>JAOVVF010000032.1:4186698-4198927 GCA_028565595.1 Duopalatinus emarginatus | reverse complement strand
CATACACACATATACATATACATATACATATATACATATACATATACACACACACACACACAAAAGACAAAATTTGCAGTGCCCAGCATCTTGTTTTCCTTGTTCTGGGAAAAAAAAAATAAAAAATTACGAAAGTTGGCAGCATCCAGCTACGTTACCATTTTTATTTCCTGGCTCATACCTATGTTCAGTAAACCTTGCCTGTGTGTTAAGTTCAATGTGGAATATTAGTGCTAGCAAGCCACAGTATCGGTGCCAAGCCATGTTTGTGTACCTGTTGGACTCTAGTTCACCTTCCTGGCTTTGCTTTTTGGATTACGTTTCTCCTTTCTTATTAAAGGGCCTGCATTTGTGTCCACTGTCTCAGTGTCTGTGCAGCCACATACCACATTAATAAGATATCATTTAAATATTATCATTATTATTATTATTAGTAGTAGTAGTAATAGTAAAAGTAGTGTTGTTTCCATTTATTTATTTGTTTGTTTTTGTTTTCTAAAATGTTTTTTTTTTTTTTTTTTTTAAACTGGTACAATTAAAATTATATAGAATTATAATACACACACACACACACACACACACATAGTGTGTGTGTGTGTGTATGTATATGTGTGTATGTATATGTATGTATATGTGTGTGTGTGTATGTGTGTATGTGTGTGTGTGTGTGTGTGTGTGTGTGTGTGTGTATATGTATGTATATATATATATATATATATATATATAATTACACACATGCCTGTTTGGGCTACTATATATCTTGCTATATATTTGTGTAGTAACCCAAACAGGCATGTTAAATATTAAAAAAAAAAAAAAAATCAACTTCAAAAAATATAAAACGGTGTTTTCCACCAATTCACCTCAGTTTATTAAAGCTTGTCTGGCTTCCTAACAGTGACGGAGCAGCTCACTCACAGTGTTGACCTAATTGGCGGCTCCCTCAGTGTCAGGGATGAGGCAGTGTATAGTACAATGCCGCCATTGTCGGTCTGAAACCCCAGGCTTGTTGTCATTCAGGAGCAGTGAGTGTTTCTCACGTCTGGGACAGTGGGGGGTAAAAAGTTCTCATCCATCCACGTCTTGGCCTCTTCACTCACTCCGATTGTGTAAGTGTGTGACCCAGGCACTGCAGACCGGCTACTGAGCGTTGTGATTGTGTGCAAAAACAATGCACATGCACTGGCTTGAGCTCTAATTAAGCCACTAGAAGACATTTGGCTGTTGAAAGCAACTAGAATGAGAGCGTGCTGGTTTCTGGTGCCACTCAGAGCACAGCATGGCAGCGTCGACTGGGGTAGTTTTATAAATAGATGCCAGGGTTCATTTGTGTGGATCAGTCTGTGCATGTTTGGATACCGTGTCTCTTGTCGGACACAGACATAAAGAAATAATGAGATGGTCCTGGGACAAATTTTCTTCACAGACAGAAATAATGCAAGCTAAAGTGAACCAAAGTTGAGCACATTGCACTCATTTTGCATTTCTTTCTCTTGCCAGTATATAGATGGATGGCTTTCCATTGTGTCCAGAGTCATGCTGAAATCAACAAGTCGCCAAAACGCTGGCCATTTGGTGTCACTGTATTAAAAAGAGTTATTTCAGTATTCCTTTGTGAGCTCTGATCTCATCTAGCAACTTATTACGTCTATCATGTTATACTGGGCTCATCTGTAATGTCTACATATCCAATATCCAGAATGCATCGAAATAACCATGTACCAGTCTAACACTTGGTAGGTTCCTTCTAAGGCCATTCTTATATATCATGTAGGCAATAAACACCATATTTCCTGCAGAACGGTCCTCAGTTCTGTTGTATGAGGTGGAGGATTTCTGTGTTCTACAGCATGTTGCACGGCGTCCCAGATGTGTTCGGTAACGTTGAGATCTGGTGACTTCAGTGTTCCTCTAAGCATAATTTGACCTCTCTAGTTGTGTGTGTGTGTGGTGGTGTGTTGTCCTGTTAGAAATGGACAAACCCATCAGGATGAATGCAGGACATGAACGGGTGTAACTCGTCAGAATGGAGGCACACATAGCATTCACTTGTCAGACCAGTGGATGTACCAGGGGTCCCATGGAATCCAAGCTAAACAAACCCCACACCATTATGGTAACCTAATTTCTTTTTACCAGTTTTTCTGATTCTGTATATTGAATGTGTACCTTTTTTCACTTGTCAGGGACACTTAGTCTATAGGTCTTAGTATAGCCAATCTGGGAGTGATGGACTGGCACATTGTGTACTGTATATAGCAGTAGATTTTCATTCAGTGGCCACTTCATACCGTTCAGGGTTGCTGTGGATCTGGTGCTTATGATAACACTGGGTGTGAGGTGGAAACACCCTGGATGGGATGCCAGTTCAGCACAAGACACCAGATGAGCTATATTA
The DNA here is from genome assembly GCA_028565595.1 of Duopalatinus emarginatus. Classification (NCBI taxonomy): domain Eukaryota; kingdom Metazoa; phylum Chordata; class Actinopteri; order Siluriformes; family Pimelodidae; genus Duopalatinus; species Duopalatinus emarginatus. Next base: position 4,196,529 of record JAOVVF010000032.1, on the reverse strand, counting down.
ACGCCTACATGTATATTAAGTGTACCTGACAAGTAAAAAGGCCCAAAGTGCTTCGGCTCACTTCTGTATGCATGAGCTCATAGACGTCTGTGATTTGTCTAATGCCACTGTGATTGATATAGGAGGAAGAGACATATGAGACAGAGAGAGAGAGAGAGAAGAGTGATGAGAGAGAGTACACCACCCCTCCCTCCCTCCATCCCTACCTGAGAGCATGGCCAACTTTGCTCTCTGGACATTTATTATTATAATTTAGAATAAAATCACGTCACGTCTTGTTCGCTCTTACAGATAAATATAAAGATAGAAATGAAGTGATGGAAGAATTAAATTAATCAGAATCTCTGTTACACATACAAGGAATTTGACTGTGGCATGTCACACGTGTGGCATGTAACAAGCACACAGAAGGTTAACCAGTATTACACTATGAGAAATTTACTAAATAAATAAATAAATAATAATAAAGTTAAAAAAGTAATGAGGAGCTGAAGGAGTAAATACAGATGTAAATATCTGTGCTCATTTATGTATGAAATATTATGTATCCTTATGTAGCCTGGAGTTTAACATACACACACAAACTATTATATACAGAAAGTTCTGGATGATATAAAAAATGTGCACAAATTGAACATCTGTACAGCTGTGCAAATAAACATTGTGCAAATGAGCAATATGTTATTGTGCATATACTTTGTTGCAGAAGTATTGTTAATTGTTGTTGAATCCAGTTCAGTTCGGTGGAGTTTGGTAGCTCGGTTCAGTTCTAGATTAAGTAAACTAGGATGTGAGGTGTCCACTGTGGTTGAGAAGCGCTAAAGCTTCTACCCGAGGGAAGTGTCTGGAAGAGGTGATGCCCAGGATGTGAAGGGTCAGTTGTAATTTTTCCAGCGTGCTTCCTCACCCTGCTGGTGTAGATCTCCTGAAGGGTTACCAGATTACAACTAATGATCCTCTCTGCAGGTCTGATGATGCTCTGGAGTTCTTGGGAGGTGGAGGAACCTAACCAGATGGTTATGAATTATCAAATTAATCAAGAAAGTAAATTAAAAGCACTGATACAGCTTTGATTTATGGAGACAAAATAAATGGATGGATGTGGGATCATCAGGGTTGCCAAGTGGTGTTCATGCCGACTGTATGTACTCCGAACAGCCATAACATTAAATCCACAAAATCAGACAGGCGAAATGAGTAACATAAATTTTCTCATTACAGTGGTCAAGGCGTGGGATATATTCATAAAGCAAGTAAACAGTCATTTCTTAATCTCATGTGTTGTAAGTAGGAAAAATGGGCAAGTGTAAGGATTTGATTTGAATTTCACCAATTGTCAACCAATTGTGGATATCATCAGAGCATCTCCAAAACAGCAGCTCTTGTGGTGTGTCCCAGGTATGCAGTAGTTATTATCTAACAAAAGTGGTCCAAGGAAGGAAAGCTGGTGAACCAGCGACTGGGTCATGAGTGCCCAGTGATCAATGAAGCGTGTGCAGGCTGGACCACAAGACCACAGCTGCTCATACCTAATTGTTTCTCTAGTATCAGATCGTTCACAGGGATATCATGTGCTATATATAATCCTGGTTAATAATAAAAGGCTATATATATAATCATATACAGGAGTCACAGTCCTGACACAGGACACATTTGGATGTTCTGTTCTTTGCTGAAGTATAAGAGAAATAAAAAAAAACATTAAGGCACGCTCTTACAGAATAAATAATACCTTTGGGGTGGTAGCTAACTTTTTATGTAAGACTGCACCACACTACTGTCATTGATTAGTTTTCAGTAACAGCATGCTCTATCATGTTTTATTCCTGACACACATGGACCGAGGCCCAATTAAAATACCTTTGATGAATGCATGACACTGAGCTATGTGCGTGCCTTGTCTGGGCTCAGCAACACTGCCGCTAGATGCTTGATGACGTGAAATGAATAGTCTGGTCTGTTGCCTTTCCAACTGTTTCGGGCAGATGGACGAATCTGTGTGTGGAGAAAACCCCATGGAGCCAACAGGGGGAATGTAACGGCTGGTGGTGGTTCCATAATGGTATTTGAGTTTGTTTAGCTGGCATTCCATGGGACCCCTGGTACGTCTACAAACATCTGACAGGTGACGTTCTGGCTCTGACATTTCTGCAGTCCTGTGCTGACATGGGGTCCTATGAAGTATTAGTTTGGCAAATCTTTTTTTTTTTTTTTTTTTTTTTTTTTACATACTGCATATGCTCACTGCCTAGAATACATGATTTGAAGAAGACAGATGATTAGTGTTGATTTAAAATGAAAAGAAAAATCATTGAGAACATTGATCCTGATTCTCATACTCCTGATTTCACTGTAAAAATCTACATTTCTGTTGAACCTTGTAGCATTATACAACTGAGAATTCACCATTCCTCACATTCCTCCTTCAGCTCAAGGACGGTGTGATCGATATTCGAATTGACACGTCATTAGGCTGAAGTGTGGTCGCTCTCTTATCCGAATTCAGCGTGTCCGTTAAAGATGTGAGCTGATGAGTGACTTGATTAAATTCCCTTGGAGATATGGCCCTCTGCTAATGAGCTGCAGTGCTCCGATAGAGCAGGTTAATTATACAGCCATGAGGTTTCAGTCCACTGGGAGCCTTCAGGCATTAGTGACTTCACACAGGGGTCACTAAGCACATATTGCATCTGGGAAACCGGAATATGCAGGAAAGAAAGGGATGACTAAGCTAAGCTGAAATGAGGAGATAAGTTTAGAGACTTTCGGAGCTTTTCGCTGTGAGTGTGTACAGGATACGAGCACAAATTTATTCTGTAAAGAGTGAAAGGCAAGTGAAAGTGAACTATTTTCCTACTGTGCTTACACATAAAGAAATGTGACCTCCACATGTAACCCATCCATGCAGTGAAACACACACCAGTGAGCATTAGGGGGCCGTAAACACACTTTCCCTGAGTGGGGGCAGCCCCAAACCATGGCGCCCGGGGAGCAGTTGTGGAGTTAGGTGGCTTGCTCAAGGGCACCTCAGTTGTGTCTTACCCTGTGCTGGGATCCAACCTGGAGCCTTCTGGTTACAAAACCGGTTCCCCAAGCACTAGGCCACAGATGCCCCAAACGGTGACTGTCGAGGGGGAGCGCAAACGCCGTCCCCTTTCATCTGTGTGCAAGCACAGTAGGCAAATAGTGCACTTTCTTAAATTATGCCGTCCAGATTTCCATATATGGGGAATTCTCAGAGGTCGGCACAACCGGAGTGCAATGGTTGAGCCTCGCCCTGGGTGAACCACCATCTTGAGCATGGTATCTCCTGGTATATAGGTAAGTACTTTTTTAAAACCTAGTGAGCAGCCTTGCTGTAAAGACCAATTTAAGAAATAGATATGTATCTTAAAGGGGGTAAAATAGTGGAATAGTTTAAGCAACAAAATAACGTGCAGTGCATTTGTTAAAAATGAACAATGGTAGTTTGGTGTTACTATGGTTACTGTATAGTTAACCATGATTCTACCATGAACTACTTTAGCTTATGGTAACTGTGTTAATGGTAATTGTATTTCTATGGCACTTTATAGTAACCAAGATTATTATCTAGTTAGATAGTTAACGATGCTTTGAACTTAAACTACTAAGGTACCATATGGTAACGGTGTATATTATAAACCTGCCATGTTTTACTGTTGTAGAATGTGGCATGCGATAAGTGACCATGTCATATTTTTCTTTCTGATAAAAAAAAAAAAATAACATGCCACGGTAAAGCTTGGATAATTGTCTTAAGGGAGTGAATTAGATGGTGTCAACCTTAGATGGTTGAAGAGCTAAGTAGACACCTAGATACCAGAGCAGAGATAAGTCATGACACGTCTTCATTATGTCCATAACTCTGATACCTAAAGTACCTAAAATGCTGTACATCATTTTTACTTATGAATTAATAGCAGACTTGGTGGGGAAAAAATTGTGCACTAATCAAACGGAAAACAATAAATTAAAACCAAATCACATTTAATTTCATAGCATTGTTTTATAGCAATTTTTGTCTTGCCAGTAATGAAATTGGCCTAAATTAAGAGTCAAAAATCGCATCATATCATGTCTTACCCTTACAGCTCAATATAAATGATGCAATGAAGATGTAAAGCGAATTGGAAGCACTGAGACAGCTTCCTTTTATTAACATAAAATGAATTATTTTTGGTAATGAAAATGACATTTTAATGCAGATTTGCTGTAGCACTTAGTATTATTGGGCCCGACTGGAGATAAGGAAGCTTATCAACCTGAAACAAATTGTTCATAACCTTCTTTCCTCATCATTCTCCTAAAAAAAAAGAGAAAAGAAAATACTCTGAATAAAAACGTATTCAGAGCCTAATATATACTGCATGTGCCATGTTGTTGACACCGATTTATGCCTAGCTCAGATGAATGGATTGCAGTCTGTTTTGCATTAACACTTAGCCTCTTTTTATACCATGAAATCCCAGAAAACTGGTACAGTTTGGTGGCTTTGGCTTCATAATGACATGGAGTTTGTTTAGCTGGCGTTTCCTGGGGCTCTGGTACGTCTACAAACGTCTCCGACAGGTGAACGTGGTGTCCCTCATTTCTGACGAGTTACACCAGTTCATGTCCTACATTCATTATGATGCGTTTGCCCCCTTCTAACAGGACAATGTGCCTCTACACATGTCTAGAGACGCCAAATTATGGTAAATGGAACACACCATGAGTTTGTGGTTTTGTCATTGCCACCCATGTCAGCAGATCCCAATGCTATCAAACACATCTGGGATGCCATGCAAGGCGGTGTGGAACACAGAAATCGTACACCTCCGGATCAATGTAAACACATTTCCAAGTTAATTAGAGAAAAACATAACATCTAGAAGATGCACTGTTGGTGATGTACATTGATAATGATTAGCATGACATTGAAGTGACAGCATTTATCACAATCTATACATAGACCGTGCAAATCAGTTTAGTGAGAAGTAGACGATAAATCCTGGGCTTTAAAGAGGCAGCAGAGGACAGGTGCACCTTATCCCATTATCGTGAAACGGAGCAGCTGTGGCTAAGTGATGTAGCTCCATAAAACTCTATATTGCTCCTGAGGAAAGCCCTCAACAGGTCAGCATTAGCTCTTCCAACAGCTGCACGCAGACCTATTAGCGCCGGTGTGTCTGTATTGCAGCCCCGGGACGTCGGATCGGTGTAAAGGGTTCAGCTCGGAGATTGCCAGCCTACCTGGAGACATCTGCTTCACACTGTTTCAGATGCTCCACGGCTCCGTTTCGAACAGGCAAGGCAAACCAGGCTGTCCAGAAACACACCGGGTCCAGTGAAGGAGAACGATACGTGAACGGCCTGACTGAATCTGTCTGACAGCAGAGGAAGAACAGAGCAAGTCGACTGAAAGCATCCTGTAGAAATTGCACTACTTGGAAGCAACACGGAGAAAAAAGAAGGAAACAAGACTAGTAAATAGAGAATATGCCACTTTACGTCTCAGAATTTTTATATCAGATCAGGATTTTTGAGCTCTTGGCAGTACGGTGGAGGAAATGTGGCAGGCTACAGATTTTTACCCCAAATATTTGTACTGTAAAAGAAATTCAAAATGACAAACCTGTCGATCCTAAAAGTACAAATAAAATTAGAATTTGATCACTTTGTCTTCATGTATCAGAGTTTGAAGGTGTATAAACCCCATATAGCAATGGATGAAAAATTATTTTGACTTGTTCTGATGAGGAATTGTATGAGATTGTATTTTTGATGAGATTGCATTTTTTTATTATTATTATTATTTGTATTTGTATTTTATTTAATTTTTATTTTTTTGTGTAATGTGTGATTTTGTAGTGTTCCTCCTATAACTGCTGAGAACACAAATTAAACAGCATGTGATATATTAGTACATGATCTATTGGAGCACTGATTATGCCATCTTATTAGATTTCTTCAGGACCAATGTAAACAAATTTACATTGAGATCCAAGTTATAGGAGGAACGGTGATTGCAACCAGACTGCTGATTTTTCTTTTTATTTCTTTTTTTTTTTTTTTTACTATGACAAATCCAAAATGGAAAAAATGACCCATTATAAAAGGAAAAAACATTACAGGCAACAAACCCATTAAAAAACAGGTCATAATCATGTGATATTCATTAAATAAATAAATAAATTTACAGATCGTAATACATAATAAAACCACTGACAGGTGAAATGTGGTGCGTTTGAAGCAGAAAAAATGGGCATGTCTGAGGGATTCTGGTCCAATTGTGATGTCTAAATGACTGGGTCAGAGCATGTCCAAAACAGCAGGTCCTGTGGAGTGTTCCCAGTATATAGTGGTTAGTACCTACCAAATTGGGAATGTTTTAATAGGATCCTGCCATTCATGTGACCTGTACCACCCACCTAAACATTGTTGCAGACAAGATACACCTCTTCACGTTTACAGTGTTCCCCAATGACAGTCGACTTTCATCTAGATAACACGTCTAGCTGTCCTGTACAAACTGTTTAGGAATAGTTAAAGGAATCATAACCTGGCCCATAAATTCTACACATCTCAATCCAATCACACGTCTATGGGATCTCTTGGACAAACAAGTCTGAACCATGGAGGCCCCATGATCGACTACTAATGTCTTGGTGACAGATTCCATAGTACACCTTCAGCAGAGGTCTTGTGGAGTCGATCAGCAGTACTTTTATTTACATTGCATTTATGCCTATTGGCAGACACCTTTATTCAAGGCGACTTACTTTTATCTCATATGACTGAGTGGTTGAGGGTTAAGGCCCATACTCACAGGTCCAACAGTGGCATTATGGCACTACTAGGATTTGAACTGAGAAGTCCAACATCTTTACCCGTTAGCTACCAAGGCTAATTATTCATACTTATGAGAAAACTTAGTCACCAGTTCCCCTATTAGGAGGTGGGAGGAAAGAACACGACCCACTGAACTGGCTAAAATTGGTCATCAGTGCAGGTCTGATTGAATATCACTTAACCTGGAGAACTCTTCGTTTTCTGATTTAAGGTGTAGAGCGAGTCTATGAATATGTATAGCCTTTAGAAACTTTACGGACTGTGGATTGCTATAACTCATGTACCGTGAACCCAACGCGCATTTTAAACAATGCCTAACTGGATTTATCACCACAACAGTTGGCGGCCGCGTGCGCAATTGATGAGCACATTAGCGGCATTGCCAATATGCATAATGATAATGGGTGTCTAATGCAATGCGGGATCAGGTTCTTATTATGAGGAAATGGATCGGAAGAGGACGGGCAGAAATCTATCAAGTCTGCAGGAATATGCATCCTACTACCTTATTTCACCTCGTACAAATAACCTCTGAGTGAATGTTCTTGGCAAGAAACTATTTTCTCTAGATGTATTCAACGCTATAAGGATGCAACGTAAACTTCGGATGAAAGATCGCTTTCCTATATATATATATAGATATATATCTGCAATAACGTCGAGGTGAGCTCATATGGACAGAAATCAATAACAGCCATGCCTTTACCCCAAAATATCGACTCCCAGCCAGGAGCATACAAGAATAGATCCACTTCAGCCTCTGGTATACTTTATTACCACGGCAGGCGTATGCAGAATACCGCTTTAGGGGAACTTTCTCATCGGTTTGAACCGAGATCACAGGATACCTTTTTGAGCTCGAAACAGAAACCGAGCTCCAGGATAATAAACTGATAAAGTAGTCCTAAGCAATGGCGCCAGAATCTAATAAGCTTGACCCCTGTGGCAAATTATATTGATTTTCGAGCCGAGGAAGGGAAATGGAAACTGGCCACACACAACAAAACGGCTCGCATTAGTATTAATGCACTCAGCTATACAGATTTAACGTTCGCCTCTTGTTTCCTGATTTCCAGAATTGCTCAGCGATTGCATCTCCTTCTGCGTGATCCTCCGCTGCTCCATTCTATTTCATTGTATTTGTATTCATTTATCACATTACGCGAATGCTTGCTATTTCACAACGTTTGCATGCACCTTCCAAAATGCTGTCTTTTTGCCATTTCTTGTTTTATTTCCTCTCTGGATTTGAAAGTGGAGCGTACTAAACTTCTGCTTCAACTCATATGTCTACTATATGAATCCCTGCCCTTATTTCTAGCCTCTGTAGTCTCTACCCTGATGCTTTCGCTATTTCCTGTGTGTATTTTAACACATGATCTCTCGTGCGCATTAGATTAGGAGTGCACCAAGAACAGAGGTAGTAAGTGCAGTAGGGAGGAAGTCAGAGTCATCTTTCAAAAGGAAGAAGCCGCTGGCACGCCTCTGCGATTTTGGAATCGCATTAAGTTAAGTCGAGAACGTAGCCGCTCGCTGTCTGAGTGATATTTAACCTCTGGGAGTCTGAGGCTGAGAGTCTAGTGTGCTCACCACCTAAAACGTTAGTCACGGAAAGCCAGGTTTGCTTCTCGGAGGTCTGTCCAAGTGCTGACTGTACTTTTAGATTCAAGGTCTGAGAAAGTTAATAAAGTCCTTCAGGGGTGTGCAGTGATGTGAGATTGCGGGGATTTTAAATATGTATCAGAACTAAAGCAAACAGACAGGTTTCACAGCATCGCAGTATTTCAGAAGAAAACAGTTTCACAGGAAGAGGAAGATGGTGTAGCCGAAGCATTAGGAGTCATGTTGGTGACCAAAAAGAAAACAAAACCAAACAGCTGATCAGCTCATTTGCTACAGAAGTTCTGTGTAAGGAATAAAATATCCCCCATAACCTACTCATTATAAAACTCAATTATACTCATATAACTCATTATAAAACAATTAAATCAAACTGGTAATGCTAATAACAGTAATAAAATATAATTTACCAATGTAATGTTTGTTTTATTTTTTATGTTTTATACACACACACACACACACACACACATACTCGCACACACACACAGATACTCACACGTACTACTCGGAGCTCATATGTGTCATTCCACAAGAATGGTTCAAATTGGGCTTCGAAATTTTCACATTTATTTATTTACAAAAAATTGTCATTTGTATGTATACCTCACAGCATTAAGGATTTCTTTGACTATCAAAAAGAATATGTTCCCATCTCAGGCATTAGCTCTCTATTATTATTATTATTGGTCAAGATCTGGGCAATGTTATTTTTCAACCCTGTTATGTACACAATGGAGGCTTTCTGAATATGATCATAAAAACAAAGAAATCAATATTTTTATATTAATTAGGTGTCCGCAACACTAATTCAATAATTGCAAATACCAAAATTATAAAAAGATTTTTTTTTGCTATAGTAAAGCCTGAAATGTCCCTTTTTGTAAAAGAGCTCTTGTAATTTTTTTTATAAGTGAAGTTAACTGAAGAATCTTCACCAAAATCAATAAGCTTATGATAGCTCTCAACATTTTAGACAAAAGTCAACGAACAGTAAAATAGTTTTTAATGCATTTTTTTTTTGTAATAAAAAAAAAATATGTATGAAAATTTTGGTGTGACGGGGTTGAAGATGGTAACGGGGTTGAGGGGACAAATAGGGCTTAACATATAAGGAGATAGAGAAGGAGATGCTGGAAATTCACACGTAAGGTTAAATAATGATGCATGTACACACACACACACACACACACGCTTAAATTTTCAATTAGAATATATATATACACACACGCACACAAGTGGCTTGCAAAAGTACCTTGAACTTTTCCATATTTTGTCACTTACATATATTTCATTGGAATTTAATGTGAAAGACCAACACAAAGTAGTATACAATTGTAAAGTGGAAAGAAATCTATACAT
>JAOVVF010000032.1:4169317-4181224 GCA_028565595.1 Duopalatinus emarginatus | reverse complement strand
GCAGTATACACTGGTTCACACTCATTTACAAAACTCTCCTCGGCCAGTCACCACCTTACCTACAGAACCTGATACACCCACTGCCTGTTACATACAACACCCACTCTTCCAGTATCATTCAGCTCAAAATCCCTAAAACAAACACTACTTTTGGTGGCTCATCATTTCAGTCAGCAGCTGCAAAAGACTGGAATACACTTCAGAAAACTTTCAAATTAGAGACTTTTATCCCGATTTCACAATTTAAGAAATTTGTTAAAGAATTTTTTTTACTGACACGTGTACCTGCTTTTAATTGAATGTTTAAAATGAATGTTTTATATGTTTATTTGTTTTTGTCTTTTTTGTCAAGTGGCTTCTGCTGCTTGCCAGGCCATTATTGTAAATAAGAACTTGTTCTTAATGACCTGCCTGGTGAAATAAAGGTTAAATAAAATAAGGTATGATTATTAAGTTACTTGTCTTCTACTTCTAAAATCGAGTCATCTTGACATATGTAACATGAATATAGGGGCCTGCTTCAGGGTGTCAAATGTTTGGTTTTAGTTCATGAATTTAGTTCCCAGTCCATCCCTGATTGAGGCACAGTTACCTACCACCATCGACCTTCACCATCGACCTCCACCATCAGCGAAATGTTACTGGAGTGCTCAGCATCATCGGGGACTTCGGTCACCTAAGCCACCTCCTGCCATTCTGGAAAAGATACAGCACTATCCCTTTCAGAACCACTCGGCTCAGGAGGAGCTTCTTCCCTGTATTACTATGGAATGCCAGCTAAACAAACCCCATACAATTATGGCGTCACTACCATCCTGTGTATTTTGTAAAGGCTCGTCTGTACCACTTTTTCTGCCATTTCAGTGTAAATGTAAAATTTATATCCTGGATATAATATTTCTATAAAGCCACTTTTAGACATTGTCCCTACTCGGAGCGTTAACCTCCCATTGACGCTGAAGTCCAAAGACATACTCAATTCACTTCACGATAAAAGGGTTAAGGCAGCTAAACTAAGGAGAAAGTGATAAATCTAGTCTCAGCAGTCATGATGTATTTGGCATGGATGATCAGAGCGCAGCAGTTAATTCATGAAGGCGCTGTTAAAAATTGTGCCATGTAACAAGGTAATAACAGATATTGACTGTCTCTTAGGCTCGTTGGCTCGTGATGCTGCGAATCATCTCTCAAGAAACCATCCACAAGAACCGTGATGTATCGTCGACGAGGGTGAAAAGCCACTTTATTTCTCAATAAAGTGACAACGGAAAGGCGGCTCCATTTTTCTTGGGTTTTTTTTAAGCATATGAAAATGAGTATTTATGCTTTTAAGGTCACTGAAAGACATACAGATTTAGCGGTGAGTCTTGATGACGGATTCTTGTTCCTGTTTACTGGCAGGACAAGATGTGAAGATTTAGATACCTTATTACTATTCTGCATTGCGATGCCATAAATGATGAGCATTATTTGAAGTGTGGCAGTCGGTAGAGAGAGAAAAAAAAAACTGCTCTTGCACATCTTATGCTCCATTAGGACGGATTTTATTAATTTAATTTAAAAGCGGATAAGGAACAGGATGCTTGAAGAAAACATTTATCATGAATTTTGTAGGAGAATTCGAAGACGTGTCGCCTTCCATTCGAACCCAGGAGGAGACAAAGACGAGGAGGTGGCGTACAGCATGGGGCAGACGCTTTCGGAATTTGGACACCTAACAGGAGAAAATAAAAGAAAGTGGTGTACCAACAAGACAAAAAGCACAGCGTCGTCTCTGGGAAGGGCTTTTTTTTTTTACCGTGACAGGGTTTTTTATTATTATTATCAAGCTGATTTTTTTTTTTTTTGGCAGACTTTACAGTGCTGCAGTAGTGAGTGACTTGATGGCAGCTTTTACCTCTGCTGGCCTCTGAGAGTGAGATCTGTTCTCGCAAAACCTCTGACAGGACCGATCATAAAGGAGCAACTTGGCGTGAAGTCCAACAGGAGCCATGTCTGGAGCAATTTCCAGCCTGAGTGGCCGTCAGTATTGTCACAGAAATCATAGAGCTTTCATTCTGACAAGGGTTGTGAGCATGAAAGTGGAGGAGTTTTTTTTTTTTTTTTTTTTTTTTTTTTTTTTTTTTTTTTTTTTTTTGTTACAATGTTTCTACAGACAATAACACAAAAATATAGAAGAAACATAGGAAAGCATGTTCTGTGTGTTATATTTAAGCCTCATTTACCATTACTATTGTTATCAGAGCATTAAATCATTCATTCATTCTAAGCTGCTTATCCTACTACTGGAGTCTATATCAGTGCTCATTGACTGGAATCTTATACAGATCTAAAAATCGCCAGTCCAAATATTCTCACCTAGGGGCGATTAGGCATCTTGAATTCACCTGACTGCTTGTCTTAGGTCTGTAGGAGAAAACTGGAGAACCCAGAGGAAACCCAGAAAGATAGAGAGACAAGGAGAACATACAAAGCCAGGCCCTTCTTGATGTATAGGTGGCAGGTGCTACCCAAGGCACCCCCCAATCACCACATCTACCGTTGTAAAATGTGCTCCTTTTATCAGTGTTTTGTGGTGGAATGAGAACCTGACGAACTCATCCTGATACTCTACTTCTGTCTAAAGCCTTCTGTACTGTCATGAAGGCGCTGACATGAAAATCTGAAAAATTACACTTGTCTCATCATTGCTTCTGAGCTAAAACTCTTACAATGATTTGTATTCGAATAGAGGTTGGTTTTTATATATATTTATATATAAAATGGTAGAAATATGTAGCGTGTTCAATTCGGAAGGCAGCTGCCTAAGTGGCCTCATTCTTAGACGGCATATGTGGAAGTGAACTATTTGCCTAGTGTGCTTGAACACAGAGGAATGTGCCCTCCGCTTTTAACCCATCCGTGCATTGAAACATACACACACACCAGTGTACACACTTGCCCGAAGTGGGGGGCAGCCCCAAACCACAGCGCCCAGGGAGCAGTTGGGGGAGTTAGGTGCCTTGCTCAAGGGCACGTCAGTCATGTCTTGCCTTGTGCAGGGATCGAACCCACAACCTTCCGGTCACAAGACCGGTTCCCGAACCACTAGGCCACGGCTGCCCACCATGCATATGCGCGTTCCTGAGAAACTGGGCAGCGTCCTTATTTTGGTAGAATTCTGATAGCAGTGGCACATGTATCCTTCTCACTGAAGGTAATCCCATCATGCAGTTCACAAGCTCGGAGTTCCAGAGCTCAGTTTTAAAAACATTATCATTTCCCTTCACTGTATTGCTCAGCTGCTGCTTGTAGTTATTTAAATGACCATGTATTAAATTGTTTTAAGTTGTTTTTAAGTGAACTGTACCTGTGCGTTAATTTATTAAGTACGACCTGACAGACCGCCAAAGCTACCGTTAGCACACTAGCTGTGTTAGCTATAGCTAGCTTACGCGGTCACCCAGGTACAAAATGTTGAGAATACTTGACTTACTTATACATCACTGTAACTTATAAATGTGTTATTAACGTGCAGCTGTAATATATAAATTATTATAGTGTACTCCATGAAGCACTGTTATTAATTCAGACTGTTTTAATTCAGGGACGAAAGACAGCAATGATACATTTAGTTATTAAAGCTTGGGCCGAGGAAGAGGCGCTCTTCACGGGATAGAAAAACTCCACTCAGAGCAGATGGAGGCAACAATCTAGCACTGATGACGTATGCTGACTATGAAACATGTCCAAAATGTGCTGCTCACTGAGGCACCTTGTCAGTTATAATGCTGCTGAATAAGACAGCTGCCTCCATAGGCAATGACTGACCAGGCAGTTGCCTTCTTAATGGAACACCTATAGATTGTTATGCAGACCAACAGATTAACAAACTATTAATACATATTTTTTTCCAACCTCCACACACACACACACACACAATGCCTCATGTCTGGACTAAAGCCTTGGTTGTGTTGTAACTTTCAGTAAAGGTTAAATTGCATGATTGTGGTGATTGGTGAGGCTTCACTGATTTTAGAGTTACATTTGCGGCATTTGGCAGACGCTCTTATCCAGAGCGACTTACAAGGTTACTGGTCTTACAGGTAGGCCAATGTAGTGTTAGGAGTCTTGCCCAAGGACCCTTATTGGTGTAGCACAGACTGGCTGACCAGACCGGGAATCGAACCCAGGTCTCTCACATGGGAGCCAATGATGTTACCACTGTACCACACCAACCACCCAGAGTTGACATGAGGGTTTGGAATACACAGCAATGCCACCTAGACCTCACTGGTTGCGTCCACCATGTGTGTGTCTATACAAAGAAATATCTGTAAAAGCTTCATAACAGTATGGAATTTGTTTAGCTGGCATTCCATGGGACCCCTGGTACATCTACAAACATCTGACATGTAAACACTGTGTCTCCTTTCTGACCAGTTACACCAGTTCATGTACTGCATTCATACTAATGGGTTTGGCCGCTTCCACCAGGACAATGCACCATCACGCACGTCTAGAGACACCAAATTATGGTCAGAGGAACACTCATCTGAGTTTGGCTTTTTGGCATTATCACCTAAGTCACATGATCACAAAATTGTGAACATTCTACACAAAGTATGGTATTTATTGTCTGCAGAACATTTCCATGAGCACATTGAGTCCCACATCAGTGTATATGAAATATAACCTGGTGTGATCTGCTCAGATGAGTCTGTGCTCTGAATGTGGCAGTGTGCAAAACTACAGCTGATGACAAAACAGCGTTTATGTATGTTTATTCTCCTGTGTCTCAGTATCATATGTAGGAATGGTGGTGTTACAACTAATGGAGAAAATGTTAATACAAATTAGTTCATAAAAATGGTCTGGTCCTTTAAATCATTACATAAAAAGAACATTTAAGTTCTACAATATATTAATTTACAGACATAAATTAATGATAATTATAGCTTCAATCTGAGCAGCCTATCTCGTTTGTGTTAGCTTAAACTATGCTAGCTCACTTAACAGTTTTCCTTTTTTTTTTAGTGAACTATTTGCCTACTGTGCTTGCACACAGGAATGTGCCCTTCACATTTAACCTATTTGTGCAGTGTACACACTTGCCCAGAACGGGGTGCAGCCCCAAGCCACAGCGCCCAGGAAGCAGTTGGGGGAGTTAGGTGCCTTGCTCAAGGGCACCTCAGTTGTGTCTTGCCCTGTGCGGTGATCGAACCTGCAACTTTCCGGTCACGAGACCGGTTCCTGAACCACTAGGCCACGGCTGCCCACTATGCATATGTGCATTCCTGAGAAACTGCGCAGCATCCTTGTTTTGGTAGAATTCTGATAGCAGCGAAAATGTATCCATCTCACTGAAGGCAATCCCATCATGCAGTTCAACAGCTCGGAGTTCCAGTGCTCAGTTTCAAGAACATTTTATAATTTCCCTTCATTGTATTGCCCAGTTGCTGCTTGTATTTATTTTAATGACCATGTAGATTGTCATTAATAAGTTAATAAGTTGTTTTTAAGTGAATTGCGTTAATTTATTAAGTAAGACCTGACAGACCGTCAAAGCTAGCGTTCACACACAGTGAACACTAGAGGGCAGTGAACACAATTTACCTGGAGCAGAGGGCAGCCCCAAACCAAAGTGCTCATGGAGCAGTTAGGTGGGAGTTAGGTGCCTTGGTCAAGTCGTGTGGGGGGGGTCAAACCCGGGACTTTACGGTAACAAGATCGGTTCCTTAACCCCACTTGAACTTGAGCTTGAGCTTGCTAAATGTTAGCATTTATCTAACTGAACATGTAGCCGATGTCTAGTTATGAAAGAAAACGAGGTCTCTGCCACTTTTTGACCTATTTCTCTCTCTACCGCTCCATCCGTCAATGTCTCTGGCATCTGCACCATCTGACTGACAGTGGAGAAGGTTGCTCTGCAGGATGGCTTTCGGGGGATTTCTGGTAAAATTGTGATGTCCACAAGTTGCTCCATTTGTGATATTCTACAGCTGTCGCTACAACAGCTACAAATAATCTAGTGTTAATAGACCTAATGTAGTGATCCTGAACGTCTAATTAATCTGGAGTGCCAGATTGAGCCTGGGCCCAGTTTAACCCACTGCTTACGGTAAGAAATGAGGTCATCTTGATTGCATTCCTGTTCAACCTGGAAAAAAAAACAGGCACTATTTGCTGTCTATCCCAGGTTTTATTACACCCCACTCAGCTTGATGTCACACTGGACTCCACTTTACCAAGACAGCTTTCTTTCACCTTTGGAACACTTCCCAGCCTCATTCGTCTTGCTCATCCACACTTTTGTTACCTCCAGGCTGTTTTACTGAAATTACTATACCAACTCCCAGTGTAGGGAGTCTTAACACACTCCGGTATGTACAGAACTCAGCTGCTAGGGTTATCACTTACACTAGGCCACGTGAACACATCACACCCATCCATACTCCCAAAGCTGAATACTGGCTCCCTGTTTCACTACATGTACCAGGGGGTGCATCTCCAGTCCTGGATGGCTGTTGTCCATCAGAGCTTGGAGGTTTCTCTGCTCAAACACACTTGATTGCAGTTGGCTGCTAATTGGCAGGTTTAATGGGTGTGTTTGAGTAGTAAAACCTCCAAACTGTTCTGGATATCTGCCCTCTGGGACTGGAGTTGTGCACTACTGACATACAAGATGCTTCTTCTGGCCTTAAAGTCTTTGTATGGTTTAATTCTCAGCTCTGTTTACTTATCTATACACCTCCACACATGCTTAAATTCTCCAGCTCTCACCTGCACCCTCTGTCTATGTCAAACCAAGCTTTCTGAGCTTTGTCCTTCTCCTTTCTGCTCGTCCTTGCTTTTCCTTGCTATGCTTACTTTTGGCTTTAGAGATATAGATTTGGATTTCTCTAAAGCCATTTTCTGGCATGGGTTTGTCCCCAAATCTGGACATCTTTTTTTGCATAATTTTTGCTGGCCAATAAAAGGTGACGCTGGACATGATGTGCAGCCTAAAGATATTTTCCGACACCAGGAATTTGGCTTTAGATTTCCACTAGGAAAACTGCAATAGGCATGAAAAATAACATCCACAGTCAAATATCCAAAATCATCTGCCTGGTTACACAATTGCATTTTCTTCCTACTACTGTTAGGTTTAAAGTACATTCGAACAGAGATTTTTAGGAGCAAATGCAGGTCAGCTACCCGCCGTACTGCATGTACGTGGGGAATCCCAAATCACACCGACACAGAGTTTACAGATGTATTCAAGATGGAACAGAGGTTATAAATGCTTTGCATGTACAGGATATGAAGAAAGATTTGATGTTGAGCCTAACATGACTATGGCAAGGAAGAATCAAAAGGATAGTCAGAAATATGATTGGGTACTCAGCAAAAATAAGAAGAGTTTACTTCAGGTCAAAAGAGATGGTCTGAAACATTCAAGGCCCAGTCTGAGACGGTGTGTTCCTGCCTAGTCTAAAAAAATATCCCAACATCAACATAGCACCCACTTAAAGAAGGGATTTCGCTATACGGTATCATGTTCTGGGTGGCTTCTGTTTTGAGTCTGGTTCCTCTCAGGGTTTCTTCCTGTTGGCTTGCTATCATCACCTCACATATACAGTGTAAGATGCTTCTTCTGGTCTCTAGATCTTGGCTCTATTTACCTGCCCATCCTCATTACTTACTTATTTCTCTTTCTTCCTCTGCGATCTTCTTCTTGCCATAATCGCCTGAAATGTACAAGACAAAAGGTTTCTTCTGGTCCGTAGATCTCTGCAATGGTCTCAGCTCTATTTACTTTATCTAACTATTCTTCATCTTATATACACACTTAAACACACGCGTAGATTCTCTGACTCTCGCCTGCACCCGCTGTCCATATGAGACTTTCAGAGCGTCCTTGTTGCCCTTTAATCCTTTAATCCATGATTATTTTTTTTTCTTGCCACTTTCACCTATTCATGGCTGCTTTCTGGCAATGTCGAATAAGTAAACATGCAACACAAATAAAATGGTTGACAAAAAAAACTAATTATGAATGGGAAATAGACATTTGAGATGGAGTTTTGAAATTCTCTGGAAAGTAGGATTTAAAAAAATCCAGTGAAGTAAACAGCACAGCTGGAGACATTGTGAACTTTCAGTGATTTCCGAGCTCCAGAATTGTAACGGTGGCAGCACCGTCGAGTGACTGTTGATAACACAGCAGTGTGCTTTGAACGAACAACAACAAATAGCAACTCTGAATACTAATGTGGAGAAGAGTCCATATCAAACAACACTGCCCTGATCTCTCTCTCTCTCTCTCTCTTTCTCTCACTCCTGCCTGCTCACTGTTTCTCCCTTTCAAACATACACACACACACACACACACACACACACACACACACACACACACACACACACACACACACACAGACCTACTCTCCTCCTTTTCCTATTTCTCTCTTAGAGAAATTGTGCGTTGGTGCTGCTCAGCCATGCAAAACACTCGCACACACATACACGTTCATAGATACACTGCAAAGTGAACATTTGACATTCAGCCTGCATCTTTAGTGGAGTCTTGCCCCGCTCAGCCGATTCAAATCTATTGAAGCAATAAGTGCTAATGGAAACAAAGAATGGATGCAGAGGGAAGATGTGGTGTGGGTGGAACGAAACTCAACTCCTGAAAGTGAGTAAACCCGTTTCACATCAGCAACGCCTCCTGCTGTGGTTGTTTTGGTTTTTTTTTTTTAAACCCTGATGCCAAGCGTGGAGCTCCTCCTGATGGGTTCAGATAGTCCGGGAAACTGATCGAGCATCTCATTGGGAATGGGAGGAGGTTAGCATGATGCGTGACTATCTTTCTCCATTTCTGTCACTCTTATCCATCCCTCAGGTACAAAGACATGCCATACCAGGGAGCAGGAAAGTCATTTCCCTCCACTGTCGCGCTTCAGCTTTGCTATGCATGCCCCAGTCCTGTATCTATCACTGACGAGCCTTCTGCAGACGCCTGGATGACAGGCTGCTACCCTTTCACCCCGAGCTGTATTTCCAAACCTGGCTGGAGCAGATTGGTCATGCCTAGATAAATGAATGACATCAAAGGCGAGACCTATAACCAAAATCACCCCATCGCTCTTTTCCAAATCTCCTCATGGCGGTGACAGGATGCTGCAGCAAACTGCCACCAAGCACAAAAACTCTAGCTATATACACACGGGGGACAAATAAAAGGAAAAGGAAAACGCTATAAGTGTCTTAGTAAGGTCTTGAGCCACCAAGTGAAAGTGTAACAGTGAACCATTCATTGACCACCATGCTTGCACACACATTTTACATATTATACAGTAGTATACTGTACAATATAGTCTGTATACTGGGCAGGGGGGCTCACATGGAAACAATGAGGGCAGGTAAGAAGACTGATCTTGTGCCCAGAAAGTTTGTCGGTTCTATTCCCCATACCGACACGATACGACGAAGTGCCCTTAAGCAAGGCGACTAACCCCCAACTGTATATTACAGTATATAGACAGCTAGTGATAGTGCCAAGTGCACATTTCATAAACAACTCTCCTGGCTGCACTTGAACAAGGCACCAAACCCCCTGCCTGCTTCCCGGGCATCATGGATAGGGTCTACTCTCAACTCCGGGCAAGTATGTTTACTGCCCCTAGTGTTTAAACAGATGAACTAAATGCGGAGGTCAAATTTCTCTGTGTGCAAGCATCATAGGTCAATGACTTCATGACCACTACTATTACAGCATACAGGTGTAGAAAAGTAAAGGGTTATAGTACCTTCTGCATAATACAGGTAGATGGTTCGATTCCCTATAACGACAGTACTGAAGTGCACTTGAGCAAGACACCTAACCCCCAACTGTATATTACAGTATGTACATATAGGAGATTAAAGGTGTATAGTGCACAACTATCCTGGCTTTCTAACTCTCTATATGCATAATGAGTTTGTTTTATTACTACGAAGCAGCAAAGTCAGACGCTTGCTCTTCCACACCACAAGGCGCAATGTATTAAAAGCAGAAACATAGCACGATGGGAATTTATGCCGTTATTCATCTGCGTGTCCACATTTGCACAACAGAGGCAGCAGAGCTCGACCTGGCATCGATTTGTTCTGATTTATCATTGGGAGTTCATGTTCATCGAGCTTTTCGCGTTGTCAATGAAAGTAGAGCCTCAGCTGCCTAATGAAATACTGAAGTGAGACAAATCAACAGCCTCTGCTTTCCCCTGGACACTTATTAAGGCATTAGTTGGTTCAATAACATCAACAGCACTCTGAGCTTGTTAGAAAAAAAAATGCTCTCCTAAACTCTGTGTTCCAGATTTGTTTTTCTCCTTCCCCCCCAAACCACTTTTTATTCCCTTCTTCTTTCCCATTAATACTTGCTGACAAAGTTTGCTACAGCTCCTTGACCACAGCTACACAATCTAGCCGGTGACTGCAAAGTTAATTTCACCTCTTAACCGGGGTCATTTCAATTGAATCTGTAATTGCATCAAAGGTATTTACATTAGGAAGTGACACATGCGCTTACCGCAAGACTGCTGACGCGGAAGGCGAAGGCATCGGGAGACGTCGAAACGTGTTCCTGTACCGTACACAGCACAACATTTACCGCCGGTACGTATAGTCAGGAGTCAAGAAAGCGAGGAGAGATAAGGTTTTTTTATCATAAAAAGGAAATCTTAAGCAGCGGTTTTGCTGCACTGCACGAAATGCTGAGAGTTGCGGATTGCGTCGGCTTGACAATGCCATCGCGGGGAACACAATGAACGACTTCTTAACAGATCTCCAAGGTGTCTTCATTCACAGGCACAGAAAGAGAAGGCAGTCATAAAGCCACCCCAGTGAAGCAGGACTAGAGCTCTGGGTATCAGGAAAACCATCAGAAGTTGAGTAGAGGACAAAACAAGTAGAAGGAAGAGGAAGCGAAGTCGTTAGGTGAGGAAGGGAACACAATTAAGGCATGCTGTTATAGCAAAATAAATCCGAATTGAGATAGGATGATGCTCTTACTGCTCCGAACTTGATTGTTTTCCAATAATAGCAAGTCCTCTTATACACAGTTTTATTAGTTAAACATTTCATACATTTTAATCAATTTACACTGGAGTATAGTGTGGGCTGGGACAGACTCCAGCATCACTAAGACCCTGTGAATAAGTAAATCATGTGTTGTAGGCACAACCCAGGCCTTTAGTAAATGACGTCATCAAATCATGTTGATTGAATTGAGTTACATTCATGCGGTTCGTTCTTATACGTCCATGTAAGGCGGATGGGTGTGTTCGTATTAAGTAAATTCAGTGCGCTTTTTTACTTCCTGTTTTCACAGCGATAAACAGTCATTAGTGCACCGGGTTCTCTTTTCATCTCCAGTGTTAATAAGATGAAAAATGCATGTTAGAGAGAAACCACAAAGCATAAACTTTGTTCCCATGGTGGAAATTTTTACAGCTTTTGCACTGGTTGTTACAAAGTGCTGACACCGAAGAAACGGTCTACAAAATCTTAAAATAATAAAAAAAAAAAAAGCTATAATCAACACTGCCCATGAAGCAGAGCAGGATAAAGGGCCTTCCTTACATTTATGGCATTCAACAGACGCTCTTATCCAGAGTGACTTACAAGGTTACTGGTATTATAGGTAGGCCAACATAGTGTTAGGACCCTTACTGGTGTAGAACAGACTGGTTGCTCAGACCAGAAATCAAACCCAGGTCTCTCCAATGGGAGCCAATGATGTTATCACTGTATCACACCAACCACTCTTTCTGAAGAGTAACAGTTTGGCAGCGATGGGGCTTGAACCTAATCTTTTTACCATTTAACCAGTAACCCAGAGCCTTAACTACTGAGCCATTACTGTCCGAGTTGCATTGGATATCCAGCATACAAACGCCT
>JAOVVF010000032.1:4087300-4097300 GCA_028565595.1 Duopalatinus emarginatus | reverse complement strand
GAAGTTGTCTGCTGTCCGTCACTGCGCCCTGAACCTCACAGGTCACCGACACCTGCTCGTGTGCACCGCGTCCGAGATGATTCCGCCGCTCCTGCTGCTCCTCTGGCTCTCGGCTCACGGTAAGCGCACCGGCTCGGGATCCTTTTATTTATTGCACCGCTGTCCCGTGCGCATCTGCCCGGTGAGCGCGCGCGCTGACACCGGGCACTGAGCTCGTAACGGATGTGTGTCTGTTTGACATGTTGTGGTTTATTCTCTTACACACACACACACACACACACACACACACACACACACAGACATGAGATACTACAGTTTGCAAATTTATTTTTAGCCCAGGTTCCAGTTGGGACTGAATGACCGGATTCATTCTCATTGCTGTGCATGATCCTCACTTACACTGTCTGATATGTATGAGCAAAACCTTTGACTGTGTGTGTGTGTGTGTGTGTGTGTGTGCGTGCGTGTGTGTGTGTGGATCCACATAAGAAAGTTCCGCACTACCACACACACGCACCTTGAGAGCGTTTCACCCCTCAGTCATTCATATTCATGATGCCGGACTTGTCTTGTATCACGGTGCTGATTGATGCCCAACACATCAGCACAGCTTCACTCACACTCTGTTCATCCTCTGACCGGAGCTCCACGATGGACCTCAGCCGTCTGTGTTTACGTCTTCTTTACCATCAAGTGGTTTGTTATGACACAAAACCCTCAGGGTCAGTCTCTTGTCGAGACCTGATTGACCAGAGCTCTCCAAAAGGTCAGAGATCCCCCAGTGAAAGAACTCGTTGTATACATCATAATACGACTACAGAGTCATAAACAGAGGTGTCTATATGTCTTCTCTGTGGTATGGACCGACCATCAGATTGACACCTCAGATCATGTCTGAGACAAATAACCGAGTTCTGACAGCTCTAGACGGAGCCATGTGACTTTCAGATCTTGCTTGCTCACTCTCTTCTGTCCTCAACGCCGTCTGTGCCTTCTGCTCGGATCTGAGAAGCTGCGATTTTTACATCGCGTGCAACAAACGGAGCCGAACGAGCACCCTGCCGTGCATTTAATTAATGAATTCCTTGTTTCATGATTTCTAAGCCGCTACCTTTCATGTAGACTCGCTCATACAGGCTGATGTACAGTATTAATGAGTTACAGACGTCAATACAAATGGCTGTTTTGTTGGTTTGGAGCAGACTGGAGTCAAGTGACCGAGCATCATTATACTGTACATAAGTGTCCTAGCTGTTAATTATTTATCTAGAATAATAATATACCTTATTGAGAACCATTTGCACATCTGTACATCTCGACCGACTCCTGCCGATCATTCCCTGCTATTTATTCACTTATTTATTCATTTATTTATTTATTTATTTATTTATCAGACTGAGATGATGAGGAGACCTCAGAGTTTGATTGCATTTCTTGTTGGTTTTAACGCTGTGTACTTTTGAGCACTTCTGGCTGCCAGGTTTAGGGTTCATTTTAGGATAATTACTCTCAAATTTGTTTAATCATTTATTTATTTATTTATTTGGGTGATTCCATGTATCTGGGTGATGAGAAGAGCCAGGATCAGGGTCAGGGTCAGTTTTCTCCTGATTCTTATTAAGTTCAAACCGCTGCACTTTCGCTCACCCTCGTCTCCGGAGACGGATCGCTTCTAGATTCGAGTTCATTAATTCATTAATTGATTTGTTTTTATTTCATCAGAAGCAGACCAAGGTTATGAGAAAAACTTAAAGGATGCTCAAGCTGGATAATTTTTTTTTTTCTTCCCGTGTATATAATTGACAGACTGCCAGGGTTAGGACTCGAACTACATGTTCAGAAAAAAAAAAAAAGGAGCAGTTCGGGGTGATGAGTTGAGTTTGCGCTTGGAGTTCAAGCGGATTTCTCATTCACTGATTACCCTGTGCTTTTACATGTCCCTAATCATAACAGACTAGCAGGGTTAATACTGGGATATTTATTTATGCTAAGACTGGTGAAAGGTTGATTATAATTCTCTCTCTCTCTCTCTCTCTCTCTCTCTCTCTCTCTCTCTCTGTTTCTCTCTTTTAATTAATAGTGAATCACTGTGTACACTGAGGTGTCGGACATACTGGTACTGGTAAAAAAAAAAAACTGCTGCTGGCTTTATATAACGGTACAGGGTTTGTTTAGCTAGCATTTCATTGGACCCCTGGTACATCTACAAACATCTCTGACAGGTCCCACATGTCCCACATTTATTCTGATAAACAGAACAATGCGCCACCAGACATATCCAGAGACACCAAATTATGGTTAAAGGAATACTCATCTTAAGTTGGGGGTTTGACATTGACACCAAAATCACCAGATGTCAACACATCTGGGATGCCATGCAAGGCATTGTGGCACACAGAAATCCTACACCTCGGACCAGAACAGACCTGTGGACCGTTCTGTAGGACGTGTGGTGTTTATTGCCTACAGAATATTTCTACAAGCTTATGGAGTCCATGCCCTGTAGGGGACCTAACAAGTATTAGACTGGTGTACTGTTTTTGTTTCTGCTTCTTCAGTGTATTCAGGTTTATCCCTACTCTCTGTGTGTGTTGGAGTTTTAGGATGCTGCTACTTTTTGGGGTAACCTGGAGTTGTGTGTCATTGTTGTTACTGTGTGTGGAAGTGATTACTAGAGACATTTCCTATTGATTAATTTGCCCCGACAGGACAGAATCTCTCTACTCAGCTGAATTAACGATTCATAGGAAAGGAGTCGAGCTCAGGCTGTTAACCGAACCGAACAAAAGATGAAGCAGATCTGTCGCTGTTCTCTACACACACTCTGTCGAATGCTGTTCTTGTATGAAAGTTGTCAAGACTGCCGGTGCACTGGTTTTCTCTCGGGCTGATGGAGCCTAATGGGAGATGCTCGGCTTTGCCATTCAGCCCCGTGTGTTTGTTTTACAGTGTGGCAGGTAAGCGCCAGATAATGACCCGCATCTGAATGGCCACGATTCCCCAGGAGGATCCGCTCCTCACGGCTGAACGGCGTTTTACAAATTATTGCTTTCATTTAAGGAGGCAGTCGGCGTCAGCAGGAAGAAAAGGAGGGAAAGTGTGAGAATAATGGTGGGATTATGTAAGCGTGTGTGCATGGGCGTGTTTTCATACGTTGACGGGGACTAAATGTCTCCACGAGAGTAGGAATATCTGACAGTTTGACCGTATGAGGTCACTTACAAATGAGCAGCTTTGTAAAGAAAGGCGGAACGTTTCCGTTTGGTTACTGAGGTTATGGGGAGAGTCGGATGGAAGGTCCTGATGAGGATAGTAAGACGGAGTGAGTGTGTGTGTGTGTGTGTGTGTGTGTGTGTGTGTGTGTGTGTGTGAGAGAGAGAAAGAGAGAGAGATACAGACTGAAGTGCCAGAAAGACTGGTACACCAATCTAATGCTTGGTAGGCTATGAACACCAGACTTCATGAACACCAGTCCATGATCCGGTCGTATTTCAAAGTGTAGGATTTCCGTATTCCACAGCGACTTGCATTGCATCCCAGATTAGTTCGGTAACTTTGAGATCTGGTGACTTGATCTGGTAGAAAAGACAAAACCCAAACTCAGATGAGTGTTCCTCTGGGAGGTGTTCCAGGGGTCCCATGGAAAACCAGCTAAACAATCCCCATACCATTATGGAGCCACCACCAGCTGATGTACTTGTCTGGACCAGTTTTTCTGGCACTTCAGTGTATAGTGTGATTATATATAACCCCTTGCTGTATAGCGAACAATGAAATGTGTAACCAGGAATATATATATATATATATATATATATATATATATATATATTCCATAGAGAGAGAGGGAGAGAGAGAGAGAGAGAGAGAGAGAGAAAATAAGAGAGGGACAGAGAGAGACCATAGCTACTGAAGTGGAGAAAAGTCTGTATTGAGTTTTTCAAGTGCTCAGAGGTGCTTATATAGGGCACAGCTCCTTCACACACACACACACACACACACACACACACACACACACCTGGTGCCGAGGAGTGACTGATGGTGAGCAGCGGGCCAGAAGCTCGCCGGATTGCTGAAGCACCGCAGGCGAGTCATTTGTCCAAGGTCTCTCTGTTTTCTAGCATCTCTGATTCATCCTTGGTTTTTATATTTGCACAGCATTCCCTTTATTCCTGCCTTTCACTACCTTTATATATCCCTCCTTTTCTTACATAGTCTTATAGAGGTCAAGGTCTCTCTCTCTCTGTGTGTCTCTGTCTCTCTCTTTCTCTCTGTCTGTCTCTTTTTCACACATACTCACAAGCACACACGCACGCATTCTCTCAAAGTAGACAGACTCATTGTATTGTCTCTCCACCAGGGGCAGTGCTGCACACATTTACCGTCACTCTCCTGCTCTCTCTCCCTCTCTCTCTCTCTCTCTCTCTCTCTCTCCCTCTCTCTTATTCTCCCTCTCTTTGCCATTCTTTCTCTCCCGAATTCTCTTTCTCTCTCTTCCATATTCTCTCTCTCATTCACTCTCATTGTCTCACATCTCTTTCTCTCTCATTGTTTCAATCTCTGTCTCACTTTCGCATTCTTCCCAGCACTCTCGCTCTCTTTCCCTCTTTATCTATCTCACTCTTTCTTATTCTCTTTATCTATCTTATTGCTAAACTTACTTATTCTTTTTCTTTTTCTGTTGAGTCCTGTCTTTCTCTTTTCTTCTCGCTGTCCCTCTCACAGTCTCGCTGTCTCATTCTCTTTCACTCTCTGCCTCGCTTACATTCTCTCTCTCTCTCACACACACACACACACACACACACACACACACACACACACACTCTGTCTCTCTCTCTCACTCACACACACACACACACACATCCACTCTCTTATTCTTTCTCGCTCTCTCTGTTTCATTTTTATTGTATTTTTTCCTTTGTTTTGTTTTTCTTTTTTCCAATTTAAATTCAAGCGTCGCTTTATTGGCATGACAAATATTAATTTTCGTATTGCTGAAGCTTGGATATATACATGAGAAAAAAAGAAAAAATGCAGGAATAAAAAATAAAACAAATTTAAAAACAGATGAAACAGTAGTGATGAATCCCTTTACCAGTGAGAATAAAACAGAATAAAAACACAATATGAGGCTTATGTCTCTCTCTCTCTCTCTCTCTCTCTCTCTCTCTCTCTCTCTCTCTCTCTCTCATTCTCTGCTCTCTCGGCATAGCTTTAATTATCTTTCCGTCTGACACAGTGGCACAGGAACACACTGCTTGTGCCACCGGACCCAATATTAGCATAGAGAATTCTTTTACTTACTCATTATATAGTACAGTATACACACGCACACACACACGCACACACACGCACACACACACACACAGAAATACACACACAATTAAGTATTTGTGATGTGTTTAGTGTTTCGGGTGCTAATTTGGTGGTTGCTGCTGTATTTTCATTATTCATGTGAAACCCCAGTGGAGACTTTGTTATTGTTAGACTGTTACAACAGTGTTTACTCTCACCCACTTATCCTACTTATGCCAGTCCGTGACAGGGCAGATACACAGACAGACACATTCTCTCTCTCACACACACACACACACACACACACCTACACATACATGCACGCACACCTAGGGGCAACTTGGTATCTCCAGTTCGCCTGACTGCATGTCTTTGGACTGTGGGAGGAACCTGGAGCACCCAGAGGAAACCCACAGAGACACGGGGAGAACATGCAAACTTCAGACAGAAAGGACTCTGGACACCTGGCTGGGCGGGGAATCGCATCCAGGTCCTACTGGCCGTAAGCAGACAGCGCTACTCACTGCATAAGAAGTTCCAGAATGCAGAGTCTCAGCTCTGTTAGTCAGTGATCTGTGTGAGGACAGGTGTGAATGGTGTTGATGGTTTTATCAGCATGAACTTTAACACTTTCAGAGCTGATCACGTCGAGCAGAAGATACAGATGAGGAGGTGAGAGAGACGGACAGACTAAAGCACTGCCGCAGCGCTGGCTTTAGGTAGAGATGAAGCAAGGGCCAAATTCATCAGGTTATTATTTCTTATCAAGCCAGTGGAATGAAGGTTATATATTTATATATTAGGGCTGGGCGATATGCCCTGAAATCCATATCCCGATTAATTAAACATTTTTCATTGATTTCGATTCATCGAACGAGTAATTTTTCCTTTTTTCCGTTCCGAGTTTACTAACATAGATTGTGCTAAAGTATTAAAGCTGAGATATTTTTTCTAATGAAACGGTGCATATCTTTATCATTTAAAAATAAGTAAAGGAAACACACACACACACACACACATGAACTATGAATGGTTATTCATTAAATATTTTGAACAACTGAAAGTTCTTTAAAATGTAAAAAAAAATTAATAACTTGCATTTCTTGCAAATAAAAAATAAATAAATACCGTTGCAAAAATACTTTTAATCTCCTTAAACAAATCTTATTTTAAATAATGTCACATCAAAAGTAGAAAATAACTTTCTTGCTGCGCACTCGCCTCCGTATTTAAAGCTAAGTTCACCTTCATGACTCTCGCTTGATAAAGACTGGATGGTGCCGTGTCACATGACTAGACATGCGGTAGTGTATTCTTAAAGAGTCAGTAAATGAACACACCGCGGGGAAACGATTAAGATAAATATAAAAATCAGAATAACCTACATGGGCAACATCATGTCGATTAGAGGGTCTGAATGTCACTTTCAGTTAGGTTCCAATGTATTGTCCAGCCCTAATATATATAGACCAATTAAAGACCAATTTCAAGAATTTGCATTTTGCACTATTGGATCTTAATAAGGTTCTAAGTAGAGCTTCAAAATGCTCAAAGAAGTAATGTGAACAAGAGACAAAAGATTCTGAGCTGCAATTTACTAAAAACAACAATTTAACTGAAATGGACAGCATTCTGATTTGGGGTGCTTTTTCCCCTCAATGGAGCTTTATGTTGTTCAGCGCCTTTAACAGCAGTCTATGTGCTGATGTTGCAGCAGACATCCCTCATGACTGAGGACCCTCGTCTGTGTGGTAATGACTGGGTGGTTTTTCAACAGGACAATGCTGCAGTTCACAATGCCTGCCCGACTAAGGACTTCTTCCAGGAGAATAACGTCCCTCTTTTGGACCATCCTGCATGTTCCCCTGATTTAAATACGTCTGAGAACATTTGGGGATGGATGGTAAGGGAAGTTTACAGAAATGGACCTCAGTTCCAGACAGTCGATGTCCTTCGTGAAGCCGTCTTCAACACTTGGAGCAACGTACCCACTAGCCTCCTGGAAACACTTGCATCAGGCATGTCTAAACGATTGTGTGAAGTGATGGACAGGAATGGTGGAGCTACTCATTACGCAGTCTTGTTTTGAGGGGGTTTGGTTTTTTTTGAGCTGTTGATCAGCTGATGAAAGGCCTATTTTAGTTAAATTGTTGTTTTTAATAAATTGCACGCTCAAAATATTTTGTTTCTTGCTTCCATTTTTTTTTCTTTTAGCCCTGTGAAGCTTTACTTAGAATATATATACACACACACACACTCAGACAGCCAATCAGCCATAACATTAAAACCAGTTGCCAAAACAGCTCTGATGGGCTCCACAAGACCTCTGAAGGTGACCTCTGTGGTATCTAGTACCAAAAACATGAGCAACCCATTCTTCTGTGAATCTTCTGTTGGATCACAGTAGACTTCACCCCTATGTACATCAGTGAGCCTTGGGATCCTGGCACCCTGTTGCTGCTTTACAGTTTGTCTTTTTTGAACCATTTTGTATAGGTACTTACCACTGTATACTGAAAAAACTGCTGTTTTGGAGATAATCTAACCCAGTCGTCTAGACATCACAACTTGGCCCTTGTTACGATGACTCAGATCCTTACACCTGCCCATTTTTCCTGATTCCAACACTGGTCTGACTGAACTGACTGTTCACTTTCTGTCTAATGCATCTCACCTCATAAAAGGTCTAATGAGATAATCAGTGCTATTCACTTCACCTGTCAGTGGTTTGTCAGTGTTATGGCAGTTCAGTGTATATGTCTTTCTCAGGATGAGGCCCCACATGGATAGTAAAAAGGTCACCATGATGGACAGTCTAAAGACCCACTTAGAAACCATGAAATTGGCTTTGGACTGCGACTGATATAAACAGGAAAGCTGGGGCTGAACTGATTTACCCTCCATCAGTCAAGTGTCCATCAGTGAACAGCTGACAAAAATATAATCAGACTTCTTGTGAAAACTGTAATAGATTTCCTGGATATACATTGGCACATTTTTCTATATAGCTGGTTTATAATTGCACCATAACAAGATCATTTATAATCACACAATTGGTGTCATCCAGATAAGGATGGGTTTCCTTTTGAGTCTGGTTCCTCCCAAGGTTCCTTCCTTTTGTCATCTTTTTTTGCCATTGTTGCCTCTGGGTTCTCATCGGTGGTAAAATTTATACCAGTGTAAAATCTGGATTTCATTTCTGCAAATCCGATTTAGGACAATATTCATTGTGTTATACAGAGCTTGAATTGAATTGATTATATAGATCATGTCCAAACGGCTACATTAACGTCTTCACATGGACGTGTCTCTCCGCTCAGTCGAAATGTCTCCCCTGATTCGACTCCCTCTTTCACTCTCACCCTTCCCTGTTCTCTCTTTCTCAGCGCTTCCGTTGGTTTTTTGTTCGTCCTTTTTTCCCTCATTTGTGAACCTCCTACTGTTTAGCTGCAGTCTGAATAGTCCACAACAGCTGGGTAATTAAAATGTCACTCAGACGTATTGTGCACATGCTGAAAGCGGAAGCTTCAAAAGTCTCAATATTGTCAGTCTTTCTTGAACGGCACAGTGCGATTTCTCCCCTCATGGGCTTGTTGTCGTAACTTAGCAAATAATTATCAGCAACTTCTTAAGTCTTTTTCATCAAAGAATCATACGGATATACGGGCGATAATCCATAATCCAATTCCTTCGCTGTAATTTCTACTGCATTACTGTACATTTTGTTCATGTGGAATCTGGGTGAGATGGGCAGGATTTATCCGGATTGATGCCCATTATCCCGGATTACATGTCTGCTGGGCGCAAAGTTAAGTAATTCAACCAGATGCTGTCGTGGTCATGGGGTCACCTGTAGCGACCTTGTTTACTTCCTTCTGCTTCTCTGAGGCCGGATGGAGATAAAGTGGTGGGGTAGCGACAGACTGATATGGTGGGAATGATGGCCATCTCGGGACACAGCCGGGGTTTGGGACAGATTAAGACAGGGATTAATGGCTTCCGAACTGAAGCCTAATGCACACGAATTGAGAATGAGATGCTTTTTGTAAGTGGCTAGACATAACAAATACATCCACGTGTGCTTTTCTCACACGTTTAATATATAAATGAACAATCTCAATGAATTAAAATCTCAGAAAAACTGGTACAGACGAGCCAATGATACATGTCATTGCTTGCATCCGTCAGTGTGTATATAAAGCGATAGACATCCATAGACTTCTTACAACTGTATAGTGTTTGTTTAGCTGGCATTCCATGAAACCCCTGGTACATCTACAAACACTATGCTATGTGTATCTCCTTTCTGATCCGTTCATATGCTGCATTCTTTTTGAACGGTTTGGCCTCTTCCAACAGGACAACGCACCACCAGACATGTGTGCAGATGTCAAATTGTGGTCAGAGGAACACTCGTCTTGAGTTTGGGGTTTTATCAAAGTCACCAAATCTCAGAATTATAGACTGTTCTCAAGTATGGTGGTCCTTGCCTACAGACTATTTCTGCAAGCTTGTGGAATCCAAACCTCATCATATTTCTGCAGTGCTACGCTCACATGGGGACCTACCATGTAGAACAGTGCCAGTCCAGTCAATGTATAGTGTGATTATAAAAAACTCACAATTAGGGCTGGTAAGGGAGTTTATTCACTCACATACTAGGCAGTACTGAACATACAAAACACAAATGAAATGAAACTTCCCGTTT
>JAOVVF010000032.1:4072861-4087200 GCA_028565595.1 Duopalatinus emarginatus | reverse complement strand
ACTCTTACTGAAGCAGCGCACGACAAGCCTCAACATGAACTACGGGTGAATCACAGGGCCAAATTAGAATTTGCGTTGACGGCACTATTTTTTTTTTAATTGCGGTAATTTGAGATTGTGTTAATGCGTTATCGCGTTAACTTCAACAGCCCTACTCACAATATATTGTGGTTAGGAACAGGCCCAGTATAATGCAATTATGAGCAATATCTATATATTGTTGTAATAAGCAGTCACTATATAGCGTGTTTATGAATAGTCACTGTAAATTATAAACAATACCATAGTGTGATTATAAACGCTCTAATCTCCTGCTATATAGAAAAAACAGAAAGTTATATATAATATATAGTTATGTTTAGTTTAGACATTTTGTAAAATATATATTAAATATGGTTGTGGCATCAATGTATTTGCACCTCTAGCCAAAACCGATTGGCTGTTTGTTAGAATTTAGTCACAGTGACATCTGACACGTCCAAATCTACTGCGGTGTTAATGATTATGGAGCCTGTAGATTTGTTTTTCCACTAATGATACTCATTACACTAACATGAGCAGCCAGAATAAACAAAACCCAAGCTCTATATTCACTGTCTCAGGTCACATCCTAAAATGAGTTGTGCTCTAATTACAACAGGCCCACCTTCAACTGTCCAAACCGTCCATGTTTTCAGTGCTGTTTTATTTTCCGCTTACAGAACAAAAATGTCTCTGAAGAGGTATTGGACGGAATAATTCTTCTAATATGCTTATGCTATGCACATGTGCCGCTTGAGTATGATGTCTAGTGTGAATTGAAGGTAAAGCTCTACAGTCTCCTAGTCATTTTCTCAGCAGAGCCCACCAGCAGAAAAAGTGCAAAATAATCAGTTTGGATATTGTAGTCTGAGCAGCCGGGACATTATTGCGGGGCGTAAATCACCCAGTGCTGCATGGAGAGCTGACTATAATGTTGTGTGTCCTCTGTAAAGTGGCGGTAAATAGGCTGACGGGATTGCTGAGACATATTTCATGCGTCAGGACTGGGAGAGGTTGAGGAATTGGGTTGCCAATCTGATAAGGCTTAGAGAAGGTTTTACTGGAAGTTTCTGAGGCACCAGAAAATTACACCTTACTTTTGTTCTCTCTCAATTTCTCGCCTTGCCTTTCACTCTCTCACTACATTCCTTCACCTGGTTGCTTTTAATGATGAGGTTTACAGGAGACTGAAGTATGGATAAATTGCTCAGGACAAAAAAAAAAACAAAAAAACATGTGTGTAGGTCTGGGTTTCGGACTCAATTACAGCACAGAATGTAGCTAAATTTATAAATGCTAACCATGTTTTTAGGTTATTTTTTTAGGTCTTCTTTAAAGTTTTACGTCTTCTTTAAAGTCTTTTTTTTCTATGTTTAAACATCTAATGTAAGTACTTCAACCTGAACTCTGAAAACTAAAACTGATCTAAATGTTTACGTTTGAATGCTAAACTCCAAAATGCTAAGACATATCTATAGTCGCTTCTGCTTCCAGCACATCAACTTCAACAATTGACTATTCACTAGCTACCTAATATATATATATATATGTAGCATGTGCTATTGTAATGAGATAATCAATGTTATTTACTTCACCTGTCGGTGGTTTTGTGGTTTTAATGTTATGGTAGATTGATGTACTCATCCCAAGTTTCCTCAGAGAATTGTGAAATGAATGCAGGTTTTGACATCTAACTTTAGCCCAATCTCTTGCTAAAATGTCTGTCATGCTAATCTGACTTGCTAATCTGACTCTAATACACTAACCGTAACTGACTAACTGACGTTAGTCTAATCTCTGAATGTGAGAAAGCTAACGTCAACCTAAATCTAATACTGGGATAGCATTAATATTGAAGTTTATTTAAACTCTGACTTCAGACTTCAGTTGACGAAATAGTTACAGCACCCAACTTCAGCCTGTATGTTACATGTAAGCAAATAAACAAATAAGTAAATAAAATTACTGAAACTCAAACAGTTTTGCTAAAATTAGCTTAAAACAAAACCTGTCATGTAAATTAGCTCTTTCACGTGAGGCAGTGTTTGGTGTCTCGAACCGCTATATTTTAATAACATTATTGTCTAACAGCTAATATTTAATTTACTCAAAAATGACTTCAAAAGGAGTCATAATGAGTCTAAAGAGCTGTACTGTAATTTCAGCCCAGAGCATAAAAATTAAACCCAGTATACATCCGAAATCTGACTTAAACCTAGACGTCCAACTCTTGTTAAATATAGCTAAGAATCTGTCATGCTAATTTAGCTCTAACGCACAGGATAACCATGAACACACTGCTAGACTAAAGTAATGTAAATCGGATGTAAATTTGCCTCTGACTTCATCCTGAACTCTTATTTCTCGCTAACGCTCAACCACAGGATCGTACAGTAGCTCGAAAGCCTCACGTCTGCTCTGAATGCTGAGCTAACATGCTGTCATTCCCACTCATTGTGGGTTTGTTAGCAAGCGAGCTAATGGATGTAGCGTTAGCCTATATGTTCAATAGAACCCGAGCAATGCTCTTGTTCTCTGCTTTGCTAGCTCAGCTAATTAGCTGAGGGAAGGTGGGATTACTCCGCAGACAGAGTCAGATATACAAGTGCCCTCTGTCTTCGTCTCGCTGCCGCTCTCTTTTCTGGCTAGGCGCCAGGTTTCGGCAGTTTCGTTTGGGCGTCTGGTAAAGGAAGCGGAGGAGCGTTTGACATCCGGCAGTGAAGCTCATGTCAGATGAAGAGCAGTATGTGGAAAAAAGGTCTTGATTCTCTGACGGTCCCTGATGGCTCATTGAGGTGCATGTGGATTATCCTGGATTATCACGCCCACTCACACACACACACACGCACACACACAGACACATTTTTCTAACAGGCTACCAGCACAGCAGCTCTGAATTAACCTCTTTGCCTGTAGATAGGAAGACTGAGGTAGTGCTTATTAATGTAAACCTCTTGCACGGTTTCATATCCAGTTATGGAAATTGCTATGCCACTATCTGTATCTATCTATATCTATCTATATTTGTATCCTGACTGCACAGAGGTGTGAGCAGTAGCACTGTTCACTTCACAGCAAGCAGTGCCTGGGTTCAGTTCTGTATGGAGTTTGCATGTTCTTCCCATATCTTCCCATATACTTCCTAGTCTACACTCAAAAAAGTGCATTCGAAACAAACTACATTGGCCCTAGTTGAGGTGCAGTGCACTTGTTCTGCGATGGACTGGTGACCTGTCCAGAGTGTTGCCCCGACTTTTAGCCAAGAACGGCTGGGATAGACCCCCTCCCACACACACACACACACACACACACACACACACACTCAACCCAGTTGTAGGATAAGCTGCTTAGACGATGACTTAGGAAGGCAGTGAGATATGTGTATCTGGATTTAAACCTGAAGAGACATTGATAAATCACTGGAAATCATTGGAAAAAGACTTAGAGGTAAAAATGGCAGCACTGTCAGCTTGGTGTGTGACTTCTGCTTCTGACATTCCCACAGCCTCAGGTACACCAGTCATTTTATTTATTTATTTTATAATCCTGCTCAGGCAGTTACTAAGGATGAACGACTGAGTGTTGTGAGCGCATTGCCGCATGTTCATGTTGGTCCCACCGAGTTCATATCAGACTGATTGCTAAAAAGTACAGCTTCAATTCAGGGGCATCTGTGGGCTTGTCGTTTAAAGAACCAGCCTCGTGACCGCAAGGTTACTGGATCAGTCCCCAGAAGTGACCTAAGACAAGTGAAGGCACCTAAACCTCAAATGCTCCCTTGGTGCTGGGAATAGGGGCTGCCCTCTGCTCTGGGAAAGTGTGCTACCTGCCTCTATAGTGTATGTTTACTAGTGTTTGTCTTTCACTGCATTTGTAAAATATGGAGAAAAGATTCCTCTGTCTACAAGCATAGTGGTCAATGAATGGTTCATTTTCACATGTATGGACCCCCCCCCCCCCCTTTACCCCCAGGACTATGACAGGAGTGTATTATTACACTTTCCCTTTCATTATATGAAACATACATTTTAATTACAGTGCGCAGCACTATAATCTACCTTAGTCTAATTTTGTCATACTTCTTAATATGATCCGTTCTTCACACATAAATACCGGGTCATGTGCCATTATAAGAAGGATTAGCTCTAGCCTGGTAGCAAGCATGTGACTCAAAATTTGCTACATTTTTTTTTCCCCTTACAAATGATATTATGATGTGAAATAAATAATTAATAAAAGTAAAATACGATGCTAAAATGTTTACTTTGACCATGAAAACAAAATTGTCTATTTTTTTATGAGCATTAATAGCAGGACGCATGGAGGGAGGTAAAGGGCTACAGCTCTAGCACACCTACGCATCCCTCTCTGTGTGATTTTACGCTCCTGATCTGCTGCAGCCTCGCTCACAGTGTTGGCTAACATTTCCCTCTGAGACACTCTGAGTATTTTATGCATGGGGAAATGCAGACATCGTGCAATATGCAAAAACAACGGCAGTCCAAACACTGTCATTCAATTAAGTTTTGATTTTCTTTTGAGCTACATTTGTAATATCCAATATTCTGTCTCTCTACCTGCCTCTCTGTGTAGGCCTGCCAGTATAAATATATTTTCTTTCACACATTCCCGGAGCTTGGCTTCAAGTGCAATTTAATACTGTGGTGGTACTTCATGCCAGTGTGGCAGCGAAAAAATGCTAATGTGCTATCGGGAGCGGTTAAATGATTTGCTATCCTTTCAAGCGCTCTGGCAGGGGCTTTCGATCTGGCTACCGTCCCAGGCGAATAGACACCGGTCATTGCTCAGTCCTCGGGGGACATTAGAGCAAATCAGCACATCGCGCAGGAGCCGCTGGCACGTTGCTTCTGGGCTTTGGCCTCGTCCCAATTCCCAGCAGCCCGAACGTGCTCTCGTACACAGGAGCCTCCGCTTAAGCCAAATCGAATCAGCTCCTTGGTGAAAGGGTTAACACTGCTTCTATAGCCCTGCATGCACATTACTGGATACAGAACGGGAGGGGAAATGGCTCAGGAGGGGTCTCGTAAAACACTGATCATAAAGCCTGACTTCAAGATTGGATTAAGAGCAGAGTGCCCCCCCTAAAAAGAAGTGCAGTTTATTAGAGCCTTATCTTAAGTGATAATGTTACCATGAAGGGCTGTGTAATGGCAGTAGAGTGGACTGTAGCCATATAAAAGATATGGGCCCGTGGCAGAAAGGGAGACGATGATAGGCTCTGAGTGCAGGAAGACAGCACTTTTATAGCCGTGGAGAAGGAGATATGGAATCAGATGGAAGCCATGGTGTCTGCCATGGGCAAATCCTGAACTGATGATGCTGCCTCCACATTGTGACTGGAGCGGCGAGGTTTAAATATTCAATATTCCAAGTGTTCGATAACGTCAAGGTCTGGTGGTGGGAACGGCAAAACCACAAACTGGCATCGCTAAGACCACACCCATCAGAATAAATACAGGACATGAACAACTGTAACTCATCAGAAAGGTGGCACACATAGCGCTCACCTGTCAGATACGTTTGTAGGTATACCAGGGGTCCAGTATCATTAGGAAGCCACTGTCAGATGATGTCTATAGATAGCAGATACATACATATGTCACTTTCATTGCTTCGTGATGGTTGGCTGCACGGATGAGTCAGGCGGTTGTAGTGCTCTGTGGGAGTAGATAAACTGGCTGAGCATCCCAATATCATGTCAGCAGACACACTCTTACACATACAGGCGATTTAGAGTGCCCAAGCAGCCTAACGTGCATGTCTTTGGGCTGTGGGGAGAACATGCAAACTCCACACAGAACGTCCCAGTGCCGGGAATCGAACCCGGGTCGCCTTGCCGTGAGGCAAGACACCACTTATTGCTTATTCAAAATGGATATGCAGTAATAGACACAGGCATGTGTTTACTATAATAAGTGTTTTATAAAAGGTCTAGTCAGACCGTACACTCAAGTTGGAAATAACACATCACATGTTTGCAAGTGTACACACTGAAACACTGAACTTCTTATAGATTGACCTCGTTGTAAACTCCATTCAGAACTGTGCATGATCTATAAATACGCTTCAAAGAAAGACAAGTCTGAAAGCTTTGTGTTTTTTCGGAGCGTCGCAAGAACAATGGTGTGAAAAAGCTGAGTCAGGCAAAAAAAAGAAAAAAAAAGCGAAATCCTTTGAAGAAAAGAAACGGTATCTGGGAATTCAGAGGAAAAGTATGTAAGAGGGGAAAAAAAGCTGTTTGAGGTACTTAAGCAATCTAACAGCTGCAGTTTTCCGCAAACCCTCCGAGGGATTTTATTTCTCCCTTTCCGAAGGCTATGGTATCTAATTGTGGTCTGGTTAGGTACATCAACTCACATAAAAAGGTAAACAGAGCTATCTTACCACAAAGCTCGGGAAGAGACGAAATGGCAAAGGGATTGCTGAGACAAATTAAGGTTATCTGAAAACCGCCAAGGTAATCCTCAGCGTTGATATGTGC
The DNA here is from genome assembly GCA_028565595.1 of Duopalatinus emarginatus. Classification (NCBI taxonomy): domain Eukaryota; kingdom Metazoa; phylum Chordata; class Actinopteri; order Siluriformes; family Pimelodidae; genus Duopalatinus; species Duopalatinus emarginatus. The sequence continues at coordinate 4,080,677 of JAOVVF010000032.1, read as the reverse complement.
GCGTCTGCGAGTGTGTGTGCGCCTGCAAATGGGAATGAGATTACGCCACTCATTCTTTGTATGCTAATTTTATTACCACATATTGTTTCCGTATCTGACACGTAACAGCTTTAGCCCGTGGCTTAAAATGCCTTTTTCATGGCACGCCGGCTGTCTTTTATGTTATGACTTCTGCAAGCTAGGCTTTGCGGCGGAGTGGTGGGGGGTTATTCATGTTGATATTTTGTGCCTGCTGCATCACGCTGAAGCGCTCAGCCTTGCGTGGCCTGTTGACGTTGACGCTGACGCTGACGCTGCTGGCAGTGAGGGTTGGTTGAAGCATGAAGCTGCAAAGCTTTATGAGCGTAGCAGTCTGTAACAAAGCTGCTGATTAAAAATACACAAGGCCCACCTGATTTTAACTGATTCATGTACCATCAGAGCGTCCAAGGTGTCAGGACCCCTCAAACCTGCAATGATGTTACAACGTCGCTGGGAATTATTTAGTCATGATGCAAAAAAAGACATTTTTTCAGGAGGATGTTAGGAACTTGGAGTGGACCTGGAAAACCGCACTTTCTTTTCGAGCCTCTCTACAGGTGGACACTGTCTATGTACCAAGGCTGATTCTTGGTATTTGTTCATTCTTGTTTTGTTCTATGATGTTGGTGCACCAATTCACTTTCTCCTTGTCTTTCAATGCCATGGGTTCAGGAGCACTAAAAGAAAACATGGCTAGCGAATACATAAGGGCAGTGGCTAATGAGGCTCAGGGTGTTTCATGACCTGCTTCCGTGCCTCGTCTTAGAGAAAGAATCTGGTCTTGCCCCTCTCCTTTTCTCTGTATTTTGCTGTCTGTGCAGCCCTAATGCTACAGCCTGGGATTAAAGTATCTGCCACAAAAGTGACTTTGAGGGCCCCTATGCTTTTGTCTGAAGGCTGAAAAAACAACCAAGCTTTCATCTTGTGAACCAGTAACAAAGCCTGAAGACACATTCACCAAAAGAGATGAGAGGTAGGCATTGTAGGGTCCCCCCCCCACACCTCATTTTTTTATATCCGGTGCTTTTAAACATTCTCCCTGGAAATAACATCTCCTTCATAGCACTTTCCAACACTTTATGAGCTTTGGTCTGCCTCTGCGTAGCAAAAATGAAAACCTGGACCAAAAGGATGCTGTCCAATTAAAGGGGCAAGTGTGGAGTGGCTCAAGAGAAGCACCCTGAGGCTTGTCCGCTGTAATGACAGGGGATGGTGAACAGAAACACGGTCAAGCTGAGTACCACTTTTTTTTTTAATCATAAATGTAATAGGCATCAGGTAATGCTGTTATAATAGGTTGCTTTTGATTAATCCAAACCTTGCCTGGTGTCCATGTCAGGTTTTTAAACCTCTTTTGATATTTCTCCTCGGAGCAGACATACGTCCTCTAGTTCTCATCCAGGCTAGCATGGTGTCCTTAGGTCTTAGAAATGGTCACGTGCGGAAGCAGCGGCAGTGTGTCTGAGGTTTCCGCCCACAGGCGAGACGGAGACGGAGCACAGAGCTCAGGGAAAACGGCAAGATGTGAAGCTCCGAGAAAGATGGCGAGGAAAAGTTAAAAAGGAGGAAAAAAAAAAACGTGAAATACGGTAGGTCTGAATTAATGATGGCACTGAAGCCGCGGTAGGCCCAGCGGAGGCTTGAACCAGATTTCAACCTGAGTGGATTTTATCCCCTCGAGGTGAGTCGAGCAAAGAACGTCAGCGCCATCACACGCCGTCTCCGAGCACGGGCCACAGGGACTTCCGTCAGCCTTACCACTGCTCTTTACTTCCCAAATTATATAGGACAGCTAGCCGTGTAGCAAGCGTGTCTATGTTTTTTTATCTGTGCCTAAAAACAACATGAGATTCCCTAATAAATTAGAACGATAGACTGCTGTAAATAAATGGCCTGATGAAATTCAGGAGAAAGTGAACAGGAACCGGAGTATCGGATTGGAGGCGGGGGGGTTGGGTGGGGGCTGGTCGGTTGATCTGGATGAAATCGTGATCTGTGGTCTATTACAAAAGCAAATTACCCAATTTTTAAAGAAAAGGCAGGGAGCATGTTATTATATCTACTGTTATTTATAATACACGACGGAAGGAGAGAAAAATCTGACTGCTAATGCCACTGCTTCCTGAATCTCTCCTCCACGCCATAAACATCAATCTCTTTGAGAAAGACTCTGCTAATGTGTCTGCAGCTGAAGAAAGCCTACGAGCATATGTCAATAAAATGCCTAGACATGTGGAAGAGGCTGGAGGAGAGCAAGACAGGAGAGAAATCTCGGCTAAGAGTGCGCTGTCACCCACGATCAACGTGACGACCTCCTCGAAACTTCAACCCTTGCAAGTCAGAATAGGTCAAGAGACTAGGAGAGAGGCTTAGAAGGTCCTTCTCTGCCTCTTGTCAAGTGGGTCCACTGACAGGTGTGAAGATAGTTATGTCTAATTAAGTGGAAGTGGAGCTGTAGGCCACGTGGAATGATGATGCCAGAATGGCCAGACTTGTCAAATCAAAGGGGGTTGTGCAAAAGCTGTGAATGCAGGACTGGAAGAATGAATCATCTGGCTACTGATGTGCTACTGGAACCACCAAGTTTCTAATGACTGTCTACTTGTTATGTCGCAGCTGCATGACCTGCACTTGAAGGTGTTTTTTTTTTTTTTTTTTTAGAAGATATACATGCTGGCCCAGTGGCTTCAAATCCCAGTTCCTGGTTGCTCATTCGCTCATTGCTCTGACTGATCAAACACGGCTCATTAGGTAATCATACAAGGCATTAATCAGGAGTCAGGGGTCACCAGGGCTTGGAATAGGAACCACAGCTTTACCCCTTGAAGCTTATTCCTCTAAACCATAATTTGGTGTTTTTAGACTGGTGTGGCGGCACATTGTCTTGAGGCCAAACCCATCAGAACGAATGCAGGTCATGAACGTGTGTAACTCGTCACCTCACCTGTCAGAGACGTTTATAGACGTACGTGCCAGCTAAACACACCCTGTACTATTATTGAGCCATAACCAGCCACCAGTTGTTCTGGCACTTTAGTGTACTTATTGACTGTGACTTAAGTGGATAAAATGATTTAAGGGTCAACGGATGGTCAATGATTGAGAAATAAGTTAATGGCACCGAGCGATCTGTATACAATTATAGCAAGAACCTTGAAATTTAACACCCCTTAACGTTACCCTAAAGTCAACGAAGGAAGAGGTGGGATATAGGAAATGAAAGGCAGAAAGGAGGAATGTGTGTGTGTGTGTGTGTGTGTGTGTGTGTGCGCAAATGTGCATTGAGACTCTTTGAAAGGTGCCACAGTGAGTTTGTCACAGCCAGTATAACCTTATGGGCCGAGGGAGTGCCACGAAGAGAGGGAGAAAGAATATTTCCTAGGGCTTTGAGACAGTGTCATACTGATTAAGTCACATGGAGTGACTGTGGCAGCACGTGGAATAGGAAACCAAAAGGGAAAAAAAAAAAGAAAAACAGAAAAACAGCAGTACGGATGCAGTAGAGAAGGGCAGACATGAACTATTCTGTAACCCCGGAAGGCTCTTGGAATCATCCACATCACCTCAGTACCTTTATCCTTCTTCTCTTAAAGTTCATAACTGGAGGTTCGTGTACATGTGTCTGTCACAGAGGGAGAAGAGTCAGCTAATGGTCTTGTTGTTCTCCAGGGGCTATAAGCAAATGTCTGTTCGGTTCAGCATGAGATGAGAAGAGAGACAAAATGCAGCCTAGAGCCTTTTACCGAGAATGAATTTACACAGATCTCTTGATGGATATGGACTATACATTACAAGTATTAAACCTATTTGTACGTCTGTTCGCATTGGTTATATCAGGGCTTGGCGGATAGTAGCTCAGGGCCAGTGCTGACCTGCTTAACAAGATTATTTGCCTTGTAAATGAAATGGGAAACTTCTTAAGCTATGCATCAACATTGTTGAGTATTCAAATATCATCTGCGGGTATAACATAAAGTCAGGCCTACTGTATATCGTGTCAGTCTATTTGCATCCTTTAGCAAATCAGCTTTGGTTGAGTTGAGATGATCCTTTGTAGAGTACCAGATCTAAAGTAGAGGAACTCAGGTAACCAACGAATGCCTCCCTCTGCCAAACCTGTCAGCTGATTCTGAGATCTCTATTTCTAAGTGTGTACTTTGTGCAGTTTGAGACTTCAATTCTATACTGGCCATGGTTATGGCTCAACGGTTAAGGCTCTGGGTTACTGATCAGAAGGTTAGGGGTTCATGCTCCAGGACCACCAGTTTGCCGCTGCTGGGCTTTTGAGCAAGACTCTTAACCGCCTCTGCTCCAGGGTCGCTGTGTCATGGCTGACTCTGCACTCTGACCCCAACTTCCTAACAAGCTGGGATATTATTTTACTGTGCTGTGAAGTATATGTGAAAAAAATAAAGGCGTCTTCTTTAGATGCTAGGTCATTGTGAACAGAACCAATCATCAAAATGGGGAAATTGGTTTAAATGCTGGATATTTCATCAGTACATACGAATGCTTGATGTTATGGTTTCAACAATGGTTTTGCAAATCAGGAATCAAGGTTTCAGTAATCATGTTTACTGTTCAATACGAGTGTTGTTCAGACCTGATCTACACTAAAGTCCCAGAAAAAACTGCTACACCAGTCTAATACTCAGTCAGTCCACCACTAAATATTCTGTAGGCAATGAACACCATACTTCCTGCAGAACGGTCCACATTTCTGTTGTATTGCATGGTGTAGGATCTCTATCTTCCTTAGCACATTGCATGGCATCCCAGATGCATTTGATAACGTTGAGATCTGTTCCTCTAACCATAATTTGGTGTCTCTAGACATGTGTGCGGTGGTGCATTTTCCTGTTGGAAGAGGCCAAACCTATCAGAATGAATGAGGACATGAACTAGTGTAACTCGTCAGAAAGGAGGCAGACCAGAAACGTTTGTAGATGTACCAGGGGAACCAGGGAATGGCAGCTAAACAAACCCTATACCATGATAGCACCACCACCAGAATGTATTTTGCACAGGCTCATCAGTGCCATTTTTTTCCTGGCCAAGATATCAGTATAGATCAGTCAAACAAGTATGTTTTTGTAAAAACCTGGACAATACAACATCTCTCCTGCTCTTGAGAAATTTGAGCTTGTGCGTCGGCCTTGGTGGTTGTTTTGCTTCACATTTCTCTGCAAAATGCTTATCTGTGCCTTACACAATGGGTTCACTGCAGAACATGTCTTTGGAAATGAAGGAGAAGGGATGGACCACCCGCGGAGATCTAAGCAGTGGTCACCCATTACAACCCAGAGTTCTGGATCAGCTAGTTACTGTATCTGACATCATGTCTTAAAGTGGGGAAATGGCCAAAGTATTCAGGTCTGTGAAATCGATGACCTCTGCATTCGAAAATGAGGTCTGTCTTGCACTTTTGGACCTCCAGCCACCCAACTGTCAAAAACACACAGGTCAATAAGGCAATCTCAGCAGCAAACACTAAGTGATAATAATGGATAAAGCCTTGCCCTTTTCTTTTCCCAAGAAGAGAGCGAGTTGAATTAAGTGATTTAGCTGGAAAATGGGCTTGTGACCGAGGTGCACTGCCCTCGAGCTGAGGCAGCTAGCCTTCTCTGTCATGTGTTACTGTTCGAGATGGCAGCCAGCACCGATTTGTCGAATTGCCTTTGGTGGACTGTTGGACTACACAGAGCTTGTTGTTTCTAAAAAATAAGAGTCTTTCTGAAGAACACTGGAGCTTTGATAGAAGCGGCTCAGCGTCGTCACAAAGAGTGGCTTTTAAATGAGTCAGACTAGTGTGAGTTTGATGGCAAATGTACGATATGGCTTTGAACATTGGCATACTATAGCATGTCTGTTCTGGAACAGATTCGTCTTTAATATCTACGCGACTTTTAATGTTTTACAAGAGAAGGTCGTTGAGGAGGAAGGACAAAATAAAACCTTCAGCTCTCAGAAAACAAAAGCCAGTATCAGTCTCAGGCAATGACTCTGAGAACGAAATGCAGCGTAGACATTCAGGTCAGTTTAATTAAGAATGAATGCAGCGTATGAAAATGTGACACTTTCCAGAACAGTTCAGCTGTGTTGAGAATGAAATGTAGTGGTTTCCGTGCTCATGCTTTCCAACAGTGCTTGAAAATTATTCAAAGTTTTCAAAGTGTTGCCAGATGAGATGAAATCCCCTGCAGTGGAGATACGATTGATCTTTGCGGGCCTAAAAATCATTATTTGATTTGATGATTATCAAGTCATCATGGTCAGTATTTTCATTCCTGTGTCCTAGAAGGTTTATTTGCCTGCTCCCCTACACACGTCAGCTTTTATTAGGGGAATAATTTAAGGTATTTGCCAGTATAACTGGTACACCAGTCTACTACTTGGTAGCTCCGCCACAGAAACATGGGACTGGAGCAATGAACACCATACTTCCTTTAGAAAGGTTCAAAATCCTGTTGTATTCCCAAGTGTAGGATTTCCATTTTCAAGAGGACATTGCATGGGATCCCAGATGTGTTTGATATGTTTTTGATATATGTTTGACCTGTTGGCATGGCAGCCTCAAATTCAGACGAGTGTTCCTCTAGCCAAAATGTCTCTAGACGTGTGTGGTGGTGCATTAAAGGCCCAACCCATCAAAATGAATGCTGGACATGAACTGGTGTCATAAAGGAGGCACCACATAGTGTTTTTATGTTAGAGGTGTTTGTAGATGTACCAGGGGTCCCATGGAATTACAGCGTCACCACCGGTTTGGACAGTTTTTGTACATTCCGTACCAGTTTTTCAGGGTAATTCTAATGTGTTAAATACATTTCAACACGACAGTCTGTAGCCAAACCCTGGGAAATGACTCGCCTTGACTTTTTGTGAAACCATAATGCTCAAACGCAGACGCATTTCATAGACAACGATAATGACCATGGCTGAGTTGTCCCTCTACACTGGTATGCATTAATGCACTTAATTAGGTACTGTATTATCTCGCCGTACTGCTTTACATTTTTTTAGCTACCATTTATCTTAGTCAGTTTGGTTTCCAGGCAACCAAAACATAGGACTGGGCAGCACAAGGCATGCTAAACAGTATATGATGACAGATTACTGAAGTAGACAGATTACTACCCGGCAAACAATGCTGAAAAAGCACCACGGGTGGTGGGTTTTTTTTTTTGTTTTGTTTTGTTTTGTTTTTTTTTAGGGTGCACAAATCAATACGAACTGCATTTTTTACATCTGATTGGTGGTAAGCGCTACTTTAGGGGAGTGAATGCCAACCAGGACTTCACGGCCATCCACATTTCATAGACAGAAATAGAATGCAGAAAAGTCAAAACTGGTTGGAGTGTCTACAAGAGCGATTTCTACCCCCGCCAGAGACTCTGTTCCTAGCTGCGTCCCCTTAAGGGTCAAAGCCCTGTCAGATGGTGTGCGTGCCAGTGTAGAGATGCCAACACCGGGGACCAGTGCATGTCTCCGTTCTTCAAGAGGCCTCTTCTGACAAGTCCCCTTGTGTTCCCCTGTCCCATTCATTGAAATGTTGGAGAAAGAAAAGAGCCTGGCATGATGATATAAGCTGCAGCATGTGTCAAACGCAAAGCCCCCGTTCTGGGGTCAGGGATCAAGGTCGAGGCCGCTATATCTCTGGGCCTGTCTGCCAAGGCCGTCCTATCTTGATGACACAGGGGGCTGGCAAAGTGGCACAGAATATGTCTTTGTGTGTGTGTGTGTGTGTGTGTGTGTGTGTGTGTGTGTGTGTGTGTGTGTGTGTGTGTGTGTGTGT
>JAOVVF010000032.1:4056794-4072422 GCA_028565595.1 Duopalatinus emarginatus | reverse complement strand
GTGTGTGTGTGTGTGTGTGTGTGTGTGTGTGTGTGTGTGTGTGTGTGTGTGTGTGTGTGTGTGTGTGTGTGTGAGTGGCTTTGTGTTTCTGGGATTAGCTGAACTGGGCTTTTTTTCTGGGTTTAATTTTAAACCAGTGACATGAGAGTACAATCAGTGCATCGGGGCCTTTTTATCAATAACCTTTGTGATATTAACAGTAATTGCTAAGTTTTAAGGTACATTTGGGATAAAAGCTGTATGTGGCATAGGGTTGTTACGGATTAAGTTTTTTGCAGTATGACAACCTTGTAGCCACAGAAACGGCCTTTTAAGGCAGAAATGTTTGAAGATTTGAAGTACGATCTCAGTCTTGAGGGACACTTCCATCTCTTAATAATTATTTCACAAGGCTAAAGCTGGCTTTTTATTCACAAGATTTTTACTGGCAATTTCCTTTCAACTGCAAAAGGTCTACAAGTAACTTTCTCATGCCTGGAGATGACACCTGGAGCCACTCTAATATCGTTTATACGAGGCCGCAAACAATCTTTCTCAAAGTGAAAAAACGACGTCCACCATTATCTCCCCCGTTCACAAAGCGTCTCGCAAGCGTGTGTCCAGATTGACCCGAAAATGTCGAAACCGATCCGTGCCGCACTGCCCAGTGCGCCGTGCATGTAAATTGATTCCCGCTGCGTGGTTGTACCGAGTACTGCGCACTTTTGTCATGCTTCTGCTTCCCATACAAAAGCGAAAAGAGAAGCGAGGTGCTGGAGTGAGGAACGTGATCGCTTGGAAAGAAAGAAAAAAAAATCAATCACACACCATGAATAACCATGAAACCGTGACACTATAAAAAATAAATCTAAATGCGTCCTGGCAGTCCAGCGCTCAGGTCTTCACAATGAAACTGTTAGATCATGCATTTGACCATTGGCTCTAGAATCACTTACCCTGACCAAGATTAAAGCAGTTACTCAATATGTATAAATGCTTTCTGCCAATGTGCTCCACAGACTTCAGTAGATGTGGCTCAGGAGATGCGTTAATGCTTTATGACACTTATAATGCACAGCGTTGGAGTATTTTGTTCATGTTTACAGATTACAGTCCTAAATCACATCTGTAATTAGTATGTAGAGCCAGATGGTTTTTTTTTTTTTTTTTTTTTGTCAGTGTGGTCATATTGTTTATTTCAGTAATACAATAGTTTACAATAGATTTAAGAGTAATCAGTGTTTTTGGGGGCCAATAGCCGATACCGATCGAAGGCAAGATTGGGTGCCATTGGGAATTAGTATAATTGAGACATAAAACATAGTCTAAACTGGTTTATTACAGGTTAAAGCGATTGTAAGTGACTTCAGCAACATCAGGACAGGCCTTATTACTGAGTCACATACAGAAAAAAAATGCAGACGTATAATGTTTTCTATTCACACATCCGAATACAGTATACAGATTTCTTCAGTCATGCGTGAGGCCCACCATTTCAGTCAAATCTGAAAGAGTTTGTTTTAGCGTTTCTACCAGAAAACAGTGGGGACCTGTAACCCAGGGGGTTCACACAGAGCCTCATGTTCTGGATAAAACACTAAATAGAAACACAGAAATGTTGTGGCCAATCACGTTTGGGTTGAAATGTATCCTTCCATCTCTAGTTTTGAGAAAAAGCATACATGAAGGACTCCCAAGTGGCTTAACAGAAAAACGATCGCCCTATCATGCATGAATTCGAATCCCGGCTGATGCTAGAGCCATCCGTAGCCGGCGTTCCGAATAGCAGATTTGGAAAGAGGGATAGCATACCGACTCTCCTCTGTCAATCACATACCAGGATGGCATACCGCCTTCTCCTGTCAGTCATAATAATGCGAGCCAATCATGAGTTCATGCATACAGAAGTGGGCGTTAGTGCTTTCCTTCTTGTGGGTTAAACCTCCCAGAGTGGGTTACACTGCATGAAACCAGCAGCACACAAAGAAGAAGCGATGGTTGGCTGCACGTGTCTCGGATGAAGCAGGTGATAGCCTTCGGCTTCCCCCGGTTGGCAGCTGTCACATGATACGAGTGAGAAGTATAATGTGTGGGAATTGGACGTGTCTAAATCAGGGAGAAAAAACATGCCAGTGTGTTAGTGTGATTTAGGTCAAACTTCAGCGTTAAATGCAGTCTATGGACAGATATTGAAACGGATATTCCGGTTGTCTCCGTCACATTTCATTAAGGTGTATATTTATTTCCACATTAGCGTTGTCTGAGGATACACGGTAATAAAATGTTCCCCTTGAACGTTGCCGTACAGAAAGCTTGGTCCTGCAATTAAGCCCGATGCTAAGTGTTGAGAACAGAAACTCGTTAGCCGGTTCAAGGCGTCTATATCGATTGTGCTCATGTGGCACCCCATGATGCTAATGGGAATTCTTGTGTTTACTAGACTGTGGCTGGGAGGCAGATCGCAGGTCATTGAATAGAACAACTCTATGAGCACATACTGTAGATTGCTTGTTCTCGGCGTGTTAATAGAGCTAGGGATATAACATACAGGAATGAGGCGTGATCACAACGGTGTTATTCACGTTAGCTTTGCAGCGACTGCCGTCATGCATGGAAGCTGACGATTCAGTTCAGTACCTATACGGAAAAACAGCCTCAGGTCAACCTCTTGCGCAGAGCCAGACTCCATGCTCTGGGTGACATCGGATAGCATGATTATAAATCATTAGCCCTCTACAACCGTTCACTTTAAAGTCAAACAGTATTAAGTGTGTTGAAATGACATCCAGTACGAGCATTATAGCTCCCAGGACGGTCTTTAGGGCCACAGAAGTAGCACTGTGTCAAGATCTGGCACCGCCTGAGTGAACGCCCGGCTCAATAAAGAAACCTGTATCGATCATTTTAAGATCGGCGCGCACTGATTCGTCCCGATCAGTCAAAGCAATGCTAGCGGGCAGCGTCGCAGCTTCAGTGACTCACGCCGTCTGGATGCGCATCATCGTGTTTTCGCTCCGCTGTTACACAGGTGTCAGATCATCCAGGATTTATTACCATCCTCCCCCAAACCCTCATCCCTGTCAGTCTGCTGTTCTGACCTCGGTTAATCACAAACTGGCAATCGCTCGCGTGTGCACACGTACACACTCGCTCACACGCCGAGATATGTTTACGCGATATATGCAGATGCCTGTCATCTTGTCACGGTGATAGCACAGCCATCAATCAAAATTGTGGCACGCTGCCCATTCTGGTCTGTTTCTAGGTCATCACTAAAATGTTCCTGCACTTCTTTCACGGTTATTATTTGTCAAGAAAAAAAAAAATAGAGGGAAATCAATTTTCCTGTCCTCTTGTCATATTTATCAAACCGTCCGTCTGTTCCGTCTGCTTCTCTAAGGGTTAGAGAGGTTTTTTTCCCTCCTGATTGTCACAAACAGGATGAAAATAATTGTGAAAATCCTAATATTCACAAGAACCGTCGATGCTTGTGTTTCTCTCGAGCATTACGGAACCGTCTTTGATTATTGCGGCCCACTCCAGTGCTCTCCAGTGATGAAGATTTGTGTAGAGCGTCATGCAGAGTGAAGAGCTTTAAGGCCCTGATGGTTGCATGCACTATACAGCACAAGGCCATTAGCCATCTGTTGTGTTGCTTGAGTTGTGTACTGGCCAGCGGATTAAAAAGTGTGCATGAGTGTTTGTGTGCGTGCATGTGTGTGTGTTTGTGTGTGCGTGCATGTGTGTGTGTTTGTGTGTGTGTGTGTGCCCTACCTTATGAGTTAACCTCAGATTTTAACTGTAGCACTCAGATTAGTGGAACCCATGTTAAAACATCCCAGTCTTGGTTTGTATATGAGATCCCTGTGTGACCTGGTTTTAGGGTGCGATATCCCAAGCAAATGGATGTAGCTAAGTGAAAGCTAATGTCCTCTGCACTTAAAAGCCACAATCAGGGATTTAGGGACAATAAACTGGAAAGCAGTGATTGAGTGGTGTGCGGCGTAATCCCCAGTGGAACGCGGGACATTATTCAGAAAAAAAAAATAACAGGCTCAAAGAATAAGTGTGATCCCTCGAGTGCTAGTTGAATGGAACAGAACCTGTGACCACTTGACCTCCTTTCAGAAGCACATGGATGCTTGACCTTCATTTAGAATGATAGCTTAATTCCACTAAAGTCGGATAATCTACGACGTAAGGTGAGGGCAATATGTTCGGAGCGTGAGAATGACTTGTTGGTGTACATTATCGGTACAAGGCTTGATTTAGTGTCGTAGATGAGTTGGCCCGTCCCCGGAAAGTGAACCAGGATGACAGGAGATCAATGACAGAGCAACAGGATAATCACAGCCAAATCATCACCATCTGCCCTTAATCTCCCGTGTTTGATGCCAATCCCCTAATCCCTTCAATCTGCGGCCCTCACTTTAGCGCTGCAGTAATCCACGCATCCACACGGCACTGTCCTATTATTGAAGTACCCTACCTCCGAAGCCTACATCCTACAGACCAGCCCCACTTAAAGTACTCAAGAAAGCATTGTAGAGTCAATCACAGTGCTTTGAGCCTGTAGGATATTAGAGCCATTGGACCTTAATTTAAAGACTCGAGTGGAGTGATAGGAAAACTAGTACACCAGTCTAATACCTGAAAGGTCCTGTATGGGGCATGGACTACACAAGCTTGCGGAACTATTCTGTAGGCAATGAACACTATAATTCCTGCAGAATGGTCCACAATGCTGTATTCTCATCAGAACGGATTTTTTTTTTCTGGCACTACATTGTAAGATAAGTACATGGGGTGATTTTCCACCAGGTCTATCAGTTTTCTCCACCTGCTAAAAACAAGACAGTCAGTGGATTGGCAATGTGTGTGCTCTATCTATCTATCTGTCTATCTATCCGTGTTGCCCTGAGATGGCTCCATGTTCTGTTCTGTCCCTGATCCGAGACTTCCCAGAACAAGCCATGGATCCACCACGACCCTAACCAGGATAAGGTGTTTACTAAAGATTAATGAACAATTGCAACAGCTAAGGTCCAGAATGATAAATAGTTCTAGTAAAGTGCTAGTCATAAGGCTTTGTTTGTTGCTAATACGTCGCGAGACAATACAAGATTGATGAAGCAGAAACTCCATAAGCCATGCATTAATTATCTATTGTCCAAACAGCAGCGCAGTAAGGATCCATTTTATCCAAGGACCCTGGAATACACGACAAGGTCTGTACTATTAATCTCTAAGGAGAGCAAAACCCGTCCCCCCCACCCATTGTGCTTTCTCGAAACCTAACAAGGTGAAGGGCATCGGTACACTGATGGGTCAGGTGGAATGAGAAGTCCGCAGTAGAAAAATGCTGTGAGACAGTAGTCTGATGAATCCAATCTGCTACACGTATCCCCACTCCTTTTGTTATTACCCAGAGTGTGGGTGTGACCGTGTGTAAGGTCGCTGTCCAGTTCCAACTGCCTTGTTTCCTGCCAACACACACACACATACCCACAAACATACACACACCGAGTGCAGGATTGAGGATTGAGGGCTTCAAGGTTATAGCGTAGGCCTCTAAAAACTTGATCAAATAGAGCATGGAGCAATTTTCCAAACTGCCCAGTGTGCTGAGGTTCAGGAAGTTTGGACAAATAATGTGTACTTTCCAGAAGAAAGCTAGTTTTCCCCCCATTCCCAGTCTTATTACCTTCCTGTCTAACTGTAGTAGCAGTAGTTGCTTATTACCTTCCTGTCTAACTGTAGTAGCAGTAGGTGCTTGTTACGTCCATGTCTGACTGTAGTAGCAGTAGTTGCTTGTTACCTCCACGTCAGATAGTAGTAACAGTAGTAACAGTCATTATTTATCTCCATGTCTGACAATAGTAACTGTAGTTACATGTTACCTCCCTGTCTAACTGTAGTAACAGTAGTTGCTTGTTACGTCCATGTCAGACAGTAGTAACAGTAGGTACTAGTTACTTCCCAGTCTGAGAATGGTAACAGTTGTTTCTTGTAACTTTCCTGTCTGACTGTAGTAACAGTAGGTACTTGTTACCTCCCTGTTTAACAGTGGTAACAGTTGTTACTTGTTACCCTCCTGTCTAACTGTAGTAACAGTAGGTGCTTGTTACGTCCACGTCAGACAGTAATAACAGTAGTAACAGTCATTATTTGTTATCTCCATGTCTGACAATAGTAACAGTAATTACATGTTACCTCCCTGTCTAACTGTAGTAACAGTCGTTACTTGTTGCCTCCATATCTATCAGTAGTAACCGTTGTTACTTGCTACCTTCCTGTCTGACAGTAGTAACAGTAGGTACTTGTTAGATCCACATCTGATAGTAATAACAGTCGTTACTTGTAACCCTCGTATCTATCAAGAGTAACAGTAGTTATTTGTTACGTCTATGTCTGACAGGTATAACAGTCATTATTTGTTACCTCCATGTCGGTAACAGTAGTAACATTTGTTACTTGTTACGCCCATGTCTAACTGTAGTAACAGTTGTTTCTTGTTACCTTCCTGTAATAACAGTAATAACAGTAGGTACTTGTTAGGTCCACGTCAGATAGAAGTAACAGTCATTACTTGTGATTGGTGTGGTACAGTGGGAACATCATTGGCTCCCATGTTAGAGACCTGGGTTCGATTCTCGGTCTGGGCAGCCAGTCTGTACTACACCAATAAGGGTCTTTGGGCAAGACTGGTAACACTACGTTGGTCTACCTGTAATACCAGTAACCCTGTAAGTCGCTCTGGATAAGAGCGTCTGCCAAATGCTGTAAATGTAAATTAATTGTAGCCTATATATCTATCAGTTGTAACATGTGTTACTTGTTACATCCATGTCAGATAGAAGTCACAGTAGGTAATTATTACCTCCCTGTCTAACAGTGTTAACAGTTATTTCTTGTTACCTTCCTGTCTAACGGTAGTAACAGTAGTTATTTGTTACGTCCATGTTTGACAATAGTAACAGCACTTATTTGTTACCTACATGTCTAACAGTAGTAAATTTCAGATCTAATTTTTAGTCTTGTTGATTTTTAAAATAAATGTCCAGGCATAACAAGACAAATGTTCACTCCTGACTCACTTTTTTTTCCACTCATCATTCTCAGACTTGCCTCCAGAGGCAGTCTGACAGTTTGTATAGGTCAGGGCTCCAGAGCTTTCCGTAGCTAAGTGACTCACAAGGTGCTTTCCTCGGGCCCTTATTCTCCTTTGGGTTGGATAACTCATCAGTGACAGCTTGTTTATTTGTTTGCGAAAGCTAGCTATTGGGAGAACAATCCCAAAGTGTCTTCCCAAAGTGTCACCGGAGCTACAATTGGTTTCTTTGGTGAAAAAGTGGGTCTGTTTACGAGGAAATGCACCAAACCCAATTTAAAAGTTGCTCGTGGATCATGAGGATTTGGAGCCGTTTCCAGGCTAGTGGTCCATCTCTGGTGAATTTTGATAGTCATGGATTCTGTTAAGTCTTAGCAGGAGTGTACTATATTTACAGCCTAGATATACCTACATCCAAATCTAGTTGGTTGGATTTGAACCATGAGCAATATAAAGGAGCTTAAAATATCCCACATGGAGGAGTATCCAGGATACTTACTGAGTGTTCTCTAACCTTGGCTGACATTGCAGAAAGTGGCTGTGTTGTTATTCTCTTCAGGGGAATAACACTGAATCTCACTCCCTCGCTCTCAGTAACCCTTTTATCTCGGTCAGGGTCATGGTGGATCCAGAGCCTATCCCAGGAAAACTGGGAGTGAGGCAGAAGTACATCTTGGATAGGAGGCAACTGCAGCATGGGACACACACTCCTACACCTAGGGGCAAAAAGGCAGAGCCAATTTACCTATCAGCATGTTTTTTTTGGGGGGGATTAAACCAGAGATGCTGGAGGAAGTCTATGCGCAGAACCAAAATGCTGCCCGTGTAATATCACCAAATGATTGGTGTTAATTTTAAAAGAAGGGCTTCACAAAAGACATGGCACTTCTTCAAATAATCAGTCGTGTGTATTATTCATTTTTGCTCATTTTGTATCACAAAGTGTGCCAAAAGTTATAAATTGAACTCCGCATGCCAAGTCTGCTGATAATATATATTTATATTTAATAGAGGTTGGTGACCTTCCTAACTAACAGGCTTTAATTTCGGGTCAAAATTATCCAGTTTAATTCAAACTGACAGCTTTTATTTGATGCATTCAGTATTCAAATTTCATTGCTTTTATCAAGGTCAATAACAGGATAGTTGTTTTTTTATTCTGGCACATTTTTTAAAAGAACAACAAAACATGGATTATAGATCAACAAAAAAAATGGTTCTTCAAAGGTTTGCGATTCCTAGCCCTGAAGATTCAAAATGGCCAAAAATCGATTTTAAAATGCGTTTCATTTTTATTTTTTGCCACTGCTTCTTGTATTGAGCGTACTGCCTATCACATTACGCGTCCACTCGGCCAACATAGAAGAAAGACGTCTAGGCCACAATACAGCAAGCTAGTTAGTAGCTCCCTTTGTCTGAACGGAGTCCGCTAGCATGGATTAAGACAAAATTATACGAAATGCAGTATGAATTTAAAGTCTGTATTTTATTTCAGTTAATGCACTGTGGTAGACTGAAGTCTATGTTTACTTTTGTATTCATATTTTTATTTGAGTATCAATTCAGACAGCTAAGCAAATTTAATGCTGGTCATTTACCTTACAGAATTTTATCACAATCCTATTTTTGGTATAAATATAAAATTATGCAAAAAGATTTAATACAGTAGGGAACCTAAACGTATTGTTTTAAATAAATGTTCTGTTTGTTTACATTGTCAGTCACTTAATTTAAACAGAATTTATAGACCATTTAAATCGTGACCCCAAAAATTGGAATCAAATTGGAATTGCCAGACACTGACAGATTCACACCCCTAGTATAAGATGGGCTTATGCAAAATGCACAGCAATGCCACCTATATACCTAAATATATAAAGTGACAGACATCTATGGAATCTTAATAACGGTATGGAGTTTATTTATCCGGCATTCCATGGGGCCCCTGGTACATCTACGAACATCACTGACAGGTGAATGCTATGGACAATGCGCTGCCACACAAAGAGGAATCTCAGAATTGTGTACTGTGGTGTGGACGAAATGCATTTCAGTGCCTATAGAGTATAGTCCATACCCTGTCATATTTTTTGCATTTAAACACTCCTGGTATATTTTTTCTTGCATGACACTTCAGTGTACATTCTCTGTCTTTCTCTCTCTCATTCTTATTCATTATTATTTAGTTGTTTTTTTTTTTTTAGATAGCTGCCAGGCTAGAACTGAACTTGAATATGAACTATCCATTGGGCATGGATGCATTTCACATGTCAACTGTCCTAGTTTGTCTCTGTTTACGTCCTCCGGGTTCTTTAGTGACATATAATAGGTCATTCTCATCTACTAGATCAAGAAAAACACTACATTAAGGAAGCTTTGGCACCTAAACCAACCCCAAGAAGGACTTGAAAGATTTTCCAGGGGGTGACATATCCTGATGAATACTTTATTAGCTTAAAAAAAAAAATTTAAAAATCCCTGGCCTTGATTCATAATACATGCATGCTGTCACTTTGTTATGGATGATCATTAGTATTTTGCTTTCAGGACTCGGTCATGTTAAAATATTTGGACTGGCACCTCTAAGATTGTTAAAAGGTTGTCAAGTACAGAGGGATTGCGTTGTTTCCATCACTCTACGCTTATAACAGTTGACAGTAATGGAGTCGGGTGCTGGGCACTTGATAGATCAAGTGCAGGTAAATGCAACCCAAGTGCACTGAACGTAAAGTAGAATTATGGAAGGAGAAAAAAAAAATTAGCAGTCTCATTTGCGTATCTTTGCTTTTTCAAAGTGTGAAAGACGCTAGTTTAAGGATCTGAGCCTAGATTCAGGCTTTGACACAGAGCTTGGGTTTGATTAGCCGGACAGTTTCATGTCCTGTCCTCATCCATAATCCCAGATTCATATCCAGTCCATGAGCACCTGGAGCAGATTCGGATTGTGTCCTATTTAATTCTGGTGCCCTCTTTGTGTTGGGTTTTATTTTGGGTTCGAGATTGGCTGCTTTTAATTAATCATGCTGTTTTGGACCATTTTCCCCAGATGTCTTTTGCTCCTTCATGGTGTTATTTAGAGCACTACTGAGCTGTTCTAAGCAACTCTGAAAATAACCCTAGCATTAATGATATTGTCAGTTAAAAAATGGACGAAGTGACTGAAACAGTGGGTGCTTGGTGCTTGGTGCCACAGGTAGTGTGTGTGCTACACAGCTCCAGGGGATTGGTCTTGTGGGTTCGAGCCTCGCTCTGGTCTCTGTCTCTAAGGAATTTGCTGTGTTGTCTCTGTGTCTGTACGGGGATTTTTGCCGGGTGCTCCGGTTTCCCTGTGATGAATGGGTGCCCTGTCTAGGGGTATTCCTGCATTGCGGCCAATGATTCAGTGTTGGCTCAGGACAAACCGCGACCCTAATGGACAAATTGGATGAAAAAAAAGGACTGACTGGTTGAGATCCTCAGTGAAAGTTCATGGATGTTATAGACATGATGATGATGATGACGACGACGACAGAGATTATTATGACTACAAAGAACGCACCCGAATTTCATCCCCCTTGTTGGGCGCCAACTGAAAATGGACGATCAGACACACTTAACTGTTATACATACCCTGTTTTCCCCGCCTGGCTGGATTAATAATGGCTAGCCAAGTGCTCATGGTTGGGAGTTGCGCGCCTTGGAGTTGGATCAGGCAATGAGTGGATGAGTGTACTGTAAGTGATAATGCCTCTGCTAAATGTATTAGTTTTGGTGCTGATACCTAATGCAGATGCTAGTGGGGCATTAAGGAGGCGAGAGAGTGTGTGGAAAGGAGATGCGGAGTGCAAGTGAGACCCAGCAGTTAATGGTTAATGGAGATTTTTTTTTTCCTTCAAGAACTTCCACAAGGATTTTTAAGTGGATCCAATATAGAGCGCAACAAATAACATTTACACTTCTAAAGTACCGGATAGAAAACAGTCCAGTCCGGAGAATTTGCTGAAAGTTGGCCGATAAAGGTGGTAAATAAAGGGGAGAGAATCCAGCAGTTCTTTTCTGTCCTTATTTCCTGCATTTAAAGTCAAACTTCAGTCCAAACCTGCTAGAGCAAGCAATCAGCTGGGTGACGTAAGTAGGTCTTTACTGCACCATTGGGAAGCATGTGAATTGGGGATAAAAGAGGAAGCTTAGACTGCCGAGTGCAGAGGCATCTCAATACGCTCTTTGATCCGATCACTTCCTGAGCTGCAATAATGGTGGATCTGGTTATTGCTGGAGAAAAAGACATATATCTGTGAATAGTTTCGGAACAAAATGGTTTTAATTGATCAATAAAAAAATCAAAATTGATCAAAAAATTTTTATCACTAACAAGCGGATTGCACAGGCTGATACTGAATTCGCTCTTTCCCAGGCTGTAGACTCAGTGGTGTTTAGATGAACAGAAATGCCTCCTTTATTTGAGATGAAGTGCCAAAAAACTGATCCACCAGTCTACTACTTGGTAGGTCCCACAAGTGGCATGAACTACTTCGGTAGGCAGTAAACATCAGACTTCCTGAAAAACGGTCCACAATTCTATTGTATTCCGAGGTGTAGGATTTCCGTTTTCCACAGCGTGCTGCATAACATCCCAGATGTGTTTGATAACATTGAGATCTGGTGACTCGAAATGGCAAAACTCCAAACTCAAATAAGTGTTCTTTTAACCACAATTTGGTGTCTCTAGACGTGTGTGGTGGTGCATTGTCCTGTTAGAAGAGGCCAAACCTATCAGAATGAATGCAGGACATGAACTGGTAGTATTCACCTGAAAGAAACGTTTGTAGGTGTACCAGGGGTCCTACGGAATGCCAGCTAAACAAATCCCATACCGGGTTGCAGCCACCACCGGACTATGTATGTTGCATAGGGTTGCCTGTATCAGTTTTCTGGCGCTTCACTGTATGCAGTAGAAACCTTAAATTAGGAAAAAAGTAGGAGCAGAAAAAAAAGTCCCCTTTATTCTTAAGACCAGCGAAAACTTTTGAAGCTACACCACTTTAAAATAAAAATGATCCCACACATTGAGAACTGAAAAAACTGCAGGTTCTTCTGTGAACGTTTACCTAAAACCGATTCCACTTACAGACATCTGAAACCTGCTTTTATTCCTCGGCCGATAGATCAAGCTGGGGAAAACGTCCGTGTAAGGTAGCATTTAGTATCGTGTTTCAATAAAGGATCTTTTGCTCAGCTCGACGACAGTGCTCGAATGCAAAATAACCGAGTCTTGGTGTGTGTGTGTGAAATAATGAAGAGGTCGAGCTTGTCTTGGTTTAAAGGAACTGTCTGGATGATATCGACAAGAAAAAAAAAAAGTGCTATCCATTCCGGCAACTTTATCGTCCTAAAGCAAAGTGCATGCAAGCACGCGGGGAAATGAGATCGCAGGCCAGGTAATGGCCCTCGACAGCTCCTGATCTGAGGCAGTATACTTCTTTCAGGATTACGTGAAGTGTCTGTGGAACAGAGGAGTTAGTTTATGGACCGCATCATGGCCGACCCTGAGCGGCACTCAAAAGTAATGACTGTACGAGATATATGTGCTACTTTTACTCTTGTCTCCTATTTTTTTTTTTTACAGGTAAAAACCCACTGATTAAACTGACCAAATGCATAGGGACTTACTACTCTGGATCTGAGACACACTTGCAAGCTCTGTGTATTTCTTCCCTACCTAAAGATCACGCACATGGACACTAGTGACACGCACGGAATGCCAGCTAAACAAATCCTATACCATTATGGACCGACCACCTGTCTGGGTATTTTGCATAGGCTTGTCTGAACCATTTTGTCTGAAACTTCAGTGTGTATATATAATGAGCAGTCTACAACTTGTGGGTAAGAAAACCACCCTGAGACCGGAAGGTTCTCGGTTCGACCCCCCCATATTGACAAGGCACAACTGAAAAATTTCCAATGAGCAAGTGCTCAAACCGGCAAGTGCTTCCTGGGTGCTGTAGATAGGGTTGATCCACAGTGTATGCATTCACACATGTACAGATCCTGTAATCTATAGCTAAAAATCGAAAGTAGAGACCTCATATAGTGACACACAGCTCTTGTTCTGATTGGACCGCTTCTTGGAAGTCATGTTCTTTTTCTCATGCGCCATCTGCGACTCTGCACTGGATCTGGATTTCCTCCACCATGTCAAAACGCTGACCCTTTATTTTGGGACAAGTCGCAGGGAGCCAATTCCAGGGAGTAGGGAGGGTAGGAAGAGAGGATTGTGTTAAAACTCGCATTTTTAAAGTTGTCGCGATGGAGCACTTAACAGTCATTGTGCCCGAGTTCAGACGGTCAACATGGAGTTCTAGTGAACGGTTCTGAGAAAGAACAGTCACTGCAAAAAGACCCGAAATCTGGCACCCGACCATCGCAAATCATCACTTCCCACCAGCACTACTCCTCAGATTTAGCTCCTTGCGACTTCCTGTTCATTAGGCAAAAGTTCACTGTTTTTCAGAGCTCCAGAGCAAGCCGCATATGGTCCTTGATGTGCTTAGAGAACAGGACTTCCAGGGAGCGGTCCAAGCATAGCAGGAGCACTGGGAGCACAGAGTATCGCTGCACAGGGTTACTTCGAATGGTGTAGAGCCTAAATTTAAATCAGATTCAGTCCCAGGACTTTGGGATCACAGCATATAAAGTAGCAATTCACTCCCAGACTTACACCATGTTTGGAATCCGGTTTATACACTTAGCGAGACGTTTGTGTGCAGCCGTGGACTTGTGGTTACAGAACCGGTCCAGTGACCGTATAATGTCCCAGGTTTAATCCCAGCAAGTGCCCTTGATCAAGACACCTAACTTCCCAACTGCTCCCCTGGAGGCGAGGCTTGGGGCTGCCCCACCCCTCCGAGCAAGTGTGTACACTGCCCCCTAGTGTTCACTTGTGTCTGTGTGTGAGTGTGTGTGTGGGTTTCACTGAAAGGATTAAAGGCAGAGGACACATTGCTCTGTGCATGCACTGTAGGCAAATAGTTCACTTTCACTTTCAGTTCACCTTATCAGCAAGGCACAGACCTGATCAGTTATCAGTTATCAGTCGATACCAAGAGCTGTGTTATCAGATATAAAAAGTATCAGTACTTTATTTATATGGAAGAAAGGGATAACCTAGTCTCTCCTGAACAACCCCCCCCCTCACTCTTAGTGTGTGTGTGTGTGTGTGTGTGTGTGTGTGTGTGTGTGTGTGTGTCTCCACTCTTGTCCTGCCATTGATAATCTTTATGATCCACTGTGACCTCTTTATTTCAATGATATTTATTCTCAGAGATATTTTTATCTCAGAAATTCCCTCATTTCTCCTCTTCCATGGTGTGTGTGTGTGTGTGTGTGTGTGTGTGTGTGTGTGATGTATAACCCTGCTCTACATATTCATGTTTAATTAGCAGGTGAGTGGCTTCCCTGATTATTCATTATAATGAATCATGACTGAGTTACACAGGACCAACAGGTTCATCAGCCTCCTTATATCCCAATCAGGCCTGTACATTTTAATAATCTCAGCAAGATATCATCCCTTAGTTATTGGACACCGGATATAAACTTTATACGGTGTGAATATATATTTTTAGTATATTAAAGGAAGTGGCTCTGGTATGCTTTGGAAGTGATTTATTTATATAGCATGGTCAATTTGACCCTTTAGGATAAGGCATCAATGCAAATCAGTACAGGATTCTTCATACTGATCACTATTCTCCTGTAATGAAACATGCAGGATGAACAGGATGACCCATCTGTGTAGTGAAACACACGCACTAGGGTGCAGTAAACACACTTGACCAGAGCGGAGGGCAGCCCCTATTCCAAACGTCCAGAAAGCAGTTAAAGGGGAGGCAGGGGAGGGTGAGGGGGGTGTCAGGAGTCTTGCTCATTTGCACTTCAGTCATGTTTTATCTCACCTTCTGCTCACAAGGCTGGTTTCCTGACCTGGAGCCATGTCTGTCCTCAGATAATTTGTCATCCATTTATACAGCCATGCACTATCTAGCCAAAAGAAAGTTTGGGTTTGGAGTCTCTGGAGGCAATGTTATGATCTAGGGGTTGCTTTAATTGGGCAGGTTGAGGCTCAGTAACTTTATGTGGCAGTAAAATGAAGAACTGATGATGTACTGAATGAGCATATTCCAGGACGACAATGTCAGGATTGATCAGGCTCAAATTGTACCTCAGGGACCGAGGAATGAGGAAATGAGGAATCATTTATACACATGAATTGGCCACCACAGAGTCCTGGTTTTAACACCAGTGGAAAGTCTTTGTGGTGTGTTAGTGAAACTTTATAGTGGGGTTTGATCAATAAGATCTGCCTGTCTGTCTGCCTGTCTATCTATCTATTTACAGTCTGTCTGTCTACCTATCTGTCCGTCTGTCTGTCTATTTACAGTCTGTCTGTCTACCTATCTGTCCGTCTGTCCGTCTGTCTGTCTGTCTGTCTGTCTGTCTGTCTATCTATCTATCTATCTATCTATCTATCTATCTATCTATTTACAGTCTGTCTGT
>JAOVVF010000032.1:4045047-4055821 GCA_028565595.1 Duopalatinus emarginatus | reverse complement strand
ATACAGCTGTAGCTGTTCTTACAGTCCTAATTAGTACGAGTTCACTTCTGAGTCTGGTTCCTCTTAAAGGTTCTTTCTCCAGTCATCTCAGGGAGTCACGTCTGCCTTGAACATCAGAGATTTAAAAAAAAAAATCTTTTTTTTTTTTATTATTGTAAAGCTGCTTTAGGACAATGTCCACTGTTAAAATGAAATAAAACAAGATGAAGTATTTATTAATTTATTGTTATGATGATTTTAGACCAATATAAGGCAACAAAAACATTTTATATTGTGACTTCCAGCTGTATTAACAGTATTAATTCAAACAGGGCGTCACATGTTCGCCGATTGCCTTCGGTGGCATCATCTATTTCGGTGGGTCTGTTTACCACCCAGTCCACTCATTTTCAAATAAATCTTTCTTGTAACCCTCAAGGCGTAATCTGTAATCTCCGTCGCACATATATAATAGCGACACTGTCGGGTACAAAACGTATTATAATGGAAAGTTGTTTAGCAGTCGTCTGATAGCGCTGCACCTTTACTAAGACTTCATTACGACCTGAGCGAGAACCTGAAGGCTTAACAAAGTGCCACTTTTCACCTTGCGTGGTTTATGAGATACAATTGCATATTGCGGCTCCCTGGCTAATGGGAAAACCTGTAAAATTTTGGCTTGTTAATATTCAAATGCATGTGAATGCTGAATAATTTATGTATTTGGAATGCATTTCGAAATAACATACCCTGGGGTGGGTGTGTGTGTGTGTGTGTGTGTGTGTGTGTGTGTGTGTGTCAGTGTCTGAGTATGTGTTTTAGTGGGAGCACCATCACATACGCACACACATATACACCCAGAGAATCTGGGGCATTGTATTTGCTCTTTGCTCTGATATAACTTTAAGGTCCTGCAAAATCGTGTGTGTGTGGTTTTGTGTATGTGTGTGTGTGTGTGTGTGTGTGTGTGCGTGTGTGTGTGCGCTACAAAGACGTATACTCTCCCAAATTGTATTACAAGCAAAATAAGTCGAAGTTCAGCAACAGATGCGGACACACACACACACAGATAAACACACGGACACACACTTACTGCATGTGCTGTTTTGTTCAGTTTCAGCGTAAATGGAGTCCTACCTTAACACCACAAATGGTGGTTAGAAAACCAGAAGCAGGGTCGGAAATAAATGGACCTCTTCTCCTGGCCCTTAAAAGCTTTGCTTTTTCTCTCTTTTTTTCTGCTCTGCGTGAGCAAATGCGAATCGTGGTTCCACACGGGGCCTACACACACACACACACACACACACGCACACAAAAAAAACAATGATAAAAATGTTTAAAAAGCATGAATAGTTGTGCCATTTCTCCCAGAGCCGAGCGTTTGCTGCTGTCTAAACTGTAGAGCATTGACTCACTGGATGATTTGTCATCGTTAACCTCTTCGGTATGTGCAATTAGATAACAAGGATTTATACTCTGATCCGATTTTCCCATCTTAAGTCATATCAAGCTTTTAATTCTCCATCAGCTCTTCTTTTCTCTGCTCTATCTGATAGCTCATAATGTTCA
This sequence comes from Duopalatinus emarginatus, assembly GCA_028565595.1. NCBI lineage: Eukaryota > Metazoa > Chordata > Actinopteri > Siluriformes > Pimelodidae > Duopalatinus > Duopalatinus emarginatus. Next base: position 4,054,273 of record JAOVVF010000032.1, on the reverse strand, counting down.
GTATGCTTATTCTCTCTCTTTCTCTCTCTCTCTCTCTCTCTATCTCTCTCTCTCTCTCTCTCTCTCTCTCAGTCTTTGAAAGTTAATCGGAGGCAGGTTGCATGAAATTAGGAATCGATTACTGTCTTCAGTGCTTGGTTAACCCTATTCAGGTGTAAGCATTTGAGTGTGTGTGCATACGTATTAATTCAGTGAAACCCGGGTCAGTCCCGGGTCTCACCAGACACAGCAGTCATCCTGGGATTCGCTTCGTACATGGTTTTTTTTTTTTTTTTTTTTTTTTTTTTTTTTTTTTTTTTTACAGAGGGCAATTCTTGAAGGTTGTCCAGTTCTGTTTTGCTGACTGCGTGATTACCCCAGACAGACCCCAGAATTTGAAAAGCGTTAAGAAAGGACCAGGGCGAGGAAAAAAAAAACCACAAACAAACAGATGGCATTAAAAAAATGGACTTGGTATGGAAAGCCAAGGGAAGGCTTTATGCAAAACTGGAACTGTTACATGATAATAATCTCTCTACATGGGACATATGAGATGGGTTTTATGGAGTAGGAGTGTAACACTGAGTACTTGATTCTGATTGGTCACAGCTGTAGCTTATGGTTAGGGAACTGGTCCTGTTACCGGAATGTTGCTGGTTCGATTCCCACCGTAATAACAAGACACCAAGTGCTCCCCAGGTGTCATGGATAGGGATTACAAGCAAGTGTGTTTATTGTCCTGTAGTGTGTGTGAGGGCGGGTTATATATGGAGGTCAAATTCGGTCACTTCACAATATGTCATAAATAATAACAAAGAAATGAAAGTGAAAGTGAGGTGATTGACCTATTGTGCACACGGAGGAATTCGGCCTCTGATATTTGCCCATCCTCACACACACTGCAGTTGGGGGGGGGGGTGTTAAGTGCCTTGCTCAAAGGGCACTTCAGTCCATGCTTTGTGGGTGCGTTGGATCGAACCAGGAACCTTCTGATGAGACGAACAGTTCCCCAACCTTGAACCACAACTGCCTTGATGATATATAGCTTTAAACCATGGTCAAGATGGTCAAGTTTTCTTTTATTTAACATTCATGGAAGGAGTCTCCATATCCAGGGTTTTGTAACAGTAGGAATGTTCTCAGGATGTTGTACTTTATTGTTTCTCTATAATAGATATATATATATTTTTGTCTTATTATATCTACAAGCGCAAGGGAAAGGAAAGAACACAGAGAGGCAACTTTGTTTCTAGCTGCTAAACATAAGTGCTAACAGGAATTAATTCCATAAAGTGTACCTATAAATGGATAAAAAGTACCATAAGTGTATTTTTGTTTTTTAATCATGAAGCTAGTGTTATGTTCTGCAGTCACAGACGTGCTGTTGTAAGTAAATAATCCAATTCTGGGCATCTAGACCATCTATTCTTCTTTTTTTTGGCTGCCCGTTGACAATCAGTAGAAGCCCAATATTATGATTGGTTACTTTCATTTCCTAACCAGTTCCAGCCATATGGAGCTCTGTTGCTTTTTTTTCCCCCACTAAATAAACAGAAATTGTTCAAATTTACTGCTCAGCGAACTGCCTGCTGCAATTTAATCTGCATAGTTTATTTTTATTCAATACGTTTAATGTAACGTGGAAGGCTGCCATATCTGTCTTATTTGAAAACGGATTTGAAAATGAAATTGACTTTGTAGATTATCACATAATCAATATCGAGCTATTTAGTTGAAATATATACACCGAGCAGCCATAACATTAAAACCACACACGCGCTGGACCGGTGACGTGAATAACATTGATTATCTCATTACGCCGGCACCTGTCAACGGCTCGGACGTATTAGACAACACAGGAACAGTCAGTTCTTGAAGCTGATGTGTTGGAAGCAGAAAAAATGGGCCAGCATAAAAATCTGATCGACCCCGACAAGGACAAATTGTAATGGTTAGACGACTGGATCTCCAAAAGGGCAGGTCTTCAGGGGGTGTTTCCAGTATTCAGTGGTTAGTGAAAGTAAAAGTGGTCCAAGGAAGGACATTTGAGTGACAGTGTCACGGGTGCTTACGACTCCCTGATGTGCATGAGGGGTGAAGGCTAACTGTCTGGTCCAATGTCATAAAAGGATCTGACGCCAGATAGTACAGCACTCCTTCATATGTCTTGTGAAGTCCATATCTCGATGGGTTAGAGCTGTTTTGGCTGATCATGTGGACGAAAAGACATTTGGTGGACGTTGACTTCAGCAGTCTCTAACAGGTGGTGGAGACGCTGTCTGCCACATCGGTCCAAAATCATTCATAGGTTTTTTTACTGAATTGATATCTAAATGCCATAGCATAACCCTCGTGCCTCATAGATAGGGGTGGGGTCATCCTGGAAGAGACCACGCCCATTCGTATAGAAATGTATTATTACAGGATAAGAAGTCAGAAGAATGTTGTATTGATTTGCAGTGGTGTTTCATGCTAAAGAGACACGTGGCTTTAACACCAGATTAACACCAGTCCAGCCCCATGTGACTGCCCTAGTCAGCCCTAATCTATAACCTTTCCCCGTGCCTCCTCTGTTTGCACTCACACTCTTGTGCTCTGTACTTATTTTATGCCACAAATGTAAAAGGGCAGAACATGCTTTCCTCGCCATGCTCCCACTTCAAAGAGCAAGGCACGCGCGGCAAAATGGGAGTACAAATGGAGCCTTTGAAATGGCCCTGAGGGAGACGGGAAACATGAGGGGGAAAGAGGAGAAAGGAGAGCAGGGCTTTTCTGGAAGATTTGGCATGAGAAATGTGGACAGGGCTTATGATAAAGGCATCTCGGCCCTTTTACAGGAAAGAGCCATACTAATGAACAGCTCGCGCTGCATGTGCCTGGCTGTGTGCCTGGCTGTGTGCCTGTCTGTGTGCCTGTCTGTCTGTCTGTGTGCCGGTCTGTCTGTGTGTCTGTCTGTGTGCCGGTCTGTCTGTGTGTCTGTCTGTGTGTCTGTCTGTGTGCCGGTCTGTCTGTGTGTCGGTCTGTCTGTGTGTCTGTCTGTGTGCCGGTCTGTCTGTCTGTCTGTCTGTCTGTCTGTGTGTCTGTCTGTGTGCCGGTCTGTCTGTCTGTCTGTGTGTCTGTGTGTCTGTCTGTGTGCCTGTCTGTCTATCAATAGTAATAAACACGCACACGTGTAGCACGAGTGCACATATGGATTCTTGAATACATTAAACACATATTGTGCAAATTGTGTTTTTTGTGCATGTCTGTCTGTCTGTCTGTCTGTCTGTATAAATACACAAACACATGGTGCATGGTGCAGCGAAGAATACTTGGATATTTTGAATGAATTCTTGGATACCATCAATAGTGTGTACATTCATATTCAAATGGTGTGTGTGTGTGTGTGTGTGAGTGAGAGAGAGAGAGAGAGAGAGGGAGTGTTTATCTATCTATCTATATATGTATGTATGTATGTATATATGTGTGTGTGTATGTATGTACGGTATATATCTGTCTATCAGTACAAATACACACACACCCTTGCAGCACAGTGCAGATATGAATACTTGGATACATTAAACATATTCAGATGCAAATTGCGTAATTATCTATGTAAACTCACACACACACACACACACACACACACACACACACACACACACACACACTATTCGTGTTGAAGTATCCATATCTGTAACCACATCCCTGACCAGGCAGTTACTGAGAATAAATGAGACAGTATGAATAGAGCACAGCCAGATGTGTTCTCTTGAAATCACGGACAGTTGTGCAGTCATAGGGTTCGAACTCGCAACCTCAAGACAATAAGGCGATGATTGCGCTTCTCAATACTGAGTAAACTGCAGGAAAATATCCTGTCTGTCTAGTAGAGTGCATGCAGAGGACAACATTTCACACAACAGTGCTGTGCTTGCTTTAAAAAAATAAAAAATAAAAAATGAGCACATGTTGAATTGGAGACGCCACTTTCAGCTGTAATTATCCCAGCACCTCAACATCCAGTTACTCAACAAGTGGGGAGACGCATCAGAAGACAGTTCCTCGGGCGTTTTAGTAAATCTGCTAAATACAGTAGAGACAGCTCAGAGTTGGATGTCTTTCTGCACAGTAGTAAAGCCAGCAGTTACAGCAATATCCCAGAGACAGTCTTCAGAATGTTTACTTTGCAACTTCTCAAGATATAGCTATATAACTCTCCAGCTATAACTGGAGAGACTAAGGGGGCAGTGAGTACACATGTCCAGAGCGGTGTGGGGATGGAACCGGTGACCTTCGGGTCAGAAGGCTGGTTCGTTAACCGCATGTTTATGGCTGCCTCGAACACCACCTCGAGATCATTTTCTTCAAAATGTTGACCAAGACAAGTCACTCTTGAAGGAAAGTAATGTAATGCAGCTGTATATATATATATGTATATATAGCTTTTTATCCATTTCTAGTGGATGAGGAACATCGCTGAAGTTTGTGTAGTTTTAAGTGAAAGTGAACTGTGTGACCTCTGCATGTAGTAGTAGTTGGGGGAGTTAGGTGCCTTGCTCAATGGCACTTCAGTCTTGTCCTGTCCTGTCCTGGGATCGAACCTGGAACCTTCCGGTCATACTATGCCACGGCTGCCTAATTTATTCAAGATGCCTTCGCTAGCTACTAAAGATTAGCATAACGGGTATCAGTCGCGTACACATGTTGACATCTAAAACGTCTGCCACCAAAATAGTTCAGCTATCAAGCTCTATGCTTCCATATACATATGCGACTATGAGGGCATGTATCTGCTAACATTAGCAAATGCTAGCAATCCCAGGGGGAAAACTGTAGTAAGTTACCTTACTAGCAAGATAATAGTAACGTTAGCAAGCTAATCTTAGACAAAGGAAGACTTGTCACTCTGAAAATTTCTCTTTTCTGTTGTATTCCGAGTTGTTCCACAGCGTGTTGCATGGCATCCCAGATGTGTTTGATAACCTCGAGATCTGGTGACTTCGGTGTGAACGGCAAAACCTCGACCTCAGATGACTGTTCCTCTAACTATAATTTGGTGTCTGTAGACGTGTGTGGTGGCGTATTGTCCTGTTGGAAGAGGCCCAACTGTGTGTCTATTTCAGGCCTCCTGATTATGTCTCTGTCTCTCTCTCTCTCTCTCTCTCTCTCTCTGTACCACTGAAGAAAAGTACTGAAAGGGTTAACCAGCTAAAGTAACCACTCTTCAGCTTCTGAATTAATTGCCAGCATGGATGCCGATAATCAACCTCGTTCTTTTATTAAGGTGAAGAAGATAAGAGCTGCAGGCCCGTGTTTGATTAGAAGCACTCATCAACGCCGCAGGCAGAGGGAGACAACAGGAGATGAGTGGCTCACTAGGAGGCTTAGACTTTTCGATTATTAAAAAAAAAAAAATCTCCATTTCCTTTTATCTGACTTCCTATTAGCGTCTGAAATAAAAGTCCACCTTTGATAAGAATGAAGGCAGACAGACCGCCTTTATGTCTGCAACCTGCGGTTCGTCTGTTCCGGTCGTGTTCGCTCTCTAATTGACATTGTTATAGTGACCAGTACGGAGATTTCACATGTGTTACATATGATCAGCGTCCAGTCATAGTTCTGTAGTATACACTGATGTGCCAGAAAAGAACTGGTACAGACAACCTTATGCAAAATACATAGTCTGGTGGTGGCTCCATAATGGTATGGGGATTGTTTAGCTGGCATTCCCTGGGACCCCTGGAACATCTACGGATGTCTTCATCAGGTAATACCTCCTTTCAAGAAGACAATGTGCTTCCACACACAACTAGAGATGCCAAAGTATGGTTAGAGGAACACTCAACTGAGTTTGGGGTTTTGCTATTTACACCAGTCGCCAGATCTTTACGTTATCAAACACATCTGGAATGGGCTGTGAAGCACAAAAATCCTACACCTCGGAATACAACAGAATTGTAGAGTATTTTGCAGGACATATGGTGATCATAGTCCATGCCCTGTGCGGGCTCTACCGAGTATTAGACAGGTATACCTGTTTTTCTGGCACTGTATACTAAGAATAGCAACAGAAGCAGACGAGTTATAAATCCTGTTCTTAGGTATTATAAGGCCGTCATTCAACCTCTAACTAGTACTATAGTTAGAAGAGGAGTGGAGATGAGACCCTGAGAATGAGAACGTCAGACACCTCGAGTTTCAGGTACAGTCCTGACTTCATGCTGGTTTTGGACACTGTTATTGTTTGACATCAATGAGCCACACAGCTTGAAAAGAGGTCCAGTCTGTCTGGTTCAAATAACAATAATGAGAATGTGTATCTGGAGAGCCTACCAATTCACAAACTGTGAAATAAGACAACCCAGTCTGTTTTGTGGGGGGCTCGTAGATAAGAATACATAAGATTCAACAAACTGTTCAGATTTTGTGTTCTTTGTGAAATCCCATGGTGCCTCATATAGAATAACACATTTAAGAAGGGGCACCATTTTTTTTTTGCTTGTTTGTTACTTTGAATGTAACTTATTCACTTTATGTAAGACTAAACACACTCCTCTAGAGTCTAGCAGTGATTTTAGCCTAACTAGCAAGACTCAGAATAATTGGAGACTTTTTTTTCTTTTTGTACTTCATGCAGATCAGAAACCCTCGAATATAAAAATTACTCATTAAAAATGGTTGAGAAATGGAAACATTACAAAGCTTTTTATCCCAAAAAAAAAAAAAGTTGCCTGGAGTGGAAGAAAACCCTATTTATGATAGCTGAAGAGCATTTGGGGGTTAGGTACCTTGCTCAAAGACACTTCAGTCATGTCAAGTCAGTTGGGGGATTGAACCTTTTAGTCACATGGCTGTTTTCTTTAACCACAAACCCACAGCTTTTATTAAAGTCCATGCCTGAATTAATACGGTTTTGAATATGTAGATAGATAGATAGACAGACAGACAGACAGGTAGACAGATAGATAGATTCAACTTCATTGTCATCGCTCAGTACTAGTACAAGGCAACAGAATGCAGTTAGCATCTACCAGAAGTGCAAATAGCAGCAATGTGCAGAGTCAAAGTGTAAATATAAAAACTGTGCAAATATGAAAAAGCAATGTAAGAGTGCAAATATGAAAAACTGTGCAATTGAAACAGAGCGTAGTGCAATTATAAGAGAGTGATAAATAGATGTGTTAAATAAGAATAGTGATATTCGATTTAAATAAATACAGAATAAATATGTACAGTGGTTAAATATGATATAATATTTACAATGTCCAGTGAACAGTGAGTGTATCGTGTTAGATTAGTCCAATGTGTGCAGTAGTTGTCCTGGTGTAATGTTGTGTAGTGGATAGTTATGTGTGTATTGAGGAGTTCAGCAGTGGGAAGAAGCTGTTCCTGAGCCGAGTGGTTCTGGCACATGTACACCTACCAGAGGGCAGGAGGTTATACAGGGTGTGGTTTGGGTGAGAAGATAATGATGCTGCGTGCTCTACACGAACAGCGCTGGTGGTGAAGGTCATAGATAATTGTGTGCCTATGAGCGTCTTGACCACCTTTTGCAGGACCTCCTTTCAGCCACAGTGGAGCTTCAATACCACACTGTCACACAGTTAGCCAGAACACTCTCAATGATGTGTCTGATGTGCCTTCTTGACCAGACAAGAGGTGTTGATAGTCCAAGGAAGATCCTCAGAGATGTGGACAGCCAAAAACTTGAAGCTAGAAATGTTGTACCTTAGCTCCGTTAATCTGGACAGGAGTGGAGAGCAAAGAACAGTGAGAAAAGCAGAATAGTGCTGAAAATGAATAAGTTGGTCAAGGTAAGGAGACGGACACTGCTGGCTTTAGTTATAGTCCTGATTCCATGCTGGTTTTGGCCACTGTTATTGTTCTGACATCAATGAGCACCACCAAGAGACAATCAATCAATCAATCAATCAATCAATCAATCAATCAGTCAATCAATCAATTAGTATTTCAATCAATTAGTATGCCAATCAATTAAACAATCAATCAAACAAACAAACAAACAAACATGGCCAGGCTGTCTGGTCAGTCTAAATGTCCAGAAACCTATATAGACTATGTTTTTTTTTCTTTTCCCCAGTCATGACATTCCTCATCAGTCTACCTTGTATTCAATTCCACGCTTGAGGACATCAGTCAGTTCAGCGTTGATTGAGCCTCTGCTTGAGCCCAGTGTTTAGTAGAAGTCTCTTCAGCTGATTCAAAAACAGAGTGAAACATTTTTTTAAAACCTTATTTCATTGCACCAAAGTGGCAGTTTACATTCTTGCTGAGAGCAATTCATCTGTTTTTCATTAAAATGTGTCTGCCTGGATTTACAGGATAAGCCAGAATTTCAGTGGAATTAGTCAGGAATAAAAGACAACAGGACGTGCAGTTATAGTAACATAATCGACCTAGCTGTAGTAGTAGTAACTCTGATTTACACTGATTGTTTATTATTATTATTATTGGTATTGGCATTGGTATTATTATTATTATTATTATTATCCATTCTCCCACCCTTTAGCTGATTATTAATGTAGTCAATATTTCTTGTACCTGTTGATCCTCGGAGACTGTCTGTATGTTGGCCACTGAATGTACTGACCTGCTCCAGCACTTGCCTTACAGGTGTGTAGGTGAAGGCATTCGTTTTGTCATCCTTTGCGCGTTTGAGCAGATGCTTGTCATAATTCATATGGAGGTCCAGGGAAGCTGTAGTGGCTACATTTCTCACTCAGGCGTGAGACAACTCTCACACATGCTCAAGCACTGAAACTCACGCACCATGACTCCCCACCCACATCCTTCTGCCCAGACGATTCCACCTCCTTTACTTCCCCTTAGCACTCTGTCCATCTGCCTAAGGTCCTAAACCGAGAATGATGGACACGATCAGATTCACCCGTAAAGAATTAGGTGGAGCATTTTACACCGCTACTGGTGTTGGTGTGAAGAATCGTAATGAGGCGTGGGTTTTAAAGCACTGAGCTTTCTGCACGAGGATATAACACACTGAGGAGAGGTACATGGAAAAAGTTTAAATGAAGAAATAAATAATCAGAATCAGAATCTCTTTATTTCTCCAAGTATGTTTCACACGAGGAATCTGACTTGGTGAGAGCACACGTGTATGACATGTAACAAGCACACAGAAGGTTTACAAGATGATATGAAATTATATAATATAAAACCAACCAGTAAACAAACCAAAACAGACAGGTAAATAAACAAACAGATAAATAAATACAAGCCATACATA
>JAOVVF010000032.1:4011744-4027212 GCA_028565595.1 Duopalatinus emarginatus | reverse complement strand
GACGGAAATGTGTGATTTTTTTTTTTTTTTTTTTTTTTTATTCGATGTGTGCTGACAGTTTGATTACAGCAGGTTGGAGCATCCTGTCTCCCGAACCTCTGACGTCAAAATGAAAGAGTGCTCACAGTAGGATGTGTTGAAGGAAAAGCAGAAGGAAAAAGGAAATGTGTTTTCCTAAACGATAGTGACGTGTAAGTCGACACATGTCGGTCGGGTTCGGGCAAGCTGCTATGAGAATAATGCATAGACAAATAATTTTTGAGACATGAATAAACAAGGCAGATGTATAATATGGATATCCGCTATACAGGCTGATGTTGGGGGTTTGCAGCTCGGGTTGGATCTCATAATAGGATGTTTTTTTTTTGTTTTTTTTTTGTTTTTTAACTCACCTACGCCTTACTACTAACCAAACCAATGCAGCTATTCTGTCTTTAAAGGTGAGGTCAGCTCATTTCAAATGACTTTTAATCACTCGCCCAGTATACCAGGCATCCCATATTCATGGCTTCTGGGGAGCAGTTGAAGGTTTACATACTATGCTTAGTGGCACTTCATTCATGTTTTGTCTGTACAGGTGATCAAACCACCAACCTTCCATTCACAAGACCGGTTCCCTAACATCGATCCACGGCTGCCTTCTCTATGAGACAACTTTGAAACTTGGTGACTTATCAGTAATGAATTCTATTGCTTGTGGCAAGATAAATATATTTTACTTGTGTTTGTTCGGTGTGACACACTTGGACAGTGTTCAGTATGTTCAGGCTGTGATATTAGGTGTATTCTATTCTGAAGGCAGATGCCTGGTCAGTCATTGCCTACGAAGGCATATCTCTCCTTCGGCAGCATTCAAACCGACAAGGTGCCTCAGTAGGCATCACATTTGGGACATGATTCATAGTCAGCATGCGTCATCGCTGCTCTGAGTGGAGTTTTTTCTCTCCCGTGAATAGGGCCTCTTCCTCGGCTGGAGCTTTTATCACTAAAGGCCTTGGTGCTGTCTTTCGTCCTTGTATTAAAACAGTCTGAATTTATAACAGCGCATCATGGAGCACACCATAATAATTTATACTACAGCTGCAAATTAATAACACATTTATAAGTTACAGTGATGTATAAGTTAGTCAATTAAAAGTATTCAGAACATTTTATACCTGAGTCACTGCGTTAGCTAGCTATAGCTAACACCGCTTGTGTGCTAAGCTAACGGTGCCTTCAGAATTCTATTTAAAAAAAAGGATTTTCCATTAACTTGCATTGAAGTGCATTCATTTGATACATTTAAATCACATGACATGAAGAGTCACATGACATACACAGCTGGCAGAGCAGTTGGTGGTTAGGTGCCTTGCCTGTATCATGTCAGTACCTGTAATTGAACTGCCGACCTTCCGGTTACAAGGCTGGTTTCTTAACCACAAGCCCACAGCTGCCCACCACAAAGTGACGTACCGCCTCATCAGTTTTGAGCCTACGGACATGCCCTGACACGCCCCATATACATCTGTGAATGGTGGTTTTGCTCACAAATATCACAGCTACTACCCTGTACTGTGCCAGGTTATAACAAGTGCTGGCTATGTGCTTGTCAGATGGAGCCGGCTCCCTCGGACATGACACGGCAGGTTCCTACGAGGGCTCCTACTGCAATAAAAAACTCATTTAGGTCATCCCTGATCTACAGTACCTTGGTAAAATTATTTCACACCATGACCTTGTAAAAACCGCTGATGATCGGACAGCCAGGTATAAGGGGTCACGTTTCTGCCATTGTTCGTGTCACATGCCCTCATCGCCCAAAGCCTACCATAGCTATTGTGTTGGATGGGATCGAAATGCCAACACTTAGTTCTGTCGCTGCGCTTAATTGGAACGATGAGCTTTGATCACATGACAGTACTCAACAGAAACACAGACCGCCCACAGTTGTGTTTCTTTGACTTTTTATACACAAAACCGAAATGGAAACTCACCTATGCCTATTTCGGATATGTGATTTTTCAGTGTTTGAACATGTATACAGACCTCGTATTGCCAGTATAGGATATATTATTATATATGCATTATATAGTGTTTAGGTTCAATCCCCACACAAAGGAAGTGCACTTGAGCAAGGCACCTAACTCCCCCGACTGCTCACCGGGCGCCGTGGCTTGGGGCTGCCCACCCCCGCTCCGGGCAAGTGTGTTTACTGCCCCCTAGTGTTTACTATTGTGTGTTTAACTGATTTCTACATCTGACTAAATGTGTCTGTAAAGGCTTTCCTGATTGCTCGTCTACTTCATATATAAAGTAATATGAAGTAACAGCCGATGTAAGACAGTCCACAGTGAAATCACATTACGCAGCCCTGTAATGTAATATAAACGTTCTGTACTATATACACAGAATTATAGACACATGAAACATTCAAGGCAAGATGAACATCCTAACATAAACATATCACATGAAGGAGAAACGTAATGCAATCTATTAAACCTACAAGGCTTATGGGAAGCCATAATGTAATATACAGCAAACCTACACGGCTTATGGAAAGCTAGACTAATGTATATGTGCGTCTGGGTTACAGATATACATTTAGCCGAAGCTTTCTCTCTCTCTCCAGCTTGCTTCTACATGAAACCTTGCGCCAGATGTAGCTCAGGGTGGAGCAGACCATGGAACAGGCCCTGGCATAAATGAGCATCCATCTTGCCTTCTTCTGTGACCAGGGGGCATGGAGCTAATTGGCACCATGTCAAGCTAGAGGCCAAAAGGACATGGCACGTGCACACACAAACAGGAATCTGGGGATGCTGTGAGCTACAGGATAACCAGACATGTTGCCTCCAAACCCCTTTTGGCTAGTACGATCCTGTCAGTAGCTGTCCATGCAGTTTCCTCGCTTCCTGTGCCTGGTCGTGCCGGGTGTAGCGCGCTGTGTTTGCATATGCATGCTGAGAAGTGCACAAAAGGATCACAGCGATTTTGCCTCTTTCGGGGCTCCAGAAACATCTGTCAGTGTTTGTAAAGTCGTACGTTAACTTGTTTCTTGTTGACCGTATCGAATCATCATTTGAATAAGAACTCGCTCTCAGGCATCTGATCACAGGAGACACGTTCAAGAAGTGCCTACATGTTTAGCCTTAGTGAGAAATCCTTCGTTTTATGAATATGCAAATTGAAGCATAAGCCACCCCCCCCCCCCAACAACCCCCTAACCCCATCATATCCATGCCCACTCATTTCCTTAGCTTTTGCATGGCATTCATTTGCATAATACAGCCTCAGAGGTTTTTTATATTTTTATAAATTTGACTGGTCTGAAGGTGATACATTTTGTGTAACAGCTCAGCACAGACAGTACTGTATCATTTATAATAATGCCCTGGTTCTGATAGTTTTATTACATCTATAATAAGGACTAAAACAAGGAGTTGCACGGTGGATGATCTACATCTGAAGTTTTCTACAAGGAGATTTTCTTTTTTTTTTTTGTTTATGGAAGGAGTCTCCAGTGCCAAGATCTAAAATAATAATAATAGTAATAACAATAATAATAATAATAATAATAATCTATATAGATATATATGGAGGCAGCCATGGCTTGTGGTTAGAGAACCAGTGACTTGTTGCCGGTTTGATTCCCAGCATGACTGAATCACCCTTAAGCTAGGCACCCAAGCCCCCCAGTTGCTTCCTGGGCATCACTCCTCCGGGCAGGTGGGTGTTTACTGCCCCCTTGTGTGTGTGTTTCATCTCACGCCTGGGTTAAATGTGGAGGTCAGGTTCCTCTGTCTTCAAGGACAGTAGGTCAATCACTTCAGTTTCACTTTCAGTTATGTACTGTACAATCTGATGCACGTCAGATTCAGCTCAGAGTTTCAACTCCTCTTTTCCTTTATTAAAGAACTAAAAAAATGCCTTTTTTTTTTTACTTTTTCTTAGTCTCAAGGGGATTTAATCTAAAAATATATACCTTTTACAAACTTTTAGAAAGTTTCCAAAGTTAGCTTTGAAGTACTTCTGTGGAGTTGAACTAGTAGCGCCCTGTACATATTGTTTAGTAAGTACAGCACGGCTCTCATTTATCTAAAACAATGCCAAGGTGTACTCATGAATACTAATTATTCAAGAATACTGGATTTAAATTGATGGCGGTACAGAAGCAGCCGCTTCATAATGATAAAACCTTTTGCATGATAAAACTTAACGAAATTTTAAAAAATCCAAAGCAGATCCCCGAGCAGTGCGTCCTTCCCCTGTGCATCTGAAAGTAACCTGTTGCAATTTACACCTCTTAAAATAGTAGCACTGAGCACCGCATTAGCCAATTAAGCACAAACATCTGTCTGAGGCTGTTAAATATTAAGCAGCACGTCGAATGAGGAATGCTTAGTAACACCGCTCACACTTCAGAAGTTCCTGTTAAGCAGAACGCCAGAATAGCGAAGACAAAGATCCTTCCGATTGTGTTTTTTTTTTCTTTTTTCGTTTCACGGCATGTTGCCTGAAATCCGAACACACGCCGTGTTTGATACCCGAGCGCAGACATGTGTTGCTTTGGAGCGTCTTTTTTGTCCTACTTTGAAAAGTAAAGGGTTTTGCTGGCATCTTATTTTTGTTTCTGGAAGTTTCTTTGTAGAAGCGGAAAGAAATGGGTGGAAGGCTGTAAAGAGGAAAGAGAGCTTGGGATTGTGGGATTAAGGGTCCTGCGTTCTCATCTTAGCCTACAGTTTTTTGCCTGTGCCGCTCCGACAGCAGGGACGGGAAAAGATTTCCATGCATTAGGTTGGGAGAAGTTTCTCTCCCTCTCTCGCTGACACTCAGAATGGGGGGGGGAGCTTTGGGCTGAAGTCTCAGGTTGGCTTATCACCATGAACAGATGCTGTGTGCTCACGGGACCTCATCAAACCAGAGCTCGAAGTGAAGCCTACCTGTTCCCATTGGGTCATTACTACCACATTCCCACAATCCACCTCTCCTCAGACGCGGGGACTGCCACCCAATTACCTGAGCGGCAGGATATAAATAAATAATATAATATAACTTACGCCCCTGTAGAGGAGATGTAAAAATAATGTGACAGTCTGCAAATTGGGACAGGTGGAATATTTATTTATTTATTTATTTGTTCAGACTGAATTACCAGAAAAAAACTGGTACAGACGAGTCTATGCTCAATACATAGCAACGCCACCTGTGCACGTCACTGGTTGTATCCACGACCTCTATAATGGTATTGGGGTTTTCATAGCTGCCTTTCCATGGGACCCCTGGTACATCTACAAACGTCGCTGATAGGAGAACGCTATATGTGTCTCATTTTTGATGAGTTACACATGTTCTGTATGTCCTGCATTCATTCTGATGGGTTTGGCCTCTTCAGACAGGACAATGCAGCACCGGAGACGTCTGTATGTACGTATGTAGACGTCTAGAGACGTCTAATTATGTTTAGACAAACACTCGTCTGAGGTTTGGGTTTTGCCGTTAGTGCCTTAATCACTGGATCTCTGGGCCGTTTTACAGGACATATGGCGTTCGTTGGCAATCCGGAATATTTCCACAAGCTCATGGAGTCTGTGCCTTGTCTATTTCTGCAGTCCTATGCTCCCTGTACCAGTTTTTTTTTTTCTGTCACTTCAGTGTATATATTTATTTATTTATTTGACTTCTTATTGCTTTTTATCGGGAAAGTCAGGAAAGTGTCTGGGTGCCGCAGTGGGTAGCTGTGAATGGCGTTTCGAGATAAGTTTGGCGTTCGCGCTACCTCACGCATGCACTTCTTCAAATAGCATTAGCAGATGAGATGGAAGATGGCTTAGTCGTAGATGTGCCTTCCGTTGGGGATAATTTATGATTAGAAGAAGGCCTCATGGGGCTTTGGAGCCCTTAGGCTGAATAAGAGGATTTTGTGCCTTCGTGCATATGTGTGTGTGTGTGTGTGTGTGTGTGTGTGTGTCTGTGTGTGTGTCTGTGTGTGTGTGTGTGTGTGTGTGTGTCTGGGCTCCATCATATTTTTTTTTTTTTTTTTTAGAAACAGGGTGCAGGAAATCAAATCAATTTCCAGGTCTCTGCTTTCTTAGATGCCTCAGAAATGAGATTGCGCGGAAATCGGCCATCTCCCGACCTTTTCCTGAAGTTCAAAGACTTTTGGGCGCATTTTGTTCCCTTTTCCTGGACATCCATTTTTAATAAGGACATCAAACAAGTCAGCCTGATTAGAACCCCGATCACATCGCCAGCTGATTTTGTCAGCCGGTGTATCGAGAATGTGCTGTCCTTTCTCAATCACTCACACACACACAGACACACACACACACATCTTCTCCTTAATAAGAAAGCTTAGGAGAACTTTTCAGATTTGTAGTGCTGTCATCGCCAGAAGCACCTGGTGGTTTCTTCATCCCCGGGGGAAACCCCCTGTTTTGCTCCTGCTGTCAGAATGCACTTTCTCTCCGAGGCTGAATAGAGGATGCCAGCAGATGTGAGCAGAAAATGTGAAACCCTTCGCTACCCACTGGAAACTCGAGGGCGTAATTAGAGCGACTTTGTGTTGCAGGCAAGATCGTATTGTTCTTTTTTTTTTCTTTTTCTTGCAGCAGCTGATTTGAATGCAATCAAATATTGAACATCATGTTTTCCATGTCTTTAGACAGTAAATGGGCTGTGACAGGGGTGCTATTTGGGGTCCTCCTCCACCTCATTGAGAGGGAATGAGTCATACTGATCTCATACACACATCTGCACAGATTCATGTTCGCTTCAAAGATGTGTAGACCAAAGATTCTTCATGGAGCATCTCTCCTAAGGTCTGACATTCAGGGCAGGTTTTTTTTTCTTTTTCAGTAATACACTGATTCTCAGTCAGACGGGTAGCGATGACACATAGCCTGTAACCAATCAGGAGATAAGATTCATCTGATTCATTTGAATGTCACAGGTTTTTGACCTTTGTGTTGCTGATTAGCAAAAATTCCACTGATCTTTTCTTTATTTCACATTTATTTTATTTCACCCACCAGTTGTTTTTTTTAATTTTTTCCTCCATGATTACCTGTTGACGAAAGATGATAAAAAAACAATAAAGTGGAAACGGATGGCAAAAAAAGACTCCTTAATTGGCCAAATCGTTACAGCACGCTTTGCAACAGAACGGGTTTTGTTGTGCTAAGTGAAAAAGCGCTTCTTTTTTTTTTTTTTCTTTTTTTTTTCACCAGTATGTTTGCACGGTGGTGTTATTTATTTATTTGTTTGTTTAATTTTTTTTGTTTTAAACACCGTTCCACTGAGTATAAATTGGTGACATGTGAAAAGCCCCCCCCCCCCTTCCCCCTCCCGCCCTTAATGAAAAATTCTTCACCGTCGGATGCTCAGACCATCTTTTAATTAAAAAGAAAGTATCGAAGAAATCTACTCCCATTAAGTCGTGGGTAGCGAGTAATTGGGCTGCAGATTGCAAAATGCTGATTAATAGTGTTAGCGTAGCGTGTAAACTCCTTTATCAAAGCGCCTCGCTGCCTTTCGGAAAAGTGGCGAACGATGTTCGACAACAACAGTTCACTGAGTGGGGAAGAAGAGACAGGACTGGGAGGGTGGGGAGGATGATAAGTGTTGGGGCAGACCAGGGGGGTTGAAAAAGAAACAGAGAGAAATAGAGAGAGAGAAAGAGAGAGAGTAAGAGAGTGAGCCAGGAAGCACAACTGACATACTGACACACAGCTTCACATGATATGAAAACGGAAGTCTGGATATGTACAAATGGGATGTGTGTTCCACCTGTTCATGTCCTGCATTTGTTCTAAATGATGGTTAGAGGAACACTGATCTGAGTTTGGGGTGACCGGACCACATTGGGGATGACATGCAATATGTATATTATATGCCTGTATATATTTGTGTGTGTGTGTGTGTGTGTGTGTGTGTGTGTGTGTGTGTGAGGGAGAGAGACTCTATGATTGAGGTGCCATTCAGCCTAACTTTTCCCCTAAAATCATTGTCCCCACTGTATCCAAGAAAACATCTATTCATTTAGAAAAATGTGTTAATGGGCTTCTTTGCTGATAATGGCTGCAGTTTGCTATTAAATGAGTAAGAGGGTTAAAGGAAGAGGGTTGAGTTTTAAAGCGTGGATTTAACAAATACAGGAAATAGCTTCAGGGCATTAGCAGCCATTGTGATTATTATTATTTTTTTTATTTAATCGTTAGCTTCAATCCATAATTTGGGTAACAGGGTTGTGCAGTTCTAGTGCCTACATTCGAATCAGCAGTCAATCACATTACAATAATAATAATAATAATAATAATAAAGGAATGAGAATACTTGATTTTTGATCTTTAGAAGAATGTGAAATGATTAATACAGGTATACCAAACATATCATGGGGTGAACATGCTCAGGTCTCATCACCTCTAATGGACGGTTCATGGACAAACTCATTTTAAGTGTGGGATATTAAACAGAGTCGCACCTTAATGTAAATCTTTTAATGTTAGGTTTTCATTATTTTACTGTTCGTGGTAAAGTGACGTTTACCAGTCTGGCCGTTTGCAGGTGTGGCAATTTGACTGACGGATTCCCAAATAAAAGGTGTTGCAGTCGGACGAGGCGTACAGCTAAATGCCCGAAGAGACAAAAAGGAAAATGTATTTAAAAGGCAGCAGAAAGATATTTCTATAGATACTGACATATAGATACACAGGGCTTAAAGGTGAGGTCACCAGGCTTCTTGTAACACTTGGCAAATCATTTCAGGAAGCCTTAATCGTGTAAAAGTATTCATGGCCCCCAGGCTCCGAAACGAGAGAAGAAAAAAAAAAAAAGTGCACCGGCAACATCCCAGTTGCATTAGCATTCAGGCGTGCTGGCCTAGGCAACGGCATGCATGTTGCGCAGGTGTGGCTTCGGCGAGAACGCTGGAGGGGGCCTGCATTTGTTTGGGTTTTGAGTTTCAAAACAGGTCATTTCAGGTAAGTTCGACAGGAATGTGCTGAATATAGTATCAAAGAAAGAAAGAGAGAGAAATAGAAAGAGAGAGAGAGAGGAAGAGAGAGCAGTCTGTAAGTTGGGTGCTAAGGGAAACCTGTCAGATTTGATTTATGATGTGGTCCTTCTGTCACTAACTTGGCAGAAGCGCCATAAGGGAGGAAACGAACAGCTGACTGCACCGTGATTGCCTTTCTTTCCACGAGAACGACAGTCCCGGGTTCCTTTCTCTCTATCTCTGCTCACGTTGTTAATTAAATCAACACTCTTTTTCCCTCGCTCTATGATTCTCCCGTTCCGTCTTGGACAAGATGAAGAGCTTGACAAAGGTTCCAAGACTCCCCTCTTTCTTCATCACTCTCGGTCCCAAATCTGTCGATTCGACTTGCTACGTCGTGTGACAGCTAAAGATAGCTGTCCCAGGATGCTCACTGAAGCCAATAAGAAGCATCTGTCTCTCCATTCCCGTGAGACCCAACCCCTCTTCCTCTGCCAGTGAGGCTCAAACAGCACAGTTGCAGTGCTTTCCTTAGTCCTCTAGGTCTTTTATTTGTCAAGCGCTATGATATGTTGACAGGCTAAATGTTCTGACTCATAATGGTATGGGGTTTGTTTAGCTGCATTCCATGGGACCCCTGGTACATCTGCTTTATACCTCATCATATAACACATATTTCTCATATTTATCCAAGCACAATTCCAGAAAAATGGTCAGCTGGAGTGATACATTACCAACCACCAACACACTGATTTTCCTGCTATTTTAGTAACTGGACTGCAGCATTTGCTATACTATCTTGCCAAGGGCTTTTTTGGCAAATCTAGCCTCCATGTGCCATCGAACAGTTCCAGCACCAGCGAGTGTGAGATAGGTGAAAGACCTGAACATGTTTGAAACGGTCTATATGCATGGCAGCCTGGGAAATCCATTTCCTGCTATAGATAGCTCCTCGGTTGGAGATGAAATCTGTTTCACTTTCGCATGTATCTCAGGCATGAAGTTGTACTATTTGAAAAGTCTGGTGGATACAGGGTGATTGCGTTGCGATTTCTTGTCAAAAACGGGCGTCTAACCTACAGATGTCGGTTCTAACCCGGCTCAGCTGTTATAATGACTTGATTCCCCATCATTTCTTGGGAAATTTGTGTTTCTCTAAAAGCTGAGGTGTCAGTATGTGTTACTGGCAAACAGCAACTTCAGACAGGTTTTCTCAAAACACCACAAGTCTTGAGCAATCTGTTTTGGGGATGTGCATGTTGTTGGGAAGTCCACAGCAACAGTTCACCTTCAAATCTCAGTACATCACCCCAGGCATCTTCCATGGAAAAAAAAACAGTCTAGGAAAATGCCACTGCAGAACACTAATTTGTAGTTTTGGTACCAACCCGGAAGATTGATTCATCGCTGTCTTTAGAGCTTTGTTACTTCTCAATTTGTAGAATTTAAGCTGCCTTTCTAAATAATAAGCTCAGTTACATCAATATGCTGTTATTTATAGCCATTTGCAGCTGGTAGGTTGCACCATACCAAATCAGTGTTAGAGTCTCATACAGTTTGATAATCTCAGGCATACTGTTTCAGCTCCGGTGAATACAAATGTCAACCAACTGGCAGGAAAAACTTGGGGTGTTTGGTACTAATGTGATGCCTCCAGAATACGGTTCAAGGACTTATAGTGCAGGGCTCAAGGGGTTCAACTTGCCAGGATTCATGTACTAATCTATTTATGTTTCCTACCTGTGCAGGCCATATCCACTCCGAAAGGCAAGTATGATATCCTGAGACATGCATCATTCAGCAAACCTTCAGATTGCTTTAATGAGGTCCAGCCAGGTCGGATCACAGAAGAAAAAAAAAAGTATTCTTAGTGAATATTTTTGTTGAGAAGATAACCTGCTATCCACCTGGTATCTGAGTGTCCAGATTAGGTCTTTAGTTCACACTTGATAAACTCAAGAAGCTCAATCTTCTGACAGTCTTTTTCAAGAAATCGACTCCTTGCTTTTTATTTTATTTTTCGTCTGATGTTGCCCTAATGAGATACTACTCATCTTCTAGAGTCTCTGATAAAGATACTGATCTTTTTTTTTAGATGTACACTGAGATGCATCGAAAATGGTACCCGGTTTTTTTAACTGCATTCCATTGGGACCCCTGGTACATCTACAAGCGCCTCTGACATCTGATGTGCACCTCCTTTTGTGACGTGTTGCATCCGTTCATGTCCTGCATTCATTCTGATGGGTTTGGTCTCTTCCGACAGGACAATGCGCCACCACGCACGTCTAGAGACGCCAAATTCTGGTTAGAGGAACACTCGTCTGAGTTTGCGGTTTTGCCTTTCACGCCCAAGTCACCGGATCTTATCCAGCACATCTGCCATGAAACATGCTGTGGAACACAAAAATCCTACACTTACACCAGAATTGTGGAGTGTTCTGCATGAAATATGGTGCTCATTAAATGCATCCATTGGGGACCTGCCAAGTATTAGACTGGTGTACCAGTTTTTCTTGGACCACAGTGAATTTTGGACATGGATTTATTTCGGTCTAAGGGTGCACCATAGGGAACAGTTTGCTAGAAATCTTAGTGCTTGTTTTACTCCGAGAGAATATGACTGCTGAAAATATTTGGTGGTGTTCTTTGTCGGCTGGGCCGCGTCCCAAATCGAGCAACACCGCCTGCTATTTATGGCTGCTGTGACGCTGTATGAGTCCGAGCAGCACCCATCTGTTCAGACGCAATGAATGTCACTTGTTATCAGAACTGGACAGCTTCCAGAGACACCAGGAGGGAATAAAAAGCAGAACGCAATGAGAGGGGACTACTTCTTTTTTTAAACCCAAGTGATTTATTGATTTGAATAAGCCTACCCCCGAGCTAATGGGGTGCGTCATTTAGTGTCCTCCTGCTGCAACTACAATCCATCTCCAGCGCATTATTGTTCGGGTGATTAATAGAGCGCCACGCCAGGACCCGGTTTGTCACTCATAAGCATCTTTGGATTATACCATCGTGCAGGAGAGGGCGGGAAGGGGATGGCAAGCGAACAAGAAAGATGAAGATAGAAAGAGGATAGTTAAAGGGCAAAGGAAATCAATGGGACGCAATCTGTGAAGAAGGGGATGCGGAATGGCCAAAGGTAATGTTTCTAAATGGGGTCATGTTTCCAGTTGGTTGAAGTATTTTTTAAAGGTCCAACATTTAAGGGGAACTTTTATGTATTGTTTAAAGGATGAGCAAATATCAACTGTCTCTGGTCAGACTTTTTCTCTTTTCCTTTTTTCTTTTTTTTAAGTCTTTGTAGTGTACAGTTAAAAAAAATCCCCAAATCAATCCACCGTATCTTCCTGGATGTGGGCCAGCTCGGTGTCAGAACATTCAATTCGACAATCTCTGCTTTTACTTTTTATTATTCTCCTCTCTTCCCCCTATTAGTCTCCACACATCCACGCCGAAGTTGGCAGAACAACAGTGCACGTGTGGGCGTGCGCACAAGGTGCTACCGGATGTAACACCGTAGCGCATTCCAGCTCATCCGTCTCGGCTTTTTTATTGCTCGAGTTCAGTTACGCTCTGCCCTTCATGATCTATTGGCAGGCGTTTCAGGGTTTGCTGGAATCTGTTCAACGGTGTCATAACCCACTTGTTGGGCTGCAACTGTCAGCTGTAATGGCTCGCCTGCTTCAGGAAGTAGAACACAAGCTACACCGGCTCCTTGTCACGCTCTGCAGTGTTAATGCCGTGTGAGAGGCAGCATAAGCACAACCTGGCTTTGGTTTCTGGCTCGTTGCGTTGTTAAAGGCTGCTTCTGTGTGCGTGTAAAAAATAAAAATAAGACCTGGGTGTGATGGTGGCGTAGCGGGCAGACTCGCAGCTGCAGGGTCCTAGGTTTCATCCTGCATTAAGGTTACTGTCAGAAAAACTGGGACACCAGTTCAACACTTAGTAGGCCCCCTTAGGTCTATTACTTAGGTGTAGGATTTCTGTTTTACATAGCATCCACAATGTGTTCGATAACACTGAGATCTGGTGACGCGTGTGTTGGTGCGTTGTCCTGTTGGAAGAGGCCAAACCCGGACATGAACTGGTGTAACTCGGAGGTTGTAGATGTATCAGGGGTCCTGTGGCCAGCGCCAATCTGTACCAGTCTAGGCACTTCAGTCTATATAGAGTTTTGTAAGCTGTCCCAGTGCTGGTAGGTGGATTGACTATGCTTATCACTTACCCCACTTGTGAATAAGTGTGGGTGTGTGGTACCCCGTGACGATCTGGCATCCTGATTAGGGTGTATTCCTGCGTCATTCCCAGTGTGCCAGATCCACCGGCATCCTTCCTAAGATAAAACAGTTACTGAAGATAGATGCAACCTTTTCAAAGTAGAAAATGCTATAGAGGCATAAACAGGCTTTTCTCTGACCCAAGGGGATTTACAAAAATAAAATGGGGATATGCAACTTTTCAAAGAATGAAAAAAAAATGAGACAAGTAGGATTGGAGAATAATAAAAGTGGAAAAAAAGAGAAAGTACCGGAAGAGAATGAAACATTTACAGCCATAACATTAACACCACCTGCCAAAACGCCTCGGACCTGTCGAGACTCCACAAGAAGGTGTTGTGGGGTATCTGGTACCAAGCCGTTAGCAACAGATCCCTCTATGGATCTTCCGTAGGATCAGACCAGACAAGTCAGCCATCACCCCAAAGTACACCAGTGAACCTTGGGTGTCCATGTTGCTGGTTCACTGGTTTGTTTCTTCTTGGACCATTTTTTGGTAAGTATTATCCACTGTATACTGGGAACATCCCACAAGACCTGATGTGTTGGAGATGATCAGACCCATATCCTTATATTTGCCCATTCTTCCTGCTTCCAACACATCGACTTTGAGAACAGACGATTTATTGTTGTGTAATATATCCCACACCTTGAGAGGTGTCATTGTAACAGGATAACCGACGGTTTTGTGGTGTTAATGTTATGGCTGATCGATGTAGATGTTCTGTATAGGTAAAAGTAAAGGATGCATCTTCTTTAGTAGCTTATAATAGCTCTTTTATTGCGGCTAGTGTCGGGGTTGAATCTGGCATCCGTCCAGGGAATGCTGGGCGTTAGACAGGAATACACCCCGGTCCATATTCACACACTGTTTCACACCTAGGCGGGACAATTTAATGTCGCCAATACGCCCACCAGCAGGTGGGAGGAAACCGGAGAGCTCTGTGAAAACCCACATGGACGTAGAGACAATGTGCAAAACGGCGTTCCAGTCGTACAATTATTGTACGTAATCAATAAAAGCCCAAATCAATTCTATTGAGTTTAGCATGTCTGATTAGTTACACACACACACACACCATGCATGAGGTATAGTGCAGTAAAAATCCAACTCCGTTTAATTCTGTAATTACTAGATTAACAATTTGGTAAGCAAATTGAGCTGAGAAGTGGTTAAATTTTTCTACATTGCTAGATTCTTCTTCAGTAGACATCCACAGCAATCTAAAGTTAGGCAACAGATCAGGTCAATTGCAATATTTAACACAGACACATGCAATATTTAGGGCACATCCTGGACTTTAGGTAATCCCACCTGTAACTGTATTGCTTCTCTGCTTGTTTCCGAATAAGACAAGGATCAGCAGTACCATAGTGCTCTGCGTTGCTTGCCCGAGGCTGTTCCTGAACCTGCCTATATGGGGAAATGTATGAGGAAAAGCTATGAAAACACATTTACATATTAGTCTAAATATATTCCTGGATGAACGTGTGTGTGTGTGAGGGTGTGAGTGTGTGAGTGTGTGTGTGTGTGGAACTGTATTTCTATAGCATCTAATCCTCTCTCGCTGCACTTCTGTCCTCATCCTGCTCGCTCAGTGTGTTGGCACAACTTAAGCTGCTCACAAGACTCGACAATCTCTGCTCAAACACAATATCTCCCTCGCTAACACTCCGTCGGCATCCGGCATCGGCTGCCGAGATCTGTCAAACAGGCAATCAGTTCTGTCTAAGGCCAGTTTGCCTGGTTTTGCGGTTTACTTTGTGTCAATCCGATGCTGATTAGCTCGTGTAGATTGAGTCGTTCTGTGCTTCAAACGCTGAAAGACATAGCACTGCATGGTTTAACAGTTTCTCAGCGATTCTAGCCACTTCACAGAATCAAATTATGTGGATGACACGATAATTGGATATAAAACTGTGCTGTGATGTAGAGTCCAATTTAGTCTTATGCCTGTGGCACAGTGCATTATAAATGAGTTCATTTTGAACCCAGACACCGCAAACCTAAATCCAAATCACCTGGAATGATTTACAGCTCAAAGATAGATATATGGATGGATGGATGGATGGATGGATGGATGGTAGATGGATGGATGGATGGATGGATGGATGGTAGATGGATGGATGGATGGATGGATGGATGGATGGATGGATGGATGGTAGATGGATGGATGGATGGATGGATGGATGGTAGATGGATGGATG
>JAOVVF010000032.1:3999705-4009705 GCA_028565595.1 Duopalatinus emarginatus | reverse complement strand
ACTCGAGTTCCTTTCAGCTGTGTTCTTTAACCGTTCACCTCTGCTTAACGCCCACGTATTCCCTCATTGCCCCTCTTTTTTTTTCTCTCTTACATTTCTTTGTTACTTCTTCCGATCCTTTTTTTTTTTATTTCCCTCTCAATCTTTTTGGCTCTTGTTTATTTACCTCCACGATCCAGTAATTTGTGCTGTACGGTTTGCAGAGCCGAGAGAAGCGGCGGAGAGCGTGCCAAAAGAGCTAGCGATAGCAGCTAATTAGCGGCAGCTGCTGATGGGAGCAGGGTGTGGACGCTGCCAGAGGAGGCTCGACAAAAATTGTTATCAAATGCAATTAGAGGCCGACAGACAGGACTTTAGAGAGGCTAAAACCCCAGGCTAGCTGAGAGTGCCTGAGCGGGCACGTGCATGTGTGTTAATCCATGTGAAAACTGTGTGTGTTCCCCTGTGGAGAAGCGTAATGAGTGTGTTTTGTGCAAGTTTGTGAAAGTAGGATTTAAGATTTATGCGTTGAGATGCTTCAGTTACGTGCTAAAGGCCAAGTACTGATACGGCTGTAAACGTCATGCAGGCAAGAGGAATCATTGCATCAGCAGATGGCTGTGTAGGAAGAGAGGTGTGGTGCGAAGCCAGACGTGCTCATTCTCTCTCTGTAAAAATAAAAAAAAAAAAAAGTGTATATTAAGTCAGACGTTGATGCAATAATCTCCCAGGGGCAACTAAAAGTGCCTGTGTTGAAAGTTAATACCACAATAATTTCTAATTGCATGTAAACATTATTACAGTAGCGTCACTGGCTACTGGTGAAGCTACATTAGCTAGTTTGGTTTGGGGTCATTTGTATTTCTGTAGGGTCCTATATTCCTCAGATTTATACGCCACATAATAGGTATATGACACAGTCCTATGTCTCCTAGTTTTATATATGTGAACTCCCAAGGTTTCTAGTGTTAGAGTTAGGGACCTTGGGTAGTGTTAGCGTTAGATTAGGCCCCTGGGGTAGCGTTAGTGTTAGATTAGGCCCCTGGGGTTGTGTTAGTATTAGATTAGGCCCCTGGGCTAGTGTTAGTGTTTAGGTTCGGACCTTGGCATAGTGTGAAGGTTAGGTTATGACCCTGAGTTAGTGTTAGTTTTTAGGTTATGACCCTGGGCTAGTGTGAGGGTTTTGGTTATGACCCTGGGCTAGTGTGAGGGTTTTGGTTAAGACCCTGCATCAGTGCCACAGTTAGGACCCTGGCTTAGTGTTAGGACCCTCAAGGTAGGTAAAGAAACGCAAGAATCCCGAAGTCCAGCCAACGCTCTACAAATGCATGTCTGTTCTGTGGAGGTTAAAGACACAAGGGGGCGATGGAGGAGAAATCAAAGAGCATGTAAACAGGACAGTGCTAAACATGTCAACAACTGAGGAGTGTGTGCTGCTTTACCTGCTGCACAGACGGGAAAAAAAAATAGACTGTGTCGTACATATGGTTGTATAAATGAATCAGTTCTGCGAGAGGTACCTTAAACTGTTCTGCCATGACGGTTGAGCGGAAAAACACACCGCTGGCACAAGAAAACCTGGCTCTCGCTGTAGCACCCCTTGTGGTAACGCTCAGAATGCAACTAGCGTTCAGACTGCATAACGAAATTCACTGACGCATTTTTGAATGCAACTATGTGCGAAACCCAGTCTGCGTAGCTCAAAGTGCCTGCATTTGTGTCCTTGCGTGAAGTTTCGGTTAGAGTCATAGGTTAGGTTAGGACTCTGGGTTAGTGTTAAGACCCTGGGTACTTGTGACATTAGGCAAAATCGATACGCTCCAACTTGGTAAAATTAAGCCGTTCTCATAGGTGTTCAAATGAAAGTGAAAGTGAAGTATTTGCCTACTGTGCTTGAACACAGAAGAACACGTCCTATGCATTTAGCCAATCTGTGCATTGAAACACACACACACCAGTAAACACTGATGTACCAGACCAGTAAATGGAGTGATAAAGCTATCTCTTACTTCCTTAACATAAACATATTTTTCATCCAATATGTTGTGTAAATGGTTGGACATAAGGCAAATAACTGGTTAGCAGCTGTCTGTTAGCTTTTAATCGAATGTAATTACTTTAATTTATACCACAGTGCTTAATTCTGATTCTTAAGGAGGCGTTGGGTAATTTTCTACAACAGCGTGGTCTCAGCTGTTTTAATATATTATCATTTCTATAGTAACAGGTTATTCAGAGTCTAGCATGGACGACGTACAATAGGAATAAATAAAAGCAAGTGTTGTTATTTCACGAAGAACATGTATGTATGTATTATTGAATTTCTGTAAGGAGGACAGAGGCATTTATGCTTTCTGGTTTCTATATAACATTATGAACTTGTAGCATGTACGTTCCACAACATGAAATGTAACTATAAATGGATAAAAGTATCATGCTTCATTCTTGAGTTTTCTTTCTTTCTTTCTTTCTTTCTTTCTTTCTTTCTTTCTTTCTTTCTTTCTAATGTAAGTGATGGCTAATTGCTGTTGAAAACTAATTACCTACTCGACTGATTAGCACTGATTATTTCCAGCTCACACCATTGTGTTTTATTCCCTAAGTGAATTGTATATGTTTGTCATGTAAACCGTAATCTAGCTACCTGGATTTAGCTGACTGGATGTTTAAAGTCATAATATCTCTACTAAGTTCACTGGAGGAACGTCAGTGTGTATGTGTGAGATGTGAGATGTGAGAGGTAACGCTGACGGTACGGTACGCACACTGTACTCACTCTGTGCAAGCTCAGGTTTAACGCGTCGCATTTCGACACTATCGGTTATTTTCATCACTGCAGCTACGGTGGTGGGTGAGTAGTTTAAAGCTTTATAACTTTACAAACTTTTCAAACTCAGTCCCAGTTCTAGGGTTTTTTTTCGAGTCTATACTCGGAGTCTGAGCTCGCCTCAGGTGGGCTGTAAGTAGTGCAGTGTCTACTTTCTTTTTTTTTTTTAATGCAAAGTTTCAATTTTGCCCATGAGGAAACCTGGGTGGAAATGCCAGGAATTTTTGAAACACCCACATGATGTGGGAAAAAGTTTTACACTTGGCTGACGGGGAGTTACAGTGCCAGTGTGCTAAAGACTCCCTCGAAAAAAAAAAAAAATGATGACATAGCGAGAGTGGATTGAAGTCCCTCCATTATAGTGTGCTGGACCGGTGCCTTT
Organism: Duopalatinus emarginatus; assembly: GCA_028565595.1. Lineage (NCBI taxonomy): Eukaryota > Metazoa > Chordata > Actinopteri > Siluriformes > Pimelodidae > Duopalatinus > Duopalatinus emarginatus. The sequence goes on along the minus strand of JAOVVF010000032.1, from coordinate 4,006,517 downwards.
GTAAAAAAAAAAAAATATATATATATATATAGATATATTACATCATCCTGTGGAGCCTCTTTAACACATCAACATTACATTACAGTTCTGCAATGGATACATACACTGAAAGTGAGCCACTGTGCTAGTACACAAAGAATCTGACCTTCGCATTTAACCTGCCAGTGCAGTGAAACACACACTAGGGGCAGTATAGGGCAGTTGAGGGTTATACTGACCTGCTGAAACGCACTTCAGTCATGTCTTATAGGTACGAGCAAGAGACCTTCCGGTCACAAGGCTGGCTCCTTAACCACAAGCCTACAGCTGCCCCAATGGCACAATATATAATATTAATGAAATACTATGATGTAAGAAAAAACAGTGGACCCCAGTAATAGATCACAGAGGGTATATACAGGCCCCTGGCTGCACAGTGTGCACTGGGAGTAGTGTATGAGTAGTGTGATCTGGTCCAGGCTGGAGACTGACAGCAGATGCGAATTGTCAAGCACTGTGTTTGGCTCATTAGCTGCTCATCCACTTGTAGAAACCCAGCTGTCGCTTGGCCTGGGACCACAAGGTTGTGAGTGTGTATGCAAAGGGTTTTTTTTTTTAGTGTGTGTGTGTGTGTGTGTGTTTGATGTGCTTCCTCATTTGTGTCATCTCTGGATAATGATTGGTCTCCTTCATTAAACAAGCAATCCCAGACGTCTTAAACGCCTCTGAGACATTAAACGTTAGTTAATCTGCAGCTTCAAGGCATCACCGAAACTTTTCCCAGTCTAGCAAAACTTGGCACGTCCATACCGAGCTTGACCGTGTTACATGATCATTTATTCACTATATCTAAAATCATAGGGTGTCTAAATTTGAACCTTGGCTCACCGTTCAAGCCAGTCATCTCCAAACGCATACACACATGCTTTTAGCTGTGACAAATATTGCATCGTGTTGCATTTCAGCATCAGCATGTTAAGGCTAAATTGGGAAGAAAAAAAAAAATTAGAGAGAAGAGAAGAAGAATCCGAGACCTAGTGGGAGATCTCGTGCAGCTGGCGCGAGCGGAGAAGTGGAAGAACCTGCTCTCCTGTGGCTTAAATGAAATCCCTTCTGCCTAATTACGTGAAAAAACACAATATGTTTGGTAATAGCTCGACAAAAAGCTCCTGACAGGCAGTAAAGGACCATTGACAGCTAAAGAGCGACAGGGAGGGAGGGGGGAGCGACACAGAGAGACAGAAACAGAGAGACATTTTGCACTTAGCTTGTTCACATGACATCTTAATGAGATGAGTGCTATAGAACGCGGTGCATCTGCTTTCCGAGTGTTTGGCCATGCAGAGAAACACACTACACTACACTACACTACACTAGACACACACACACAGTTTTCATTTAACTGCATTTCCTTCATTGTCTTTCTTCTATCAATAAATATTGTGTCTACAATGCTAACTGCACTTAGACATATTTTTCCCCTCCATTTAACTCTAGTAACCCCACTGACAAAAAATAAATAAATAAAACAGAGTGCTTTTCTGTCTTCTCTAACGTCTGAGTCTGTTTGCTCAACCCGGTTTTTAGTCTTTATAACTGCGCAAGCCCGGATGATCTAATCAGATGGTGAAGGCAGCGTCAGTGTACCGATGCAGAGGATACAAAGTGCTTTGTGCACAGAAGAAAAGAAGGAGATACAGTGGAAGTTGACAGAAAGTCACACATCCTGCTGACAGAGCTCTTGGTAATTAAAAATATCCCCCACACACACTAAAAAAAAAAACCTCTAATGGCCTTCGCATAAGGAAATCATTTCGAGTTCATTAAAAAGTCATTTGCCCGGGGTCTAATGAGAACCGGGTTTCCAGAGAGGCACGATGAGGGCACAGCAGTAGAGTTTACCTGCTAGAAATCACCACTGGAATGTAATAAGGGACCAAGGGAGCGTTGGGGAAGTTGCGGCCATCGCGTCGTCTACGATTTTCCGACCTATCTACGAGACCTCCGTGTTGCAGTTCTTTCTTTTTTTAGTTTTTATATCTCTGTGAGATGCCTAGAGAGATGAAACATAGCTATTAACATTATCCCAAGTCTCGACCATGCAAAATAAATGAATAAGTAAACAAATTGTATACGATAGGGAGAGAAATGTCCTTTTAGCACAGCGTTATTAAATTCTTGGCTGCTATAGGTCAGGAATCGTTGGTTAATTATCTACAACAGCGTCTCTTACAGTAGTTTAGTTGAAGCGTTTTCTATAGCTGCTTAATCTGCTATATAACAGATTAAATCTGGATTGATCCAGTATTGATCTGATAAAGTTTTTGGATTGATCGGATAAAGTTTTCCATAATGACATGGCTGTCGATCGCATTTGGAAGGAGTCTCTAGTTTCTTAAAAGTGAAAGTGAAAAGTAAAGTGATTGACCTACTCTGCTTGCACCTCCATATTTTACCAATCCATGCAGTGAAAACACACAGACTGGTGAACACACATGCTAGGGGCAGTGAACACACTTGACTGGAGCAGTGGGCAACCCTTATCCACGGTGCCCGAGGGGCAGTTGAGGGGTTAGGTGCCTTGATCTAGGGCATTTCAGCCTTGTCTTTTTGTTACAGGAAATCGAATAGGCAACCTTCTGGTTACAAGACCAGTTCCCTAACCTAGATCCATGACTGCCCCCAAATTTGTAACAATCAAAGGTAATTCCGACATTTACAGGGTCCTGTATTTCGGAGCGAGAGCTGTACCTATCCACAGTGTCCAGGGAGCTGTTGATGGCACTTCAGTTGTATCTTGTGAGTATGTAGGATTGAACTAGCAACGTTCTGATCACGAGGCCGATTCTCTAACCGTGGCTTCCCCCTAGTTCAAGTTTAAGGGTTCCTCAGTTTATCCTTGTTGGTGAACTGTGTAATTTCCATATTGAATCCCTTTAGGACTCTTAGAAATCTTGTTGATCTGAAGCACCATTGAGAAGTTCTTTATTTGAAACAGTGCCTGATTATCACCTTGTACATTCCTGCTGTGTTATGAATTGCAATTAGCTGTGCATTAACTCTATGGCGGATCCCTGCAGGACGTTTGACCCCTCTTAGCCCATGACTCATCCTGTCTGTACTGATTTGCGGTTCTCTTAATGAGAAAAATCGTTTTTCCGACCTGACAGTAAGATCACTCAGTCTAAGGTAACTCAGGATCCGGATTTGAGCTGAATCCCTCTGCTAATCTAGCGTGTACTCTTTTTCTTGCAAGAGTAATATATCTAATATCTTGGGTTCTTCTTTGGTGTCTCTGTTCATATCATGTTCTTATAGATTTTCTTTGCCACTGTTGCCTTCAGCTTTTTCAGGCTTTGTATTGCTTTGAAGCTGCTTTGTGATTTGAGTGAACTAAACATCAAAATTGTATGGGTCACATTTTGTTGTATTTTGAACCCAGCACATTTGGCGGATAACTGGTGAAGTCTTCAACACCGCTGGCACTTTTTTAAAAGAGAGAGAGAGGGGGGAAAAAACATATTTATTTATTTATTGTCCTATTTCTGGTTGCTAGCTTAGTTAATAAGTTCAGTGTTGTGGATTTGAGTCCCATGCAGGGTGTCATAAATTGTCTCAATTTTACCGCTCACATCCAAGGTCCTCAACCCTACGGCATTATTAGTATACCTGGATTCCATCACAGACTCCATGAAGCTGTACATTATGCTCTACATGCTCCAGTGACCACGGGCCAATGCCAGTCCACTGACCTACATCTGAAGGAAAACCAGAGTCCAATAACATAATGGAGGATTTGGAGGGATTTTGTATTGAAGGGTGATGTCAGCCTAAAGGCTGTCTGCCTAAAGGCAGTCTCCCTTGTTTGTGCGGTATGCTAGTGGATCTGTTAATTACTGCTGCTAATTTCAGTAATCGTAGCGGTGGGTGAACCCAGCTGCTGGGGTAAATGCAGGCTTCACCACTGCCAGAGTTCACGCTGGCACCGGCGCAGCCTCAGCCACCTGTGTTGTGTGGTGAGTGAGCTTTGATAGGCCCACCAAGGGAGTGAAAAAGAGGAGGGACTGGGGACGGAGGGGGTAGTTGGTGTATTCATGTGACCTTAGCGTCAGACATTTAGCAGCTGCTCCCTCTCAGTGGCCCTGCTGTATATGAGCATCCTGACTCCTGTTAAAACTCTTAGTCCTGAGCTGTTGGCAGTGTTCAGTGGACATTTAGCAGTCTACCACTAGGGTCATGTTCAGTCATGCTAATACACCTCGGCTAGAGTATTATCATCCCTAGAGATAACTAATCACTCTGTATTAAATACTACAGCAGGCTGTTATTATTTATAGTAGATGACATTTAGGACGCACGGCCCAGTATTTGGTTTAAACTACATTTAAAGTGAAAGTGAAATGATTGACCTACTGTACTTTCACACGGAGGAATTTGACATCCACATGCACTACACACTAGTGAACACACAATAAGTGAAGAAGTGAGCACACTGTCAACGGTACCCAGGGAAAAAATTGGGAGGTTAGGTGCCTTGCTCAAGGTCACTTCACTCATGTCTTGTTGATTCGGGGAATCATGGGCCGGTGGATCACATGATCGGTTCTCTAAACTTGTGCCATGGCTGCCTAAACGTTTATGCTAATAGTTGCATTTGTGAAAACAGAACTTGTTAGGGGCAGCCGTGGCCTTGTGGTTAGGGAGCCGGTCTCATAACTGGAAGGTCACAGGTTCGATCCCCACCCAGGGCAAGACATAGCTGAGGTGCGTTTGAGCAAGACCCCTAACTCCACCAACTGCTCCCTGGGGGCTGTGTTTTGGGGCTGCCTGTCTGCTCCAGGTGAGTGTGTACACTGCCCCCTAGTGTTCACTGGTGTGTATGTTTCACTGCACAGATGGGTTAAATGTGGAGGTCACATTCCTCTGTGTGCAAGCGCAGTAGATAAATAGTTCACTTTCATTTCAAATAATGAAAAAACTTTGTTTCACAAAGATTTGAATAATTTTCCAATAATTTACATTATTTGAAGGAATAATGATGGGTTGTGTTTTTTTTATAGCAAAAAAAACCAAAAAAAAACCACAACAACAAAGGTGGACTCCCTGGCTGTGCTTTTCCTGCCAGTAATATTATTTGTAGCAAGATTACGTTTGATTTGTGGCAAAAAGGGGCATTTTATTTTGACTAAATGGGTGCCTTGAGGCTAGCTAGTTTGTATGGCCATATTGCATTACCAGCTGCTACCCGGAAGCTAAGCCTCCAGCAAGAAAACTTTTACATGTGTACAATGTCAAAAGTTTGTCGACCCTCATGAGCAGCCTTAGTTAATTTCCTAAGCCTTAGAAATTCAGACAGATTTACTAAGCACCACGGAATAAATGTTCTCCGCAGTCATCAGCTTCTCTCTACCGTTCAGCCGGACATTGCCCGTGCAGACTTGAACAGAAAGCCACAGTGCTCGTCTGCTGTTTGTTTTATGATGTGTTTAGCAGACCACATGAGTGAACGGAGGTGTTTGAAGATATATTGACCTCCCAGCTGGTGGAGTGGTTTTTCTGAAGACCATCTCTTATCTTTAAGGTTTGATCGAAAAAAAAAAATAAAAATACTAAATCATTCACAAAATACTGTCAGGCTGTAAAGCGGATAAAAGCTTGAGCGATACTGTGTTTGATGTCTCCTTCTTTTACCAGTGTGTTGCAATAAACATCATTTCTTAACCATCTGAGCATCTAAAAAAGACTTTTTGAAGAGATTTTATCGGGATTTTTTCACCATGTTTTTTCACCATTTTTTTCATATAATGATGCTGGATATGAGATATCAAAGATGTTGCTGTTAAAAAATAACGTTTGCCATATTCTTTTAAATAGTGGTCTTCTTAAGACAGTAGTCCTAAGTCCTAATAGTCCTAAGCACATTATCCATCTAGGCTTTAATTGCTTTGTTTGGTGTTATTTGTTGTTGCCCCATAGATGACCAATAACTTCAGTTACTTGTTTTCAGTGTATTATTATTATTATTATTATTATTATTATTATTATTAAGCGTATAGTGCCACTTGTACCTCATCACCACCACATTCTGTAGTACAAACATTATTTAAAGGCCAGAGGACTTTTTCTGCATCTTATTCATTTCCAAAAAATGGAGGGAATGACTGTTTATAGCTGCTATAACAATAAATAACATTACCGAATGTGTTTCACAAATGGTCCATGGCATTAAATGGGTAATAATTACTAGGTGTCATTCGGTAATACATTTCAATAATGTAATTGTTGGCACACCATTTGCTATAAAATAAGAGGAAAAAAACACATATGTGTTGTAAAATAATAATAATAACGGTGTGCAGGGTTTTTAGGGTTTTTAAAGTGCCAAAAAAACCCCTGGAACATCAGTCTTAAACTTCCCAACAGGGCATGGAGGCAATGAAAACCATACGTCCTGCAGAACGATCCACAATTTTGTTGTATTTACTGTACTTATGAAAACATTGGTCTTATGCATTTATGCACTATTTCTTTTTTGTCTTTTTGTTCATTGGACCAAATCGTGCATTTTTGCAGCTCTACAGCTCTGTCCTTTGTCTTAGTTTGCACCTGAGTAACTCAGCTTACATCTACAGAAAAGCAACACTGCTGGATGGGATCGATTCCGAGTCGAATCAATTTCTCATTAGACTCAAACCTTGCTAGAGTTCAACTTGAATAAAAAGACAACAGCAGCTTACGTAGCATCTTCTCCTGGTTAGTCTGGTCCACACTTTAGTGCTGACGAGGTCTCATAATGAAGCGCACCTAAAAGCAAAATGAGTTGTCTCATTTAT
>JAOVVF010000032.1:3960912-3983646 GCA_028565595.1 Duopalatinus emarginatus | reverse complement strand
GTCCTTGGGCAAGACTCCTAACACTATGTTGGCCTACCTGTAATACCAATAACCTTGTAAGTTGCTCTGGATAAGAGGTGTACCTATAAATCCCCAATGTTGAACCCTATGAATAAACTGGTTCTGTGTTAGAATTGTATTAGGATGTTAAGAGTCCTCATACTGGATATATAAAAAACTTCCTGAAAGCCATTTTAAAGACGGTGTCATGCTTTTACACTGTATCATAACTGCTGCAATTATGATGATCAAACTGAGGATAGTCAGGTGAGGTGCCCACATACTTATGGCCTAGCAATATAGTCTAGAGTGCTAGTAGCAAATGTTAGTGAATACACTGAAGTACCAAAAAAAAAAGGTCACTTTTTACCAGTCGAATACTTGGCAGGTCTCCCACAGTGACATCGACTCCACAAGCTTGAGGGCATATTGTATAGACGATAAACACCAGACTTCCTGAAGAACAGTCCACAATTCTGTTGTATTCCGAGATGCAGGAATTCTGTGCTCCACATCATGTTGCATAGCATCCCAGATGTGTTTGATAACATTGAGATCTGGTGACTTGAGTGTGAATGAAAAAAGCCTAAACTCAGATGAGTGTTCCTCTGTAATTTGGCGTCTCTGGACATATCTGGTGGTGCATCTGGTGGTCAAACCGGTCAGAATGAGCGCAGGACATGAACTGGTGTAACTCGTCAGAAATGAGGGACACATAGTGCTCACCTGTCAGAGATTGTTGAGTTTGTAGATGTACCAGGGGTCCAATGGAATGCCAGCTAAACAAACCCAATACCAGTACAGTCTGTACCAAGATTTTCTGGCATTTTTTCTGGAATGACTGCTAGATCCATACAGTTAAATCTTGACATTAAACTCATAATTGTCTGGCATTGTTTCATTTGTTTGATTAACACGAGGGCATATATCGTTAATTCGGAGCTTTCAGAAACATTGCTGCACTTTGCATATCAGAATCGTGTCTTTAGCGTAAATCAGACACGACCCCAATGCGCTGTTACACTTACTTCTTCACGTGTCTTCTCAAAACAACTGCCAGTTCCTGCTTCCTCATATGCCTTGGCAGACCAGTCGCTGTCGACTTCTGTTCACACGTTTCTGTTGCGCAGTGATTTTTACAAACTGTCTCGCCAACTGTTTCCCATCCGTTATCACACTTGACATCAGTGTATTGTGTCTACACTTGATTTATTATATTCCGGCTAAACAAAATACCTAAAACACACTGCTATCTTATAGCAAAGGCTTATAAATGATGCCACATGCACAAAAACATCATTGTTATTTGTCGCTTTGGCTTTATTTATTTATTTATTTGTTTGTTTGTTTGTTTGTTTATTTATTTATTCCGTCATTTACATTTATACCCAATTGCTGCACAGCAAGAGGTGACTTTGCATGCATGGCCCAGAGTCTTAATAGGCATGCTCCATGAATAGCAGTAGCTTGCTTAGACACTCGGTAGGGTTAATTGGTGGTGGGTGTCATGTTATAATAAAACCAACGATGAGTGTCTGAGCTTCCAGAAATGGAGAGGCGCAGAGCTTTATTTGACAAGCAAACACGCGTCTCTCTCTTTCCTCAAACACTCCGAGAAAACAGCGGTGATGTGGCAGGCGAGCGAGAGAGAGATAGAGAGAGAGAGAGAGAGAGAGAAAGAGAGAGAAAGTCAAAGAGAGACAGGGATTAGAGAACGAATGTCTGTCATCAGGTAGAAATAAGACGGATGTAGAAGGAGACAGCAATGGATGGAGCGTTACTCATGAAGATCATTATACATAGTTCTTATACACGGTTCATGAAGTTTGTGTGTGTGTGTGTGTGTGTGTGTGTGTGTGTGTGTGTGTGTAACATGTCCTACACATGTCCTTCTTTGCCTCCTGTCTTTGCCTTCAGGTCCGGTGATGCAACCTCTGTCCTCTCCGGTGCTTTTTAAGACATTTCTACAATATATGATCGGTATCATGGTGCCATAGTGTTGCTAAAACTACATTTTACAAAAAAAAAAAAAAAAAAAGATATATAAATAAATAAATGTGAGTTTAAAAAGTAAAAAGCAAGAAATTAAATATCTGAGTATAACCTAGTAACCAGGGCACAGTGGCATGCTTTGGTTGTTTTGGCAATTCTACTGTTTCTCAAAGGAAATTAATGAGTGCACATTGTTTTTTTTTTTTTACAATGTGGGAAAAAAAGGCTTATTAGACAGAAACAGACTTCACCAAATGTTAATTGATGTCAGAGCTATTAATTATAAAACAACAATTTTGGAAAATAATAATAATAAAAAAAGGATTTGTGTCTGTGTGGTAATTTGTGAAGTGGACTACGCCTCTGACCTCCACATTTGACCCATCTGTGGACTATCCGTATCACCCGGGGAGCCGTTGGAGGTTAGTTGCCTTGCTCAAGGACACTTCAGTCAAGTTTTATTTTCGGTTGCGGGGCTTGAACCTGGGATTTCCTTGTACTAAGGCCGGTTTCTTAACCACAAGCATACAGTTGCTCTATTAGCACAACAGCTATCCACCTAATATAAAACAACCTGAAACTGAAATACTGATCGCTGTTAGCATGAGCCGTTCATACTCATGATCTAACCGTGATCAAGATCAGTCCTGGAAGACTGAACGTTGCCTTTCTTGTTTGTTTGTTTTAAGCGTTCGGTCGAAATTCCTCTCTCTTATGATGCATCTGGAACAATCAGCAGCTCTGCTACATTAGCCCTGCTAACTCGTTTGATAACAGCTTGAAGCCTCTAAAGCATGGGTCAGATCTCAGTCTCGAGGCTAGGGGTCAGAACAGCTCAAGTACAAAGCCTTGCTTTTGTTGAGCCCGAGGAGAGAATTCTTTCTGAGTTATTAAACATGATTTATTAAACACGGCTGAAAGAGAATGTCTTTGCGCTTCTTTAGGCAAGGTGGAAAAAGACGTACAGAAAAACAGAGGAGAAAGAGAAAGAGAGGGAGATGACAGATGGGTGAAGAGAGAGCGAGGAGGCCCGGGGTCTTATCTTTCTCCTCTGTCTTCTCTCAGACATGACCAGAAATGTGATCAGACAATGGGGTCAGAGCGCTCATTCCGGCGCTGTGACAAACTCGAGTCGAGTTCTCTGCCGATCTTACATGCCACTGGGCAGCCGAAGATCAGCTGTCAGAAGAGGTACAAGACAGTATAAACAAAACATCAACATCCAAAAAATACGGTAAACACTTTGGCTGCTTTGTCAACCTCATCAACCTGATGGACAGATAGACAGATGGACGGATAGGTACATTATCTATAGTAGACTGCCTATCACGTTGTCTCTCGGCACTTCTCCTTCCAGCACTGCATCCGCACAATTAACATCCCTCCCAACTTCTCCAGCTCCACTTTGGCTAATTGGAGGAAACGACTCCATGAACAGCCCCTCACTAGTAACATCCAGTGTGACGGCTCACCGTTTTACTGAGCCATTAAAATATATAATTGGAGAAAAAAAAAAGTCTGGTACAGCAGGATTAAGCTGTATACGATAATGGAGGCAAACATAATCACCTTCTTCTCAGCATAGAAGCAGAGTTTCCCCTCGGCTCCAGTAAACGTCTCTATGCATATTTATTACGTAATAAAGGCGGCAATTAATTTTATGGTAATGTGGAATCCGGTTTTCCAAGGTTAAATCCATACACTGTCCAATTCCTTTACTGTCGCTTTTGCTCTATAGATATCCATAGATACCCATCCACCGTTCTTATTTCCAAGTCAGCACAGGACTACTGAGAAGTGTGCTTCAGGAGAAACTTGGTGCAGCGTGTCCACAGGTAGACAAATGATCAAATGAGAGACAGAGACAGAGAGGCAATGTCTATATACGGTACAGAGGAAAGTCTGAGGAACATCTCTTTTTTTCCTCCTTTTTTTCAGCATCAGTCGGTGTCTGTAAAAAAAAAAAAAAAACTTTTACATAAAACAGAGATTTTTACTTTAAACAGTAATGCTAATAATAATAATAATAATAATAATAATTCTGCCACTACTAATAACAACAACAATAATAATACAATAAACAATAATAATCAGTCGGTGTCGGTAAAAAAAAAACAAAAAAACTTTTACATAAAACAGATTTTTACTTTAAACAGTAATGCTAATAATAATAATAATAATAATAATAATAATAATAATAATAATAATGCCACTACTAATAACAACAAGAATAATAATACAATAAACAATAATAATAATAGTAATAATACTGCCACTACTAACAACAAAACAACAAAACAACAACAATAATAATAATAATAATAATAATTATTATTATTATTATTATTATTATTATTATTATTATTATACTGCCACTACTAATAACAACAACAATAATAATACAATAAACAATACTAATAATAATAATAATCTATCTATCCATCCATCCATCCATCCATCCATCCATCTATCTGCCTGTCTGTCCGTCCACCCACCCACACCCAAGCTGCTGCAAACACATTGACACTTTACATCCAGGATTGCAATTACGATTATTCAACATGTGCAATTCCTACTGCCTACCGCTTTCTGTAAAATATCTGTTCACACTGCACTTTTTGTCCTGATCTGCATCTGAATATATTACGTACATGTGATACACCTCATTGTTACACTCCATTGTTTATAACACGTCTTTACTGTATACATATGTGGCCCTGCAATTTTTTATACATTTTTATGAAGTGAACTAAAGTGCTTTGCTTGCACCAGAGAATGTGACCTCTTCATTTAACCCATACGTGGAGTAAATCACACACACCCGGGAACACTAGGGATCAGTGAACACTGAGCGGATGGCATCCTCAATCCATGGTGCCTGGGGAGCCGTTGGGGGAATTAGATGCCTTGCTCAAAGGCACCTCAGTCGTGTCTTGCCCTGTGTTGGGTTCGAACCTGGGAACCAAGTCTATCTATCTACAGCGTTTATTTATCTAGTTATCCATTAGCTCATGCTTGTCGTCGGTCTACTCACCTACCCACACATCTGTGCTATAAACAGCATTTTTAATAGTAAAAAAAAAAAAAATCAATACACAAATAACAAGAGTCATACAATATCCTATTTGTAATATTTAAAGATAAATATTTCAGAGATTAAATGTCTGAATTTATCCTGATACCAATTTTGTGATACTGTCTGCCGGTTTGGCTCGTCCAGCTCATAACGTTCTGATAACGATGTGTTATTTATTATTTAGTTAAACATGTTATAGGATTAATATATGCAGCTCTATCTATCTGCCTCTCGAGTGGCCATAAGTGCGCTTTTATTGTCCTTTTTTATCGCCCTGTCTTAGTGATTAGCATTTCTATTTGGCCCTGGGCTTGAAGTAGAAAGTCTTGCATATTCTATAGAGACCCTTGTCTGGCAAGCGGAGGAGGATGCAGATGAAGTATGGATTGTGGAAACTAACATATGCATGATAGTCAGCCAGGTTACCCATGGCATATGGCAGATAAAATGAGTGCAGTTGTGCAGACATATTTGGATATATAAGTGTAGGAGGGTGGACTGGTGATGTGTTTGAATGGCAAGGATGTTATAGGTATTGCTGTAGCTTCATGTCACATTGTTGGTATATAAATCACGGATGGCTGACCTACATAGCATAGAATTCTGCCCATGCACATATTTCCACATTACAGAGACAGTAAGAGGAGGGAAATGGCATGAGGAGGGTTTATATCTATTGGTCTCTGGTTTTGGGTGCTCGTGTGTGTTTATGGAATATGAAGTTTTGTGTGTGAGAAAGCCTGCAAGGACGATGATGGTAATGCAGGATGGCAGAGCCGGCACTACGGTGTCCAAACATATCCATCTCACGGTGTCGTTCTGACAGTATGCCTGAACATGTCTGTCTCCTTTAGTATGATTACACATAGACATGCCCCCCCCCCCCACACACACACTCACACCGACATAGGCATATATACAGACTAAATACCTGCATTTGCACTTCAGATCTACTCAATGCCCGTAACACCACTAGACATTCATGTGGATAGACGCTTTGCTGTAAAAATCTTCCAATATATATATATATATACGCTAAAGGTAAGATCCACTACCGTCAGAGCTGCACAGCAGTGCACGATGTGAATGTTTGTTTACCTTGATCATCATATTCTCAACAGTCTCCTCTCTGGGACGACGCAAAACTCGGTAAAAAACCACTTGGCCAAGGCTACAAAGTGCTGTTTGACTGGAAGGTGTTTTGCCCTAAAGTGCTTGGTGCCTAACCAAGACTGAAGTGGGCTTTTATCTTATTCATACACAGACTCGTACACAGCCTGTTTCATAATTCCCATCTGCTCAGCTCCTGAGAAATCATCTGAGAACGACCTGGGGCACAAACAGGAAAGACAAACAAAATAACCATTGAGGATTCTTGCGGTCTCTGAGCCAAATATTTAAGACTGATCACGAGGGCGTGAGTCGTTAATGTTAATCAGTTACTCGACGGCTCGTTCGTTCATTTCTAGATACATATATTTATATATAATACAGCTCCTTTCCTCTATATTCAACATATAACTACTTTAATTACTATGTCCATTTGACTTAAAATTGCATCTTATTTTTAAAATTTCCACTTCCTGGTTAAGTTTTTATACCCATGCCTTATGGTCACAAGCTGGCACCCAGCTAATGATTTCTGGTTCCCAAAAATGTTCTGGGAATGTTATTTATTTGATATTTATTCAATTTCTTGAAGTTTGTTTTGTTTCCGTTTGGTTTGCCAGGTAAAATCTGTTCTTATTTCTAATCTGAGAACTTTTGGACACCATTCCAACTTTGTTCTATTAACTTTCCCTCAACCATTCCAACACATGAAACCTTTAGAGAAACTTGTTGGTGAAGGTTCCTGTAAAAGTAACTGAAGGAGAACCGTAGACTAATGGTAGCTAGACATTCTGTGGTAGGTTAATGCTATCCTATGATAGGGTGAGAAGCTGGACAATCCAACAGAGTCTCAGATTATAAGCACTGATCCTATGAATTAAAATCAGCCAGTTGAGGTGGTTTATGTCCTTCAGTTAGAAGTGTATCAAGCACCTTCTACTGGACAGAGAACCTGGTCTAGAACTACAGACAAAAAATAACATTTGGATCCCCCTCTAGATAGAGCTGAAATATGTGGCTGGGGATGAAGATTTGACATTCTCAGGCCCAACTAGGAAACGTGGAAGGAAAACCAATGAGCAACACATAGCACAGTTTTCCAGTCCTAGACATGAGAGTCTCAGTAGCAGGCAGCCATGGCTCAAGGTTAAGGAACTCGTCTTGTGATTGAATTGTTGCCACTTCACTCTCTAGACATGACTGAAGTGCATTTATACAAGGCATCTAAACCCAGCTGCTCCCTAAGTGCTGTAAATAGGGGCTGCCCATTGCTGTGGGCAAGTGTGTTCACTGCCCCCTAGTGTGTGTGTGTTTCACTGAACGGATGGGTTAAATGCGGAGGTCAAATTCAAGCACAGTAGGTTAATCACTTCACTTTTACTAATGTTTTAGCTGGAGAAGCGTGACATACTTTTACATTTGGAGTGTTGGGGCATGGACAAAATTGTGCAGTTTGGAGAAAAAAAAACATATTAGAGCCCCAAAACACTTCTCTTTTCAGTTGTCAAATAGAAAAATCTACGTTTAGAAATAAGCGACTAGCTTCTGGTTTTGGATTGTTTCAAGCGTTCCTTATGTCCTACTTTGATTAAAAGAAAATTCCTTAAATTTCCCTACAGCAACTCGGGAAAACAAGAAGTTTGAAACTATTTGTTATGAACTTTTCTAGGGTAAAACTTTTTATTATTTTTATTGTTATTTCAAGGTTTAATTGGCTTCATCTGCAAAAGTATAGCTACCCTCGGAGAGGAAAAAAACATTTCTACTACTCTCCACTCGACTGGTAGTCATTGTTTAGGGAAGAAATCAGAGCCACTTTTCATTGCATTTAGGTTCCCAGTAGGGGGTAAATGCACCAAGCTGGCTAAGGGACCAGCAATTTCTCTCTCTCTCTCTCTCTCTCTCTCTCTCTCTCTCTCTCTCTCTCTCTCTTTCTCTCTCCCTCTTTTTAAAACTGTATAAACAGTCAGTCGCAGTACATCACAATGCAAATATTAGAGAAAAGGGAATGGGTGGTGCTGGAAATAAAAGCGCCTAGCTTACTTACAAGACCCTGTGGGCAACAAATACTAGGTTTTGTTCAAGAATCCTTTCAACCACTATTAATAAGTAATTAAGTAAGTAAGTAAATAAATAAATAAATAGTTTTCGTATTAATAAAAAAAAAAAATACAATGTTGTTATTAATAAAAAAAATAAAAACATTGCTGTACTTCTACAACGAATATTGTTCCATCATTGAGCTTTAGGGAAGAAAGATGCTGAAAGGAAAAAATAAATAAATAAATAAGTAAAATGTTATAAAAAAAAAAAAAAATTCAGAATGTCTGAATGGGGCATCCCAGGGGTTAAACAGTTTGGCTTAACAAACACGAGCCCATCTACAACACACAAGCGCTGCACAAATACAGTGGGTTTATCAGAACGAGCCAGTATGCTCCATTTTGGCCAAGCCCCAGGCGTAGGCATATTTAGCTTCTGAAATAAACATGAGGTCTTGGGATTGTGTATGTGTGTTGGCGGAGCTCGCGGGAAGCCCTAACCTAGCATTGCATTCCAAAAACAAACTCTCAAAGAAAAGTACACAAGAGTGGATCTCCTCCTCAGGTTTGGTTACCCCTGCCAGAGCTTATTGATTGAAGAAACAGAGAGGTTCGATAGCTGGATGAATCAGATCTGGTGCCTTTCTGCCTCCAAGAGCTGCTCTGTCTTATCTCTGTCTCATATCTCAGCCACCCGCATTCTCGCTCCAACACTTATTCAAGTTATAAATAGAGGACGAGACCGGGGCGTCCCAGATTGTCTCATCTGCTGCCATTCAGGGTGCAGCTCGAGCCCTCAGCTCGAGGCCGAGTAAAAAACCTTCCTCTGGAGATGATGAGGGATGACGGGGTGGTTGGCAGGATGAAGAGTGCAATTACCTGTCGGGGGATGAATTAGATAGGAGGTGGAGAAGGCTCAAATGGTGTTATTGTTCAGCGTTCTGAACATCCATCCGTCCGCTGTCTTTCTAAATCCATTGAAACCCCCCTACCCCCCCCCTTCCTTTCACCCAACCCCATCGGTCCGTGCCTTTTGTCAAAAGCACAATCACTCTGACAGCTATTCTCTTTGTCTACTTTCCAGTGCGGAATTTGCTGGAATGAACCTATTTGCCCAGTGATTACAGAACAATGCCATGAAAATTTCCCTTGAAAGACATGGCAAATGAGTGTCTCTTGCCACTTTTCACTTTCCATAAAAGCCATTACTAACCCCAAAGCTCTGATATCACGCTGATGTTTCCTGGGTGTGTTTCCTGGTTTAATCTCAGGCCTTGCAGACAACCCCAAGATCTCTGACCATCCTGTTGTGTCCTATCACAACAACCCGGGACAGCTGGATGCTGGACGCGGTCTGCGACCGGGTTTGCAGTATGGCCCTGGCAGATGGCCAATTAAACCTCATAATGCTTATTTGTTAATGATGGGGCACATGTCAAATTAGCCACACCTGCAAATAACCTAGTCTGTCCAAATTACCGATTAGTAAAAGGGATCATCTCATTATGACATGCCTAGAAAAGTCATTTGCAGTAATATCATGATTCTTTGGTTGGCAATTCCGATTAAATTCAGATGCTGCTCTTCTAGCTGCTCAGACATGAAATGACTCACCCAAGGACAGAGTCGAAGTCTTGATGAGAAGACGCCCAAAAATCTTTTAGTCATCAAGTCACATTCTCTCTCGACTGCCAACATTCTGGGACGTTCTCGATGACCGTTTAATGTCTCGTTTCAGTTAGTCCTTGGACAGACTGTCCATGCATGACCTTTGCTAGATTTGTCTGGAAATGTGATTACCTCGTCCCTGTGCTCACTTAATTACAGCAAGCCTTTCCTCTTCAGAAGTTCGGACTTACTAACCAGTGTCCTGATCCGACCGTATTGTATTACCGGAACGTCCGCTCTCGTTTCCATGACATAATGCAGAGGAATAACCTTTTTCTCCCCCTCTACCACTTCCCCATGATGAACATAAAAGGTCCATCAGACACCTCCAACAGGAGCCATTACACATATTCGCTGTTATTTCAGCGGAACAGTACAGTAACCTCTGAACCCCATTAACAGCTGCTGTTAATAAAGTGCCGATCTGACGCATTATAGCTCCCGCACCGCTTGCAAAAACCAATTAGGGTGTTTTTAACCTGCTGGTTTAACAGCCTGTCACAGATGTAGCACTTCACATCAACAGTGACCATAGAAAAATAGTGTAGAAACGAGGACAAAAAGAGAGAAGACACTGCAGAGTGGGGACACAGATTGCAGTCAGTAGGCCGACTCGCTTTAGAAATGATGATTTCTAACATGTCAGGGCAAAGGGCCAGGGATGTAAAGACTCGTCTTTAAATTTCATCACCCAATTTCCTGCAAATGCACCGAGCCTGGTTTCAAAATGTGATATCTATCCCTGTCGGCCAATATGACATAAACACTATCTAAATCTTGAAATGGTGTGTGCGGTTGAAAATGCTGTGCTCATTGGGGGGGTGGTGGTGGGAGGCAAAAGGACAGGGGAGGATAGTTAGAGGGAGTGATGCAGTAATTTGCATAGGAGGCAGAGGTGTCAGGGGTTGATGTCTGGTTCAGGCAAACATGCAGAGGGAGGAACAGCAAGACACTGGCGCAAGACCTGAGAAGACAGCATGGTCATATGATGGTGTATGATGAGGGTTAATTACGGCTACATTATAGCCCAGACGTCACTGTGGAATCACTTTATTTATAGATTTGTACATTCTTTACCCAGTTCACTTCCCTTTACTAGCGTAATATCTCCTATTATACGATAGCCACCAATCTGGTAGAGTAAAAAAATGATACTCGATTGCACTAACATGCTAGGAGTTGACATTACATGACATGGCCTCACATCTCTAGGGTCCGTGGTTTGACCTTCAGGTAAGGTTGCTGTCGTAACCTGTTGTGTGCACAGGTTTCTTCTGGGTTCTCTGGTTTTATCCCACCTCACAAAAACCATGCATGTGAGGGCGCTGCCCCTGGGTGTTCCAAGGATAGGTTCAGGATCCACAGAAACACTGACCAGGATAAAGCAGTTCCTAAAAATGGGCGAATAAATTTATGACATAGGTTCCCAATTACCTTTTCTCTGATTAACATCCCAATCAGTTTACTCGTTTTACTTAACTCAATGTTAAATGGTCCTATAGGACAACCTGGAACAGTTGTGCCACTTTATATAAAAAGCATGTATGTACTCAGAAATACAGTACACAGACATAAACATATAATTTCTAGTTGTAGTGTCTGGAACTCCCTGGTCGCTGTTGAGATATAACACACAGGCGTACACAAACACAGTCAGACTGATCAGTGACCGCTGAGACCCACATGTCCCTCAAGCAGTAGGTAACTAAATCTTGGCCTGTCTGCTGCAATCTCCAAATGAAATATGATGCCGAAGTAAATAGTAGTTTATGCTTGTGCATGGCTGTTCGGTGTGTCCATCTTCCATCTCCTGAGCATTCAGGGCCTCGGGCCACTCGGCATATGGAGCTAAAGTGGTGCCAGCAGGACAGCACATGGTAGGCCCACCTAGTAGGCCCAATCAAAGTCTCTCTGTCATGGCATAGTGCCTTGGGCATCTACTTCCCCAGACACCAATCAGGTTATTGCAGCAGAGCCTTAGCGGTGTGGGTTTGGGGTAGTGGTGGTGAGGGGAAGGGGGGGTATATAGAGAGGTATGAGTAGAGAGACAGATTGAGAAATGGGTAGAGGGTGAAAGATGAAGAGAGTCCAGAGAATGAGACGGAGGAAGAGAGATAGATGGAGAAATAATGGATAGTCAGGTACTTGACTATATCAAGCTTTAGGCACTTCAATAACCCACTTCTTCAAAACGCTCATTTTCTGAGAACCCATAAAAAAGTGGGGAAGAAAAGAGCAGGCACATACACATGTAACCTGGGGATAATGATCATAACCAGCACATTTATCCGCTGTTATTGTTGATATATGCTTAAACCTTCTCATAAGGGCTAAATTAGATTTCTTTCTCTCTTTTTTTTTTTTTGGTTCCTAAAGAATAGGTGGCTCTGGGCTTCAGTTCACTTTTGCAGAAGAATGACTTTTTGCAGGATTTTGCCTCCTGCTGCGGTACCAGAGGGCAGACATTAGCATCACTGCTCTCCTGAAGAGCTTTATCATAAAGCAGACATCAATAAGCAGAGATGTGCTGTTCCTGCAGCACCCACCCTCCACCACACCCCACCCCACCAGCTATAGCCTCCACTGCAAACACAGCACACAATATTAAGCCATTTTTATTATCCTCTAATGCCGCAGAGAGCTTGATTTAACACTCCCGCTTTCAGCTCGCCTGGGCTGTTTCATTAGCATGCCGAAGGCCCTTTCTGCAAAGTGAGTATCTCAGAGAGGGCGGGTGTGTGTGTGTGTGTGTTTAGGTGAATGTAACGGGTTGACATGAAGTGTATGTTCGCTAATAGCCATAGGTGTTGCTGATTAGGCTTTGCAGTAATGGGTGGGTTCTAGTGCTGATGGTTCTTGCTGACACAGATGACCATAAAAAACAGTTTAAATATGGAATGCATATGATTATAATACAATATGACTGAACAGGTTGGGATTGGATAGCATGGGATGGGACAGGATAGGACTGGACAGGAAATGATGAAATTGGGCAGGACTGGATAGCACTGGATGGAGTGGTATAGAATGGAGTAAAACACAATAGGAAAGCATGAGGGGTTGAGGTGGGATAGGATAAGATTATATAGGACAGGACAGGATCGGAACGGTATGAACGTATGAGATACCAGTATATGATAAAATGGGATGGGATAGGATAGGACAGGACAGGACAGGAACAGTATGGACATATATTATACCAGTATATAATGGGATGGATAAGATGGGATGGGATGGGATGGAGTAGGACAGGACAGGGCAGGACAGGACAGGAATGGTATGAACATATGAGATACCAGTATATGATGGAATGGGTGGGATAGGATAGGACAGGACAGGACAGGAACAGTATGGACATATATTATACCAGTATATAATGGGATGGATAAGATGGGATGGGATGGGATGGAGTAGGACAGGACAGGGCAGGACAGGACAGGAATGGTATGAACATATGAGATACCAGTATATGATGGAATGGGTGGGATAGGATAGGACAGGACAGGAACAGTATGGACATGTATTATACCAGTATATGATGGGATGGATAGGATGGGATGGGATGGGATGGGATGGAGTAGGACAGGACAGGACAGGTATAAACATATATTAAACCAGTATATGATGGGATGGATGGGATGGGATATGACGGGATGGGACGGGACAGGGCGGGACAGGACATGGATCGGATAGGACAAGGTAGGATAGGACAACTTGAATAGAATAGGATAGGATAGGTTAGGATAGGGTGGAAAAAGGAAAGCAAAGGATTAGGGAAAGGGAAGGGAAGGACAAGAAGGGAAAAATAGAAGGGGAGGGAAGGACATAGAATACAATAGGCTAGACCCCGTGCCTTGTAGGATTGGACTAGTCTATCATCTCTGCTGAATCTCCTCTATGCTTTCCCATCCTCCCATATCTCTTCCCCTTTACTTCATCTCCTCTTATTTCTATTCATTTTATTGGTCGTTTGATTTGTCACAGATTGAACCTTAAACCCTATCAAATAAAGTGTCTCTGTATTTGCCAATCATTTAACAAATCATTCATCCTACACACTCTCTACAATGACAAATCGAGTCATTGGGAAGTAAATCTAATGTTAATGAGGAGTCAGGTTTTGTTTCTTCTGAATAACTCTAAAACATCCTTCACGCCAGTGTCACACATTTACTCAGTAATGCACACATACACAACTCAGCTCTATCTAACTCCTCTTCTCGCTCTCTGTCTCCCGCACCTGTGTCCTTTCGCCCGAGGCTGAGAGCGCCGGCCTCTAATCGCATGTACTCTAAATTGGCCAGGGCAATGCCAGGTTAGCGGGCAGCTTGCGCACCCGTGGAGCAGGTGGCACATTACGTAGCGCTCTTGCTGAATAATGAGGCAGAAAGCCATTCTGTGGAATCAGGCAGTGGGTTATGGTGTCTCCCACCAGCTTAACAGCTTACATTAAACAGTGTATTATGGCTTGGTGGGATTTTCATCCTCTGAGCTTTGTTTAGTACCTGCCACCTGTCCCAGATAAACATAGTGGAGTCAAAACATACCAA
Source organism: Duopalatinus emarginatus (assembly GCA_028565595.1). Taxonomy (NCBI): domain Eukaryota; kingdom Metazoa; phylum Chordata; class Actinopteri; order Siluriformes; family Pimelodidae; genus Duopalatinus; species Duopalatinus emarginatus. Next base: position 3,969,208 of record JAOVVF010000032.1, on the reverse strand, counting down.
CTCACTTTTTTTTTTGCCTGCTTTGCTTTCTGTTTTTCCCACTTTACCACTTTTTGTCTCTTTGTTTATTCTTCTTTCTGCCTACATTTTTTACGGGTCTTTCATATTATCTGGATAGTTGACTCGGAAATAGACAAACAGATTAAACCAACAGTGTTTTCCTCACCAGTATAAAACGTATAAAACGCCTCTTCTTTGCAAGGATCTTCCTCTTTCTTATCCTCGCTACACCTTTTTATGCAGATACGATTTGTCTGAATTTTTTTTTTTTCTCATATCCACAAAGTCGTATTTATAAACGGTAATAACACCATGATGCAACAGAGCAAAATACTGACAAAAAAATACAGAAAATGAATTAGCATTTTGTTTTTCCCACTGGTTGCATTCAACACTATACAGTCTGTGCAACATAATTACTCGCCCAGTCAACTCTTAAGTTACTTTTCTCTTATTTACACCCATTTCCAAAGCTTTTCCCTTAGTCCATATTTAGAAATGTGGACATATTATTAAATATATATTCAAATAGACATGCTTTTTAAGACCAGCGGGTATTGTTTTAACTTTATTTAAGAAGGAACAAGTAGAAAAGTAGGTGTTTTATTCATATACAAACTGAGTATACACGCAAGTAATTCTGCATAGCCAGATAGCTAATACAAACTGACAGGATTCCTGACAAGTCTTATTACTCGACGTCTTTACCGCTAATGCTATCCGAGCTAGCTAACATGAGCTAACCTGACAGGTTTTCTGAAAGGAATTTTATTCATATTCATAAATGTTTACTTGAGACGAGACATCCAGGGTGTCGAGGATGAATTAATTCTAGTGTAAGCTGAGCAGCAGAACAGAAGACGAGATCTGTGATGAGAACTGTAAAGAATAAAGGATAAATTGCTGTTAGCGTAACGTATCGAGCTAACAGAACATAACCTGATAGCCTGATTTCTTAGTCATATTTATAAATTCTAATCTCTACTGATAATTCTATCCAGGCAACTAGCAAAAGATAATCTTACATCATTTCTGCGAGGTTCCTTTGATAAATGTTTATAAGCTCCACCGCTAATATTAGCCATTTATCTAAGGCGGGTTTTCTGAGAGGAAGTCTGTTTGATAAACGTTCTTAATCTTTACCGCTAATATTAGCCATCTAGTTAACATGAGCTAACCTCACAGGATTTCTGACAGGATTTTAAGTCATATTCATATACAGTGTACATAACAGTCAGGGCTAATGCTAGGTGGATGGATAACATACACAGACTTCATAACATTAGGGGTGTTATGCTAAAACCTTTTTTTTATTACTACAGCATGTCTCTTATGTCCACATCATAGCAAAGTGGGAGGTGTTTGATGGCACAAACTCTACGTGCTACGTGGAAACCACACGTGGTTGGTGTGGTACAGTGGTAACATCATGGGCTACCATGTAAGAGACCTGGGTTCGATTCCCGGTCTGGGCAGCCAGTCTGTGCTACACCAATAAGGGTCCTTGGGCAAGACTCCTAACACTACATTGGCCTCCTGTAATACCAGTAACCTTGTAAATTGCTCTGGATAAGAGCGTCTGCTAAATGCCGTAAATGAAACATTGTTGATGTCTTTCGCTTTAACTCACTAACTAGATTGCTGTACATTATTACATTGTGCTAGCTTCCACTTTATAGTCTGGACAGTTAGGTTTCTGGACCTGGATTGGACAGGACACTGGGGCTTTTAGCTGCGTTGAGGACTAGCTAATTTTATCAAATTTATGATTTGCCCACCCTTGTTACTGTTACTATTTCTGCCACCAAGGACACTCTGATCCTTCTCTCCTTCTACTTTAGAGGATTGAAATAGCTTTCTTGTCCTTTCCCCTATATGGAGTGTTATTATGGACGCAACCTTGGACGCAGAGAAAAGCATTTTCCGCTAAGCTGGTCAACCAAGACCATGTTCCTGCAACCTCTAATTAACTTAATGATCTATTAAACATGACTGTCTGACATCAGAATGATTTGTGTGTGTGCGTGAGAGTGGGTGTGGGTGTTTATGCATGCTTTCTCGCTTGGTTTTTGTGTGTTGTGGGTAATGGCTGACATTTCTTCATTTGTGCCTAATTGCTGATTTACACGCTGGGCGTAATGGCCACTGATCCAGACAGACTAATGTATGCATTCAGTACTTCACTGCTATGCTATGCTGTTATACTATATTATATTATATTATAAATTGTTTTACTACTTTTACCCGTCACGTTTCCTGTGCATTTTTTTTTTCTTTCACCCACATGCTTTATTTATGTAGGTTCCCGTTGCTCACTTGCTTGCTGGAATGATCCCAACTCAAATTGTCACTCCAGACGTGTTACAGACATATGTGTATATGTGTGTGTGTGTGCGTGTCAAGCTCCTGTCCCTATGCCATGACACTCACACTCTTGGCTGGCCCTTGCCAATGCTTTTAATAAGGACTGTTTGCTCAGAAATAATGTGATCTGGGCTGGCAGGCAAGAGTCTAACCGGCACATCCCAGAGACAGGGAGCTAAAAGTAATGCAGAATAGGAAAGGAAAAAAAAAAGAAAAGGGGAAGAAAAAATTAATGAGCTGAAACGATCGATTGAGAGCGAGGGCGATGAGCAGCTGAAGTGCAAGTGTCACATTTCATTGACTGCTTATAGATAGATATGACACATATCCAAGGTTTAAGCTTCATTTATGGATACAGATTCAAACGCACAGTAGACTGAGTAATTAGGGAATTATGATAATCGTATTTTATAGCATATGTGTGTGTGTGTGTGTGTATGTGTGTGTTTAAATCATTATTGTCCACAAATGCAAGTGGGTTGAACCACACAGCTTAAATCTCTCCTAATGGCGATCTGAGTGTCATGTATAATTTACAGCAGTGTCCAGTGTTCTTGTTCTCATATGCCACTTGTGTTAACGAACCCCCACCCCCCCAACCAACACACACATAGTTTGTCTGACTACCTTTAACCAGACCTTCCACTGACATAATTACTAATACAGCTAATTAATCTCATGCCAAACCTGAACTTTAATCTCCATAACCAAAAGGAAAACCTTTGGGCTCTATTCGTTACTGGAATAAAAATGTCAACGAAGACGTTATTATGATCAGAAAAGTCAGGCCACGGTTTTTTTTTAGCCCGACGTTGACGTGTCCTGACATCGCGAACGTGTTTTCTGATATTTATCCTGACATTTAACAAAAACAAAGCACACACACACACACACACACACACACACACACACACACACACACACACACACACACAAACCACACACATCCTTAACTCTTTTTTAGCACTGCTGCCAACTCTGAAAAGCAGAGACTGAGTGATCTTGTCATGATTAAGAGATCTGTCATGACTTTCTGACTTTATAATGTGTGTATGTGTGTGTATGTGTGTGTGTGTGTGTGTGTGTGGGCGGATGCTGAAGAGTTGAAGTTACTCTTTCAGGGCACGGGGCGAATGTTAACTAGATCTGACATTAATGGGTGCCATAATGAAACACTCACGCACTAGACAAGCTACATCAATGTGACCAAGAATGGGCAGAAAGCTTCAGAGTTACCTCTAGTTCTCTCTCTCTCTCTCTCTCTCTCTCTTTCTGCTACACACTAACACATCTTTGTAAATCTTTGATCGGCTGCAGTTCACCATCAGCTGTAGTACTCCATTTTATCATTCTTCATTGATCACTCGGTTCCCTTGCTCTAAGCAGAGCTAACAGATTCCCTTTGCCAACTATAAAGACAGCTTCTAATGACGGCTCCTTTTATGCATATAGAAAGTTCAAAAAACATATAAAACAGCTGCTTTTCTGATTAACGATCTCTGCGTCGATGGCTTCCTCAAGGCAAACTAATCAAACCCCTGATTGATTCTTTTCCAGAACTTTATCCTGGACTTGTTTGGCTCGCTTCAGGGTGAATAGTACATTTTCCCTGAACTGTATTATTTCAGTTCCGGTTCCATGTGTATTAGGTGACGACGTCCATCCCCTTGGTCTAGCACCTTCACTAGGACGAAAATAACTCTCTGTGTTTATTTGAGGAAAGAGTATTCGTCATGCCGGATTGCGCTCTGAGGAATTCCGAACCTTTATATAAGTGTTGGAGGTACAGCGCCGGCATCCGTCACCGAACGACAGAAACATCCGCTTCCCATGCGGAAATTGAAATTGGCATTTCGGCAACCTTCACCTCCCTCCAAGGTACAAGGTGGGAGAATTGAGTGCTCTGTAGATATTGTTCTTTCCACCCTTGTTTCTTTTCTTTCATTCCATTTCAATCTGCGGGTTGATATAATCGTTTTCTACTAAAGGGCAAGGAGAAAATGGCATGCACTGTGAGAACGCGGACTCTAAACAGCAGAAGGATATTTTTTTTTTTCCTCCTCTAGAGGTGTCACTGTCGAGGCTGACAGATCTATCTGACAGATAGATACCTTGTCAAATCAGTTCAGTACAATTCTGAATAGAGCTTTTAATAAAAGATGTAGATCTTAATTCCTAATGAACAATGAAAAAAAAAAAAAATCACAGTGTGATAAATGCAGGCACACTCTGGCGTGTTGTAATATTTAATATTTTGATGCACACTGTACACCAGTCTATTCTCCAACAGAACATAGAGCTTGTGAAGATATTGTGTAGGCACCATAATAAACACCATAATCTCTCCATAATGGTGTAGGATTTCCGGATTCTACAGCGCATCACATGGCATCCCAGATAGATGTACCAGGGGGCCCCATGGAATGCCGGCTAAACAAACAACATAACATTGTGTGTGTGTGCGTGTGTGTGTATGTGTGTGTGTGTGTGTGTGTTGGCTGTGTAACTTTGACGGAAAAGCAGCTGAAGTGTTTTGAGTTATGAGGTCACTACAAGGTGTGCAGGGGGGAATATAGGAGCAAATAAGGCATAACTTACAGTGTGTGTACCGAGCCCATAATGAACATCATGCTCAGCGCTATACTTGACACTTCAGGCCTATCGATCTGTCACACACATGATTTATATTCTGGTTCCTGGTGTGTTACAAATTTTTTGTTGTTGTTTTTTTTTTCTTCTCCTGGACAGACATGCAAAGTTTTGACGCCCCGAGTACTATTTGTGTCAAATAACCATCAGCTCGAAGTGTGTGTCACTCCATTAACCTTCCTGCAACTTCACCCAGCGCACACGCTTCATCCCAGCGTGATTTGCGAGGCTACATCTCTGCACGCTGACACGAAATGGCACAAACTGACACTCACTCCCACAGGCACTTGTAGTACCAGAAGTTAACACCGCACACTTGATGCATGTTTCTGTCTCTGTTTGTGATTAAATTTTCATTTCTGCATCCTACTGCCATGCTTAATGACCGTGGGGGTGTTTCTCGGAGTCGTCTATCTGAGATCGTTTTAATGCGATTCCACGGAGACGCTCGCTGTCTGCAGCTGTCCACTTCCTCTCAGGAAGTCTCCCGCAAACTGTTTTTTTTTTTTTTTCTCTATTTCTTCTCTCACTAGCTCTTCCCTGTAAAAGAACCGTATTTCTAAATAAACAAACAAGGCTTAATGTATGTGCCCTTTTCCATCCTAGGGAAAACACTCCAAAATACCAGTTTAATGTGCTTTCACAGTCAATAGGCCGAGTGGGGGAGATTTAGATGTGTGCTGGAAAACATTGCACAGTGTCAGGGTGGCTATAGGGAGAGAAATGGATTGTGCTTTAACGTTACATTTCTCAGCGGGCGATTGATTTTCTTCTACCCACTTAAAGTCTGTATAACCCCAGAACCCCAGGGGAATGTTGTGCTTACTCATATGCTTAAACCTACATAATGTTTGCATATGTACACTGTGAAAGTAAAGGAGTCTTTAAAAACGGTGTTAATTTGATTGTGTTCATGCTTCGAATGTACTGGAATTAATATTAGCCCTGTCTTTCTCTCTTTTCTTTCATGCTCATGGATGGACTGTTTCTTCAACTCTGTAGGTAAGTTATTATTTATTAGTTATTTATTATTATTATTATTTGTGTTTAGAAAATCATAAATAGATTTGTAATGGTCAATAATGCTTAAGCTCTCTATATATAATAATTATATAAATATTATATAAATAATTTGAAAGATTTTTTTTTTGTGTGTGCTGCGTAATAAACAGTACAATAATACATTAAGTAGTATCCTTTTCAATATTTTTTTTTTTTATTTATTTATTTTTATCGTTTTAATTTATTTTCTTTTAAGGTCAATGTGTATATGGTTCATATTTGATATTTAAATGAAGGATTTTCTTTTATTATAAATCAGTATTAATACTTTAATAATACACAGTTAGTGTTACACTATTATTATTATTATTATTAATATTATTATTATCATTGTTGTTGTTGTTGTTGTTGTTACTGAAATTCCTAAATGAATTCAGGAACTCCAGTACAAAATGCTCTGTGTTTTTAATGCAGTTTTAAATATATATAAAATATGTGTATTTATAATATAATATATAATATTAATGTGCCCTTTTGATTTTTATTTAATTTCTTTAGAACATATCCACTTTATTTTTTATATTACTTAAAATTGCATGGCATTGAAAGTTTGCCCTTTTCTAAACAACCTTAATATTAAATATAAAATATTTCCATCCCTAATTGTACATCTAATATAACTTAAAGCATGATTGAACATTCTTGCTTTTTTCAACCCAAACAATAAATATTCCAGACAAAGCAAACAAATCTTAACTAAACACACATGGGGATTGTTGAGTCTCTTAGAAACAAGTCAACAACAAAGTGTCTAGTCTAAAACTATAACACTAAATACGACATTTACACTCTTGATTACATCCATTCCAGAATGAACACATCACTGAATCTTTCTGTGTTCATCCCAAACCGCTGAGCTCTTACATTCCCAACATGACCTCCTCAGTTCTGGAGAAGACAAAGCCGGCAGGCGAGCGGAATTTAGTGGCAGAAAAATACAGCTGCTTATGCAGCGAGGTGCCAGATATGTGCACTACACGTATAGTGTGCCATCTGTCTAACACTTCTGATGGTGTTTTTAAAGAGATGTGTGGGCTAATGAGTCTCCAGGCTAGTGCGACTTGAGAGATTTGAAGGCTAAAGTGTGACGGATGGAGGGAAAAAGGACATTAGGGTGGAATGTGTTCATAAAAATTTGATTTGTTATAACCAGCCTTATTGGTGCTGAATCAACTCCTGATGTTGAAGTAACTTACATATGAATCATTTTTGAATGGTAGCATAAAACAGGAATAAACACGACCGTGCATACTGATAGAGGAGATCAGTGACGGCTTGGTTTGATCACTGTGTGTGATCACTTACCGGCCCCAAAGTTGATTATTTTCCAACAGCATCACGTCACAAAATATTTAGTTTCTCTTATACCACAGCAATTAAAAAATAAGCCAACAATTAGAACATTTGTAATCAGTCCCACAATAGAAATAATAATGTATTAGAATAACAATTAATAATTCCATCCAAAATGGGCACTTTTGTATATGCTCTTCCTATTTTGGGGACCAAAAATAACTGGACAAACTAACGATCATAAAAATAATTTTTAACACTATTTAACACTTTTTTAACCACTTTTTAAAACAGAAAGTTTTCCATGTATAGTGGTGCCCAGCACTTATTTAAAGTGCCAGAAAAACACCTGGTACAGATTGGTATTGTCTCCATAATAGTATAGGGTTTATGTAGCTGGCATTCCATGAGACCCCTGGTACATCTACAAACGTCTCTGACAGGTGAACGATTATGTGTGCCTCCGTTCTGGCGTTTGATTTACACCCGTTCATGTCCTGCAGTCGTTCTGATGCGTTTGTCCACACACATCTAGAGACGGCAAATGTTGCTTAGAGGAACACACATCTGAGTTTGGGGTTTTGCCATTCCCATCTCCAGATCTCAACGTTATCAAACACATCCGGGATGCAACGTAATGCACTGAAATCCTACACTTCGGAATAGTGGGTGTTCATAGCCTACAGAATGTATTTCTGCAGGCTTGTGGAGTTCATGCCCCATGGGGGACCTACCATGTATTAGTGTTTCAGGTTTACTTCCTCACACTGTTAACTTCACACTTTATGTCTGTGGTGCAGTCAGAGAGAGCGAGAGAGAGAGAGAAGGGGGGTGAGAGAGAGAGGGGGGGAGAGAGAGAGAGAGAGAGAGAGAGAGAGAGAGAGAGAGAGAGAGAGAGAGAGAGAGAAGGGGGGGGAGAGAGAGAGAA
>JAOVVF010000032.1:3923984-3960812 GCA_028565595.1 Duopalatinus emarginatus | reverse complement strand
GAGAGAGAGAGTGAGAGAAAGGGAGAGAGAGAGAAGGGGGGTGAGAGAGAGAGGGGGAGAAAGAGAGAGAGAGACAGAGAGAGAAAGGGAGAGAGAGAGAAGGGGGTGAGAGAGGGGGGGAGAGAGAGAAGGGGGGTGAGAGAGAGAGGGGGGGAAAGAGAGAGAGAGAGGGGGAGAGAGAGAGAGAAGGGGGTGAGAGAGAGAGAGGAGGGGGGAGAAAGAGAGAGAGAGAGAGAGAGAGAGAGAGAGAGATTTAGCTACTTCTGGTAATAAAGTCTGTTGCCATCATCAGGAGAAAGAAATAATTGCAACGTACTGGCCAGCAGGTCACTAATCATATTTTAATAGAAAACCAATAAGCCAGTTAAGATCTGTCTGCGGGCTGGACCCTGGGGCCGGACTTCGTCCTGGTCCTTCCAGCAGTGCTATCCATTCTTCTCCTTGTAAATGTATTCCCTCTTCAGTCTTAATAGGGACTCTGAATGAAAAGTCCAGTCAGTAGAACAACTCTCAACCACTTACTGTAGTGTGATAAAGACTCTCAGTCACATTCCCTTTCTGCCATTCAGCTCTCGTTCCTACACAGCACACACGCACTTTGCAAATGCTTCTCCACAGCACCAAGGTGTCTTATCACATGACTTACAGCTTGGCGACAGCTTAATTTTGCACTTGTTCATGGCGTTCCAGGCTGTGCCTGGTCCAGCCTAAGCTGTGTTAATTGGAGGCTGAGCGGCGGGTTATGACACCTGCTGTCAGCCGGATCGGGACTGCCTGGGTCACTAACTCAGGTGTGGACAGGTTTGTGCAAGTTGTGACATTTTAATTACTGGGGGAAAAAAAGAAAAAAGGAAAAAAAAAAAAAAAGTGAAAGCCAGGTGTGTGTATGAGAGTGAGAAGGAACGAGAGGTCTTTTCTCAGCCTTTGAATTTCACCTATAGATTAGTGCTATGTGTCGTAGTTTCACATTGGGTTAGTGTATTCAGTCTCCATCCTTCCCATCTCCATCACTTTATTTAACACAGATCGTACAATAGTTAAATATTATCCCTGGCTGGGCTGCATACTCGTGATAAGAGTGTACCGAGGAGAGATCTTCTGATTGTTGAAACTAATCCTACTATTATACAACTCACAGGTTTTAAAAGGGAATTTAATTTCAGTGAGATAATGCTCTCTAGTCATTTGCTTTTATTTGATATTTTTTGTTAGTTGTGATTTGTTAAGATTTGATATAATACCATTTAATAACTAAAGCTTTCTCATCTATCAAAGCACTCCGAACTGGTAGTTAAATTATTGGAATCATTATTACGGCAATCGACGTAGAAAGAGCATGCATATGGTTGTAATGTCTATATCAGCTTTGGGATGGCACTGTGTACCAAATGCTTTGGTTTTACATAATCAGGTACTTCTTAGTAGGATGTTTTCCAGTATAGTATATATGTGTGTGTGTTGTTTTTTTGCCCCACCGGATTTTCTCCCTAAATTAGACACGTCCGATTCCCACCCATCAGACTTCTCTTCTCTAGCATACCACAGCTACCAACAAGAAAAAGTGAAAGCTATCATGTCAATCAGCGCTCCTTTAGTCAACACATGCAGAGGAACGTGTTTTCGCCCACTCCTGTATGCATGGCAGAACAAGCAATTCTGCTGTCTGGACTCCTTTTCCATGGGACGCCTGGAACATCTACAAACGTTTGGTGAACGCTTACGTGTGCTTCCGTTCTGGCGTGCGATGTACACTCGTTCGTGTCTTGCAGTCGTCCTAATGGGTTTGTCCACACATATCTAGAGATGCCAAATTTTGGTTAGAGGAACACTCATTTGAGTTTGGGGTTTTGTCATTCACAACCAAGTCTCCAGATCTCAATGTTATCAAACACATCTGGGATGCAACGTATTGCGCTGAAATCCTACACTTTAGAATAGTGGACAGAATTGTGGAGTATGGTGTTCATTGCCAACAGAATATATTTCTGCAGTCAGTGCTCCATAGGGGACAAGACAGCACAAGCAGTTCTGCTGTCTTGACTCCCAGCTACAGATGACTGTAGCATCATCCAGGATTTAAACTTTAAACAACGTCCAGATGATCAATTACCAAGCCATTAATTGTGAATGGTTTGTTACTATTAAGGGAGGTTATGTGAATAAAACTGTTTTTTCTCCTGCCATTATAGTCATTAAACATGGTAACAGACCCGATAGCTGTTGGCACGTTGTTTTTGACTGTGATGTTAAAAAAAAAATCAATTTTGAGAAAATCTTGATAAACAACATCATGCAAGCGTATGAACCTTTATGAGTCATTGTGAGAGATTTCTCCCTTTTTTTCAGTTCACAATTGTAAACAAGTTAATGGATACCCGCCTAATAACTTCAATCATCTTCAAAATGAAAGACTGCAGTACCCAGGATGCCAATTGAGGATGGCTGCTATTTTCTTAACACACCGTTAGTGCACATTGTAGATAGGCATCTAAAGACCTGTGTTTTTCCCAGGCACAGTGTGTTAGTCATCTCCTGTCCCTCGGATTGCTGTTTAACACGATTATGTCATGTATAATCATTTTAGAGCCATGCTCTAGCATGCCACTCTGATGTCAGTGTCACTGCTATGTTAACTACAGGTCACCGCCCAAATAATATCTGCTAAGTGGTTGTCCTTGCCTGTGATGGACCTACTCGATGGTGGCTGACAACGTGTAAAGAGTAATAGATAGGCTGTAATCAGAAGGAGGTCCTGATAAAAAACGGCCAATGTGTATAGCAGCAACCTTGCCATACTTGTCTTCTGTGTTTGTTAGTATGACAAAGTGAATTTCATATATGAATAATTCAGATATAAAAAGTTAAGTAAGTCCTATCTGGAAGATTCGTAGTTGTGTGACCTTAGCTGCCATTCTGAATATAGTGAACATATTTCTGTGTAGCGTTTGCGACTTTGGGTGGACATGGATATAAACTGTCAGGAGTATTTCAGTCACTGTGGCTGTCTGCCAGCGGCTAAAAGGACCTGCGAAGAAAGAAAGAAGTCCGACAGCCTGGGTAAAGGTCATTCCACAGGAGCAGGCTACATGCTCTCATAAGGCTTTGTCAGACCTTTAGATTGCGAGCATTGGATCTGTTATCTAGCCTACAGCTGAACCTAGAGAAGGACACGTCTTTCCAACATGTCCTTGATCTGTAGACGGTAATACTCGATAGTGTCTTTGTGGTGTCCCAGGTATCCTAACAGTGAAGGAATCCAGAAGAATAAAAGATTGCACAGGAAACGTTCTTGTCTCGGTTCTCGGAAATCCTGGAAAGCGGAACTCGTGAAATGTCGGTACAGATGGCCCAAACTACATTTCTCTAGAGTAACCACGGCTCGTGCTGCATATTAAAGGCTGGATCGGAACAGCGTGGACCTGCCAAGTAGAGGCACAGCCAAAACAAGAGGAAGTGCATTCTGGGAGCTTCTATCAGGGGGCCAAGGGTGGACCGCATGCTCTGGTAATGAGGAATGGCATGCGTCTAGAGAGATGGGTTGATGGCATGGTTTCCTTTCCTCTCCTCAGCAGAGCGATGGCCCAAATGCTGCTGCTTGGCACGCCGTAGCCAGGCAGCATTCCCAAAGCGTTCTCATTAAAGCCGAGTGCCATCCTACAAACATGGGCGCTCGTTCTAGTGGCTGCTCTCTTTCTCTCTCTCTCTTTCTCTCTCTCTCTATCTCCCTGTCTCCTAATCAACACAGATATAGAATGCCTCAGACTCAAATGTGCTGGTGATGTGTTAATGAGATTGGAACAACAGGGCCTCCCTTGGTCATATGAGTTCTGCTTCTCCTTTTTTTTTTTTTTATTATTATTATTTTGTTTTAGAGGAGGGGGCTTTAATTAGCACCAAATCTAGCTGGGATAGACAGCTGGTGAACCGACAGTGGCCTGCCGAGTTTAGCAGCATGGCTCAACTGAAACACTGCTGGGGTATCATGAGGCCATCACTGCCAAATTTACACCCCTAACAAGTGTTTTGGTGTAGTTTACAGGGATAAACTCAGCGCTGAGTTATGTGCGCAAACTGTGAACATGGGTATTGAGAATTCATAATGAACGTGAGTTAGTATACCTTAAGTTCATATATTAGGATTTGCTGGATCAACTGCTATTTCATACACTGTCGAATAACTAAGCTGGAAGCCATATTGTTGAATTCAACCAAATTGAAAGAAAGTGAACTATTTGCCTACTGTGTTTGCACACAGAGGAACGTGACCTTCACTTCTAACCCATCCGTGCAGTGAAACACACACACACACCAGTGAACACTAGTGGGCAGTAAGCACACTTGCCCGGAGCAGGGTGCAGTCCCAAACCAGGTCTGGAAAACATTTGTGGGTGCCCTTGCTTAAGGGCACCTCAGTCGTGTCTGAGGACCTTCAGATTACTAGACTGGTTCCCTAACCACTAGGCCATGGCTGTGATTATCTATTCATACAGGAATGCCCTAAAGTGCCTAAAAAACCTGTCTAATACGTGGTAGGTTCCTTTACAAGGTCGCGGAAATATCCTGTAGGCAATGAACACCATACTTCCTGTAGAGCGGCTACAATTCTGTTGTATTTTTTGTTTTCCCGATAACACTTAAGGTCTGGTGACTTAGGTCACAAAACCCAGACCTCCGACGAGTGTTCCTCTAACCATAATTTGCCGTCTCTAGACGTGTCTGGCGGTGCATGTACTGAACAGGTGTAACTTGACAGAAAGGTGCCGCACAGAGCTTTCACTTGTCAGAGATGTTTGCAGATGTACCAGGGGGCCCATGGAATGCCAGCTAAACAAACCATTTTGGAGCCACCACCAGCCTATAGGCTCAATCCGTACTAGTTTTCCCGGCATGTTAGTATATATCGGCAATATACAGTTTACTCCAAGACTCCTAGATCCGCTTCTTCAGTCTGTATTTTCCATTCCTTTGTGTTTAAATGCGATCTAGATGCTATAATGCTCTACCCAAGAAATATTCCCCGGCCACAGAGGCATGAATTACACAGAGGTGATTTTAGTAATTTGAACAGGGAGCCCGAATCAGCATTAGCACATGCATTTTTAAATCAGCTTTATCAGATGGATAACCCAGCTCTAATGTAAGTCCATGTAAGTTTCCCCGCATAAATATTGACGCAACTTTTGAACTTAAGTTGCCAACTCCGAAAAACATGTCTAAATGCCTCCAGTCATGTTTATATGCCTAGATGGTCTCTGAATAAAAGTAAACTGAATGGCTAATGTGGCAAAAAGAGATGTGCTTTGGAAGAAGTAACTCAGACAATGTTTTAGAACGAGGCCAAAGAAAAAGACCCCTATTTGAACTTTTGCTTTTACCAAAGGCGGAAGGTTCGCTCTAGGCATTGGCGGTGTCCCAGAAAAAGGTCAAGACACCAAAAGAAAATAAGAAAAGGAAAAATTTTGAACAATTGTGTCGAAGACATGTAGAAGAAAGATGCATTTATACGATTCGTATATAGATGCGTGCAGAACAGTCCAACTGGATAACGTACTGCGATCCTGTGCTAAATATTTAATAACCTTTTTCTAACAGAGAGAGAAGGTCATATTTAGTCAGAAATGTTAACAACCTCAGGATACTGTGGAGAAATTAAGAACATATGCGTGACTGTCTACATATAAGCTGTTACTTCATAAACGTGACTATTTTCGTTTCCAGCACGATTTAATAAAAGCGTCTGGTCTGTGACCTTGTTCTCACCAGGTTTGTGCTCTATATTTAATTTTCTCACACCATTATTCTTTCTCAGCAAAATTACCCCGCGCATTTCTTCTTGATTAAAAGCTTTAGTCAACAACCGTTTTTATGGCACAAAGTGCAACGAGGCCGACACCCCAGGGTGTGAAAATCTGAATAATAAAACAAACTATCGTGTCCAGATCTCAGTGCCATGCTTGCAATGTTAGCATGACTCCCATCAGCAGCAGCGAGTCGCTGCCGGATTCGGAGTCCTGCAGCGCGCTTCACTAGTATGTGGCACAAGGCTTTCACATCATCACTCTCTCATTTGCAATCGATGCCTCGGGCTGTTAAGCGCTGTGACTACAGTGTCTCACACATCTGTGCTCTTTTGTAGAGCTTGCTAATGCACTGTAAAGGATGTAAAATATACACACGATCATTTGTTTTCAGGCCCTTTTTTCTCTCATTTTTTTAATTCCTTTTTTTTTTTTGTCTAAAATGTTTGACCCCCTTTCAATGATTTGAAAGTAGATGCTGTTTTACAGCCTCTGCAAAGCTTCAATAATGTAACACTTTGAAATGCAAATTTGGATTTTGATCAAGTTGCATTTGCTAGACGCATATAATAGTAGGTTGTGGGGAAACTCACTTGTGCACACTTTGTATATGACGGGGGGTTTAGTGTAAGTTTAAAATGGGTTGGTAATGTTATTTGGAATTCATGATATTTTTACTGTGTTCATTTCAGCTGTGGAATGCATATCTTATTGCCATATCAGGGTGGATAAAGAGACTTCTAGTCCATTCATTTTGCCAAGCTTTATAATTAAGATTTATTTATTTGTGTCCTTTATTTGTATTTTTATTATTATCACTATCATTATTATTGTATTTAGTTTTATTAATCATAAGAGGGACCTTTTGGATTTAACGGATTGTTAGGCCAGGCTGCAGGGACAGGGTTAGATTTTCATGAAACAAAGTGCAACGAGGCCGACACCCCAGGGTGTAAAATTATGAATAATAAAACAAACTATCATGTCCAGATCTCAGTGCCATGCTTGCAATGTTAGCAGGACTCCCATTAGCTGCAGCGAGTCGCTGCCGGATTCAGTGATTAGATAGACTGACCGGAATCAGCTGTTAGATCAGACATGGGCAAACTACGGCCCGTTGGGCTTTTTAGTCTGGCCTGCCGAACTTGTCCAAGTTATATTATTAAATAAAATTTTATTATAATTAAACCTTGACATTGACATTGGATCATTGACATTGACCTTTGTTTGAGTGTGACCTGTTACTCTCTACTTCACTTCACTTTTCACTTTGCAGTTTGAGCCCTTCAGTAAAAATGAGCGCACCAAAGAAACGAAAAATAGACAGTCAGTGCCGAGCGTTTAATAAAGAGTGGACAACAAAATATTTTTCCGCCGAAGTCCGATCAACGGCTATATGTCTGATATGCCAACAAACTGTAGAGTTTTTTTTTTTAAAGAATACAACATGAGCCGTCATTTTGCCACAAAACATGCTAACTACGCTAGCAAACATTCTACACAAGAACAGGCGGCTGCGGTTCAGAGATTGTTGGCTAATTTACAGACTTAGCAAAAAAAAAAAAAAATTACAGACAAACTGCCATTCAAGAGTCAAGTACCAAGACATGTTTTTTTGCTAGCATTCAAATTAGCGAAGGCTAGTAAACCTTTCTCTGAAGGTGAATTGGGAATGGGAGTTTATCTATTCTGGCCCGCCCACTCCTGGGTTAGTTAGACTCACTGGATTCAGCGGTTAGATAGACTCACAGAGACAAGGTGTCAAACACAGAAGCAGGTCTTTACTTAACATAGCAACACAGGGAAAAGACATCGCAAAGCAAAACATGACCCAAACTAACTTTACCACAAAATGAAGAGCACAAGGTTCACAAAGTCTGCACTTAAATGCATGAGTGTAACACGAGGAAACTCATACCAGGTGTAATCCACAGAACTTAACACGGTACTCATACAACTTTTTTAAGTCAAGGGGCTTTTATTGTCATTTCAACCATATACAGTGTGTTGTACAGTACACAGTGAAACGAAACAACGTTTCTACATGGTTTTCACAAGGTGCTACATAGAACAATGAACTACACAATACAATATAAAGTGCACATGTGCAGTAGCATGTGTAATGACGCGAGATGTCTTTAGAAATGTATGTGAGACGATATAATAGTTTATACACTAGAATATTCGGTACCTTTTTCCAGACGGTAGGAGGGTGAAGAGTGTGTGTGAGTTGTGTGTGCGGTCATTCACAATGCTGGTTGGTTTGCGGATGCAGCGTGTGGTGTAAATGTCTGTGATGGTGGGGAGAGAGACACTAATGATCTCCTCCAGTCGTCAGGATGCAGGGCATGCTGGGTGTTATGGTCAGAAAGCTGGTATCCAAGTAAGCTCAGTATCCAGATTTGCCAGCCATGAAGAAAGTCTTTGAGTACCGACTTCGGTATCTGACTCGTATATTAATGTCCGAAACCGAAATATGAACATTTATTAAGGTCAGAAATCTACATTTGAACTAAGTGTCAGTCAGTTATTACCTTATCTGCTTAGTACATCAGGGATTGTCCAGAGCCCACCCGGAATCACTGGGTAAAGGAATACCCTTGGACAGGTCACCAATCCATTGCAGGGTACCACATACACTCACATACATTATCCCCATTCACTCACACACTCAGACCTAGAAAACTATTTAGCATGAACAGTTAGTGTTCCGTGTGTCACGGCTCCCATGTGAGAGACCTGGGTTTGATTCCTGGTCTAGGCAACCGGTCTGTGCTACACCAATAAGGGTCCTCCGGGAAGACTCCTAACACTACGTTGGCCTACCTGTAATACCAGGAAACTTGTAAGTCGCTCTGGATTTGAAGAGCGTCTGCCAAATGCCGTGAATGTAATGTGTGTTTTTTGGAGTTGGGAGTAAACCGGATCTTTTGCGAAAACCCACACAGACATGGGGAGAGCACACTAAACTCGTCATAGACAGAGACTGGAGCGAGGCTTGAACCTACAACCGCAAATCTCGGAAACTGTGATACATATGCACACTGCAATTTTATCAACACTGGGATCACAGTTGGTAGACAGGATAAAGCTTGATGTCACTTATCAATATCTATTCATCACTTAGCAATACTGTGAAAGGAACAACTGGCTTTGGTACCCAGGCAAAGATTTATTTGAAAAGTTATTCAAAAAAAAAGTTACTGAAGCTTTTTAATAATCTGTTCTGCTCTATCGGGTTTCTGGATTCAAGATTGAAAGGATTCAGGGGTTTATAGACACATGTGTTTAACTTGCTTCGACCGAAAATAATTAGATAAAACTCTGATTAGGCAGAGCTGAAGAGTCTAAACATGTCTAAACACCAGAGCCGTTCCTCCAATCCCCCAAACCCCCACCGCCATTCTTATGCTTTTAAAGAAAAGAACCATCACCTGGAGCATAATAACTTTCTCTCTCATGTAAGATGGATTTATCCCATATCCATCCAGACACCTCATCCTGGAAGTGTGCCATAATGTGTCTCCAGGCTCCAGGATAGCGAATTCATGTTCTCTAGCACTCACACCTTTCAGATGGAGGCTCTCCTGTCTCTGCCTAGTCCATAATAACACACTCGCTGACAGATTACTGCCAACACCACTAGTTACATGTCATGTAATAGAAGTGGGGGAGGCCGAGGTTAATACTGTCTTTTACTGCATGCTATAAAATGCACTTTTTTGTATATATGTGTAAGTGGCAGTTATAAAGAAAAGAAAAAGGAAAAAAAAAGAAAAAAAAAAGGAGGAGGCAGCCATAGCACTGTCTGGCTTGTGATTTAACCTGGCGCTGACTAGTAGAGAGCAGCTTCTCAGAAATCAAGGCTAAGTGTCAGATTCATCAGAGTCTCGACAGGACAGCACTGATTGGAACAAATCCTTATCTGCCTTCTGTGTCAGCTGTCATCCACCAAACCACGAGCCACTCAACGAAGGACAAATGTTTTGATTAGAGATCGCTCCTGATGTTGCCTTGGACATGCGGGTACGACTAAGACGTAGCTGTCGACTAGGGGTGGGAAGACGAGAGATCGTCTCAGCAGAGAAGATGTGGGATGTGATGAGGGAGTCTTTTGTCTCAAGTTAAGTTTGCAGAGTATATGTAGAGTAGATTAGTTCAGCATATGGTTAGTAGTCGAATGAATAGTGGATGGACAAAACGTATATACAAAACTAACAACGAAATCATCCCATATACATGTCAGAGAGCTTCATCCTCTTCGTCGAATTGGAATCTGAAGATCCAGCACTGGGAAATTCCCAGTCCAAGTCAGTCATAATTTTGTTTTACCGTGAACGTTGTTCACTGCTGTCTGCCAGTGCCATCACATGCAGTATCTGGAATTTCCGTAGCGAGCTCGAGTTTTTCCGTCAATTTAATTTCCGACAATTTTACAGCAAATTAAGCTTCTATTTTTATTTCAATTAGCGTCTACATATTTCAGTATCTAATACAATGTCGAATCACCAGGGGGTTCCATTAGTTAGTGCTTAGCCTTTAACCCAACACCCCCAACCCTCCTCCTCCCATCCCAATCTCTCTTCAATCACATTAACTGTGTATTTATTGCCATACTGCTGGTTTCTATTATGTTGATCTGTCCCTCTAAAACTAAATCAAACTACCCCAAAAGAGTCATGGCAATTCGCAAATCAATTCACAGATGGAAGGTCAGACGGTTTCATAAACAAACAGAAATCAAACAAAGTAGACAAAACGATCATTGTAGTCTGCTCAGCAATGTCACATGGCGCATCGAAACTTTATTGAGGACAAAAAGGCAGAAACAAAACCAAATATGTGCAAACCGGGAAGTAGGATAAAGTACATTCATATACAGACCAGTGCTGGGCTTAAATAGTCTGAGCCAAAAGCTCGGAAACGAGGCTCAGGTGCATGCAAGGAGACATGCGAGCAGAGAGGGGCAGAGCCTCGCCTGCCTTCCTAGACCTACATTTTTAACGACCAGTTGGATATAAATCCATCAAACCCGTAGACCTTTCAGTAACAAGGCTGGTCCTTAACCACCAGCCCATGGCTGCTCCAGAACCCTGGTTAGAACCTTAGGAACTTAGGACCATGGGAACATAACAACCTAGGAATATAGCACCCTGGGAAAATCGAACTCTAGGAAAATAGACCTGCTCCTTATGTTATTTAAAATGCATTTTTCCCTCGTCTTTTTTTTTCTCCACTTGTTTTCCGCCATAAGCTTCTTTGGCACTTGCTTTGCAGTCAAAATATCAAATATACTGATAGCCTAAACTACTGCCCCTTATCTCTCCTCTATTGAAGAACACACTCAGAAGCCTCAGTGTGATATGAAGATAATGAACAGATAGTGAGGGCCTTGTGGTTTCATGGTATAGAGAATAAAACACAAATTCGACATGATGGAATTGACCAATATAACCACAGCATTGAATACCTGATAGGAGGTGATGGTTTCAATTTCATGATAGAGTCACGTTTTTTTTTTCCTACTGGGGAATGGGTTGTCAAAAAATGTGAAAAAAAGAGAAAAGAAAAGCTGAAAAAAAACCTAGGCACAAGACTAAAGAACTGTCATTTTACAAGTTGTTTGTAACAGTTTCTCAGCATCACCACTTCTGTCATGTTCGTCCCAGGGCGTTATAAACTTAATTATTTCCAAGCTTTCCTGGAATAAAAAATGAATGGCTGACCCAGGCATTTGTTTAGGAAGAACTCTCCATAGGCTGGAAAAAAAGCACTGCTTTAATTGCTGATACAATTTATCTTAACTATTTGCCACATCCCCGCTCGGCATCTCCTGTCTCCCGTAACAATTAAATGAAGCTAACAAATCATTGCACTTCTCATTTTTAAGTGGATGGGGATTAGAGAAGCCCAAATAGGGCTCGGTTAATTTGTTATGTCTTAATTTCACTTCACAGCACTAGCCAGGAGTTAAGACAGCCGCTCGTCTAGTGTAATATATTATCCACAGATGACAAAGGGCACGTGAAGAAACTGTGATGCAATAAGCGGGTTTGCAGGAATGATAATCTGATGAAATTCTCTCAATCACTTTAACAAGAGGAGCACCTTTCAAGCTGCCTTGTTCTGTAGATTATAATATTCAGTCTTTTTTTTCCCCCTTGACTATTATTTCTTATCAGTTTTGATAAAGACCTCTGGCTGCAGAAGCCTTGTTCCTTGGTAGATATTTTGGAGCATGGTGTCTCGTAGGTTTAGAATTTCACATATTAAAAACTTCACTCACGTCATCTGCTAAGAAAATCATCCTCTAGGGGCTTTTTAGCTCATAACTCTTTGATCCGCCTTTATATTTAATATTCATCAAAGCAGAAATCTGTGGATCAGAGCTCATGTGATGTGAAAGTATACTTTTTCAGTGTACTGAGAAATATATAATGCAGTAAAAGGGATTTTAAGAGACTAACACATTTTCGATAACGGATTGCGAGGCGTGGCGGAATCAATACGCATGCGCATGCACGCATACATGCATGCATACATACACACGTGGATACATATCTACATACACATACATACACACAGATACATATGTACATACATGCATACACACTTAGACACATATGTACATACATACATTCATATATACATACACACATAGATACATATGGACATGCATACATTCATACATGTACATATATCTGTACATATGTACACACACATACAGACACATGCATACATACACACATCCATACATGCATGCATAGACACATAGGCGCATATGTGCATACATACATACATACATACACACATGCATATATACATACACATACATACATACCTGCATGCATGCATGCATACGTACATACATGCATTCATGCATAGACACATATGTACATACATTCATACACACATACGTATAGCCGTACATATCTACACACACATACATACACAGATATATTTATACAAACATATGTAGACACATACATTCATTCACAGTAACACAGTCCAATCACACTGAATTCACATATTCAATACACATAAATCAAATTTAAATCAAATAATGTGAATAATAAGAAAAATATTATAAATAAATGAATTTTAAGATAAAAAAGTTTAAGTGAAAGTGATGTGACTGACCTACCGTGTTTGCACAAGGAGGAATTTGACCTCAGTATTTAACCTGTCTGTGCAGTAAAACACACACACACACACACACACACACACACACACACGCACACACGCACACACTAGGGGCACACACAGTTGCCCAGTGCACCTAGGGAGCAGTTGTTGGGTCGGTGCCCTGCTCAAGGGCCCTTCAGTCATGTCTTATAGGGGATTAAACCAGCAAACTAACCTCGAGCCACGGCTGCCCCAATGGCTTTAATGTTCTTCTTCTGCAAGTAGGATGACTTAAACATGGCTCTGTGTCTAACTGATAACCGTGACCGTCATCTGGATGTATGTTATTATACATATAAAGAATAAACACTAAATAAAAGTCTGCTAAATAAAGTTCACTGACTAAACTGATTAATCACGTCAACATTCGGTTTACATCACGTGTAAAAGTCGTCATTACAGAAACGACAGCTTATTAAAGCGAGCGCATTTAAATAAACCCGTGATTTGATTCGCGTTGTCGGAGCTGCTGTTGTAGAAAATGAATCAACACCTTCTGATCAATCAGAATCAACGATTCATCAGAGCTGTGGTATTTTTAATCAGTAGTGCTGATCTGTGAAGAAGGGGGAAAAAAGCTGTTGAAAGCTGCCTTTTCTGCTACTGAAGCCAGTGAGAGGTGAAGATGAGATATTGTTTTGTACCCTGACTAGAATAATATGCAATTCTATTTGAAAAGGAGTTGCCTTGGAAACCTTTTTTTTTTTTTTGATTCACAAAATAAATGACAAGCGTGTGTGTGTCTTTGTGTGTCTGTGTGTGTGTGTGTGTGTGTGTGTGTGTTGGTGGGTGTTATCAGATTACTACACAAATGTATTCCACTTTTCCACTGAGTCTACAATGAGCGACTCATCAGGTTCCCCTAACCAATGCCAAAAAAAAAACAACAAAAAAAAACGATTAATAAAATGCTATGATACAAAACCGTTTTATGATAACGAGGCCTGGGAGCACGTTTTGGTCTAATTTCATGAGATTTGGTGAAATGATGCAGGCCAAAACAGATTCAGCAGCAGTTTATTGTGTCTTTTGTGTCTATGAATGCCGAGCTTTCTGCTCCTCTTTGAGAATTATGTGAAAGATGCCCCACCCTCGCCACCCCACCTCCCGACTCTTTTCCACTCAGCAACCCCAAGGCCTCTCGCAGCTACCGTTTGTCATTTTTAGGACTCATCATCACGGGTGATCCGTCTTGATTTTGCCCGGGAAGCGATACCATTGTGCGTAATTCGCTGTGCTACTGGAGGCATAAATGTGGCATCTTGCTCACTCGCTAATCTTTATTTCACTTGTTTGCCTCGTGTTTGCCGTGGTGTAGACAAATCTTCATTAAAGCCTGAGCCATCATACCGCAATCGGGCCGGCCGGGACTAGATCGTATCGGCTTATTTGTTTTTTAGTAGAGTATGCGGAACGGGAAATGAGCTTGTACATTCAGATCAGGAAAAATGAAGCCCGCCCCCTCCCAATCACACACATAAATCTCATCTTATATTACCCAGGCTGCTGCCACAGTGTTTATTTGACTATTAGACCATTGTTGCCAGCTGTGCCTTAGGGAGCCGACGTGTCTCTAGTGATAAAATGTGCCAGGTTGTAATGGGAAATACTTATGAGTCCTGAAGTTTGGATTTTTTTTTTTTCTTGAACAATCCAGGTAATTGTGCAGAAGCAGGATAAAGCAGGCTGAACCTTTTCAGTCTTATTATAGGAGCTATATTGCATCCACCCACACTGCATATCCATGGCAGTCTGGTAAAACCCCATTAATGTCACTGTAGATGATTTCTGAAAAAAAAATCAAGCAAGGAAAAATCTGCTTTCGACCAAAATTGATTCCTTATGACAACATTCATTGACATCAGTACTTGAAGAAGGCATGCATATGTATCTACTGTACATTTTACATTTTATTACCTATATATATATATATATATATGTATATATATTTGCTAAGCACTTCTGGACGGATGCAAACTGCATTTCGTTGCTTTGTACTTGCGACATGTGCAATGACAATAAAGTTGAATTCTATTCTATTCTATTCTATTGTAGCAAAACCGCTTCTTTTACATTAGCATTAGGGCTACTTTCTAATTGTACGTTTGTATTTCTAATGTTTAAAATAGAGGTGGAAAGATTGGCTATGTATCTGTATCGGCTGATTTTCAACCCAAATGTGATCGGCAGTGGGCTGATATTTCTCTGACTTAAGCGAGTCTATAAGTTGATCAATGGCGTAAAACAAACGAGGCCTATATTTGCAAGGTAGGAATCGCAGCATCCCAGGGTAAAGCCCATTTCGTAGTCAGAAGTCAAATCCATTTAGTTTTCATTTCATCTCGGAAGTAAAGCCCAGGTCTACAGGTCTCCACAGTTTCTAGCTAAAACACTAGATGGAAATACAGGCCCTTTAACTCTCATGCACGGCTTGTAGAAACCATATATTATGTTTAAATGTTTGGATAGAAAACGTGTCATCCGTCTGGCATTTTGTGACTTCAGCACTAAGGCCCGCTTTCCCACTGTTGCCGAACCTTCTCACGTTCATTATAAATGTTAAAAACAAGTTATGATCATGTTGTGTGTCTTGATTGCGCTGGGTTAAAGTGGCATCCAGCTCTGCTCTCGATGTGTATCGGCTATTAGCCGATTGTGCTGAAAAAAGAGTGACGATTGATTTTGACCCAAAAAACACTGGTCGGTCCATCTCAAGTCTAAAATCATGCTGATCCCCTCACGCAGTGAATGTCAGGTTTTGATTATTGTTGGTTTCGCTACATGCTGTTCTCTGTACCTGCCTAATTAGTTCCGTTTGTAATCAGACACCTGCTGTCAAAATATCTGTGATGCTCCTGTGTCAACAAATCATAGTTTAAACAAGGAAGAGAGCTTAATTCAGTTCAATTTTATTTTATTTGTTACAATGGACATTGTCCCAAAGCAGCTTTGCAGAAATAACAGAACAAGTTATACATTTATAGAAAGTTTATCCCTGATGAGCAAGCCGGTGGAGATGGTGGTTAGAAAAAACTCTCTGAGATGACAAGAGGAAGGAACCAGACTCATAAGAGATCCCATGATTTGGGTGACACAGAGTGAGATTATAAAAAAAAAAAAAAGTGCAAGTAGGCAAAGAAAGTCTGGCATAGTCTGCAATCTGATTCATAGCTTCGATATCTGTCCATTATGGTGTTTTTATAGACTGCCCATTCCCATGTTGGGTCACATGAGACTCCGAGAAGATAAGGGAGGTCAGAGTGGATCAGACAGGATTGGGTACTAGGAGGAATCAGAAATCTGGCCACTGGTATCTTCTTGTGCCTCAGCCGTATCAGGTGTCACTCATTGGAGGTGAAGACAGAGGGTTGAGTAGAGAATACAGACAGTTAGGTATGATCTTTTATGTAATGGTCACATTAAATATAAGTTGTGCAGAGAGCAAACAGAAACACCAGCAGACTCGCTAAAACAGCATAACTTACAAGGGAGAACCAGAAGGTGACACAGACATGAGGGCACCCTGGAACATAAAGCCGCCAGCCACTCCACCGTCATCAAACCTGAGTGAACGAGTGTGAGAGTCAGTGGGTGAAAACATCCAAACATCCCAGTTTATCAAAACACGCTATAACCATGAACCCTCTAGCTCTGTGTCTTGAACTATAGAAAACTATGAAGAATATGCTTGACTGAAAAAAATGTTTTCAGCCTAGGCTTAAAGACTGAGATTGTGTCTGGGTCCTGAACACTAATTGGAAGGCTGTTCCAAAGATGTGGGGCTCTATAAGAGAAGGGTCTGCCCCCTGCTGTAGCCCTTATAATTCAAGGTATCAGCAAATAGCCTGCACCTTTTGATCGAAGTAGGTGTGGAGGATCATAAGAGACGAGAAGTTCGCTAAGGTACTGTGGTGTAAGACCGTTCACTGCTTTATAATTCAGTAGTAGTATTTTATAGACAATGCGAAATTTGACCAGGAGCCAGTGCACAGTGGATAAGGCAGGGGTCATGTGTTCATATTTTCTGGTTCTAGTAAGGATTCTGGCTGCTGCATTCTGGACTAACTGCAGATTGTTTATGCACCAACTGAAACAACCAGACAACAAGGCATTACAATAATCCAACCTAGATGTAACAAAAGCATGAACTAGTTTTCCTGCATCATGTAGTGACATCATATTTCGTTTCTTAGCATGTTTGAGGTTTCTAAGATGATAGAAGTCTATCCTGTGATTTTATCTACATGAGCTTCAAAAGTAAGACTAGAATCAATAATCACACCAAGGTCTTTAATTGCTGTACATGATGTAAATGACAGTCCACCCAGAGTTAATATAGAAGCAGAAAGTTTACTTTTAGCTGCCTGTGGTCCTAATATTTTCTTTGGTTTATCAGAATCTAGCAAAAGAGAATTGTTCAACATCCAGTGTCTAATGTCCTTCACACATTCCTCAACTTGACTAAATTGGTGTCTGTCATCTGGATGTGGTGACACATATAACTGTGTATCATTAGCATAAGATAACATGTTAAGAATAATATTACGCATAGGTAAACTATATATAGTGACAATAGTAATGGACCTTAAACAGAACCTTGTGGTACACCAAACTTTACATTGCTGTGCATAGTCACCATTTACTACAAACTGATAACGGTCACTCGAATAAGACCTTACACACTCTGTATAGACAAAAGTGGACAAAGATAAAAAAAATAAATAAATAAATAAATAAAAAAGATTGATTTCTACTGCTCAGAGGCGCCGTTCCTAATTATGAAGTCAGTGATTCTTCAAGGCGTTTTGTCTCCTGCTGTCGGACCTTCCCAGCTTGTGTGTTCCAAATATAGTTGATCAAATGTCTTTTAATGATATACACACATCCTAAAGCATGTACTAAAAATAAGTCTTAGTTGTTGGACAGAGGAAACCAAAAGCAATTACAGCAAGTTCTCCATCTATTTAGGTTTCACAAAAGTTCACAGGTGCCTCTAGGACTTTAAAAAGTATTGCATATCAAAAGCAGATATGATTGGTGGCGTATTTTCTTCCAAATATAATACGTCTAATAGATTTTCAGAATAAATGGTGCCGAGGCACAGGCCACCTTTTATGCGTGACACATTTGCCTTGGGTTAAGCACCTGAAATGTCACCACCTCATCCACTCACATATTAATGCCTTTCATCTGATCCAGCGCTGATAGATAGATGAGATCTGAAATGCACTTGTGGCAGTGACCCCGACTTTCTGATAGGAATTATCACTCAAAGGTCGAGCTGCATCAATGACCCTGAATTTGTTATGAATTATGCATATCTGAAATTAATCTGAAATTTGTCAGGAAATAAATATGATGACTGAATTTTATTAGAAGCACCTACACCATTATGCAATTAAGTCAGATCATATCTGGCAATTCGGTGTATGAAATCGTGCAGATAAAAGTCAACAACTTCAGGTGGGTTTATGTTCACATCAG
The DNA here is from genome assembly GCA_028565595.1 of Duopalatinus emarginatus. Taxonomy (NCBI): domain Eukaryota; kingdom Metazoa; phylum Chordata; class Actinopteri; order Siluriformes; family Pimelodidae; genus Duopalatinus; species Duopalatinus emarginatus. The sequence goes on along the minus strand of JAOVVF010000032.1, from coordinate 3,942,345 downwards.
ATATCAAAATGTGGAGGAATAGAGAGTGTGATCTTACTGACTTTAACCCTGGCATTGTTATTGGTGCCAGATGGGCTTTTGTTTGAGTATTTCAGAAATGGCTGTGATTTTTTTTCTTTACACATACGCAGCAATCTCTAGAGTTTACACAGGAAGGTGTGAAAAGCAAACAAATAACAGCAAAAAAAAAAAAAAAAAAGCATCCAGCGAGCAGCAGTTCTGCAGGTGGAAATCATGAGAGGTCAGAAGCGATCAGCCAGACGGGTTCAAACTGCCAGAAAGGCCGTGCTAACTCAAATAACCACTCGGGACAACTGTGGCGAGCACAAAGGTGTCAGACCATGAGGAGGACGGGCTACGATAGCAAAAGAGCACATTAGGTTTCACTTTTGTCAGGAACGAACAAGAATATGAGGCTATAGTGAGTGCATGGGTTCACTAGAACTAGAAAAACTGTTGCGTAACGTTCTTCCAGTCTTCCAGATTTATAATTTTATCAATCTGCTGCAGGAATCTGTTCAGTGTTATGAGGACAGACTGTCACCAGACGAGGGGTGGACACAAATGCATGGGTTTATTATATAAAAAACACACTCAGTCAAAGCCAAAAAATATAATCCGAGAGCTAAATCCAAAGACAGGTGTAAGGTCAGGCAATGCACACGCGTGGTATCAGAGACTAGGCTGAAACAAATACTATAACAGGCAAGGTCAAAACCAGAACATGATTAACAAGGAAGAAGGCTTGGCATGGGCTCCCACAATCCAACCACATACTTCATGAACTAACAGGGTAACAGACAGACTGAGCACATGTAAAAACAGGTGGACAAAACAAACTAAGGAAACCGGTCTTGTGACCGGAAGGCCCCGGTTTCGATCCCTGCCCAGGGTAAGACATGGCTGAAGTGCCCTTGAGCAAGGCACCTAACTCCCCCAAGGAGCAGGGCACCATGGTTTGGGGTTGCCCCCTGCTCCGGGCAAGTGTGTTTACTGCCCCCTAGTGTTTACTGATGTACGTGTTTGTGTTTCACTACACGGATGAGTTAAATGCGGAGGTCACAATCCCTTTGTGTGCAAGTACAGTAGGCAAATAGTTTCACTTCACTTTAATAGGGCACTGAGAACAGGTGCGAAACAAATTGTCTGGACACGACGTAGACATTTTGCTTGGCCGCAGTGGATTCTGGGAGTTAGTGTTTTCTTCTTTGAGCCTTTACAGAATCGCTGATCATTTCATAAATATGCAGGTACACAGGTGTTCCTAATAAAGTGGACAGTTACTTTATGCATTCACGTCTTCGAAGGAAACTTTTTTTTTTCTCTCCAATTGATGAAAGCTATTACAGAGCATGTGCTATACTGAAGGCAAAGTAAGGCTTTTGGAGTGAATGCTAATACCCCCACCCCCACCCTCACCCCCCACATACTGCCAGAGAAAAAGAGGGATGAAACAAACAAGTTTAAATGTAATGTGACCTGGCACGATAAGAGCACTGCCTCTCGCTCTGAAGCTGTGCTGATTAATAGATGTTCTTACTGTGGGATTGTCAAATTAGTGATTGCGCTGCAGATAATTAAGCGTGTCAATCAAGACGTGGCACCTTGAAGCTCTTGCCGGCAGTGGATTAGGTGGAGTGGGAGTGATCAAGGCCACGAGAACGGCTCTGTATCCCGTGGGGAAGGGCGCAGACGTAAATTTTTCCCTGTCAATCAACGCTCAGCCCTGGGTGCCTAGCGCAAGGTCGAGCCAGCGGGCCCGGTAGCAGGAGCGTGAGATTGTGAGGATGTGAGCACCAGTTGGGCTGGGAAGATAATCCTTAATAATAATTCTTAGTAATTAAGGAAATGAATGTTATTGAATTTGGAATAATTAAGAATTCTTGTGCATGATTACACAGAGGTTTCTGAATTAAAAATGTGCCACGAAACATTGCACAAGGTAAAGTTTTTTTTTTTTTTTGGTCCTGAAGTGTGTTGTGAAAACTGTATTTTTCATTAATTCCAGAACAGCGTGTGATGCTTTTTATCCATTTATAGTTACATTTAATGATTTGGAACATGCACAAATCTATTTTATTCCTATTAGAAACATAACAAATATTTGATTATAAATAGTAATCAAAATATGTTTAATTATTGTTAATATGCTTCTAAAGAGAACATATATTAATTTACTTATTATTTATTTATTTTGCCATTTCTTAAAGAAGTAAAACAGTCACAGGGACACAGGAAAAACAGGCACATTGAAGAAAAAATAAAAAGCAGAGAAGTCCTGACCATTACACTGACCTACTGCACATTACACTCACACTGGAGACTCCCTGCTGGCTGGGGCGGGGCAGCGGTGGGGCATCTGTGGCCTAGTGGTTAGGAAACCGGTCTCGTGACTGGAAGGTCGTAGGTTGGATCCCCGCTCAGGGCAAAACATGAATGAGCATGGCACCTACCTCCCCCAACTGCTTCCCGGGAGCTGTGGTTTGGGGCTGCCCACAACTCCGAGCAAGTGTGTACACTGCCCCCTAGTGTGAGTTGCACTGCACGGATGGGTTAAATGCAAAAATCACATTTTTCTGTGTCCACGCACAGTAGGCGAATAATTCACTTTCACTTTCATAAATGGCCGTAGGCTTGTAGTTAGGTTCAATTCCGATACCGACATGATACCGTACAACTGAAGTGGCACCCAACCTAACTACCCAACCTATCCCCAGGTGCTGTGGATAGGGTTGCCCACCACTCCGGACAAGTGTGTTTACTGCCCCCTGATGTGTGTGTTCCCTAGTGTGTGTCAATACACGGATGGGTTAAATAAGAGCTCTGTGTGTACGAGCAAAGTGGTCAAAGAGTCAGTTGACTCTTAAATCATAAATCATAACTAAATGTCTCCTTATAGAGCCAGCTAAATTAAAGTTACATTTTTTGCATATTTTACGAAATTCCACTTCATTTCATACACTTGAACCACCATTCCGTACATTATTCTGTACATCCAACCAAATCTACTACAGTATGAATAAACCCAGTCCTGTGCACAGTTAAAGGCTGGTGAGAAAAAGATGGCCGATCAGATGCTTATCGACTTGCAGCACATGCCTTCCTGTTTAAGCTTTAAGTGAAAAGCATTTGAGAAACAGTGCAGCATTGAAAGCTGCAGTCAGCGGTGATTGATTTAACATTTAGCACAAATGCAATTGGGAGAATTCATTTAGACTGGGGCGGCTTCTGATTTCCACTTGCGTTTGTGTTTACTCTGTTCATTGAGTGTGCATGTCCTTTGAGAAGTCATTGTGGCTCCGCTAGCTCGGGGGAGTGGGGGGGGGGTGCAGATGGGTCTGGGCCAAAGTTTACTACTTCAACGGATGAGTGACAGGTAGTCGTGATATTAGACTGATACAGTCTGATACATGTCACACATATGCACAGTTAAAGACAGATAGAAAAGTGCTTTCATTTATTTATTTATTTATTTATTATCATTTCCATAATGCTCTACTGGCTTCGTGCCATTTTTCCTCTGTATACCAAACAGCTAATTTTTTTTAACTTGTTTTTCTGTTGGCCCACAAAACTGAAGCTTGCCAGGTCAGAGGTCAAAGTTCACCTGGAAAAAAAAAAAAAGCCAAATTATCTGCTAGCAAAAACAAATGTGCTTTTCACATCCTGACTGGTTTCCCGTCAGAGTAATGGCTTCTCCACTGGCTTTCAACAAATCAATGTCAAAAATCATAAATGCTACGTCTAAACTGTTAAACCTCAGACATCCAATCATCCCACATCAGCATATTATGTTAATGCTGGAAAATAGTAAAATAAACCACAAAAACAAACAGCCCAAGTAAATAGGCTCAGACTTTCCTTTCCCCAGCTATCTGAATGCCAAGGCCCCACCTCGGCCCCACCTCGGCCCCACCCACTCTTGGCCGGGCCCCATGGGTAAAAGCTGAGCTCCCAGTTGCTCACTGATGAGCCTCTTTGCCAGGCCTGGTGCCCCAATAACCTTATTCCAGGCAAGAGAAACTGAGCCGTGTTCTCCATCTTTATGGACGTTTTGTTTGTATCACTCTTTGTCTGGCATATCACCCAGGATCAGTTTGCCTCGAGAGACCCTACTAGGAGATAGTGCCCCAATAACGTAACTTCTGGGGTCACACAGGCATGCAAACCACTCCATCATGATAAGACAGTGATCCGAGGAGGAGATAAAGCAAACTGTTTATAAAGGAATCTGTCGATTGTCTGCGTCACTTTGCTAAACCTGCAAGCTTGGATTAATATTGTTAAAAAATCGTTTTTATAAAGCAGTCAAATAAACACTCGCATCCTGAGACGAGAGTTCCCTCGGATGCATTTTGAACCACGTTAATGCTCTTCGCTGCTTAAACGCCGCAGTCGTTTAGGGCGCGCTGTGCCCTGCGGAGCCCTTCGTTTGGTTCGAGGAGGAGAGGAGCCTGAGGGACTGGTGAAGTGTCAGTCTGCATCTTCTTCATGCCAAAACACACTCGAGAGCCGATTCAGTCGGAAATGCGCAGGCTTCCACTTGGACACACACTCGGCCTACTGACAGAGAACACATTAGTTCTGGCGTCGCCTCTGATTCGCATGTCCCCTCGCTTAAAATATTCAGAGCGGTCGCTTGGAACGACTTGGTTAATGTTTATTTAGGGAACGAAACTGGGAGATGGAGAGAGTTATAGACACCATTGACAAGTAAGAAGATAGCACTCTATTAATACCAAAACACACACACACACACACACACATGCACTCAGAAGCCGGCAGTACGCACTCTGATTATCATTTTTAACCTTGGAGACGTCTCAGTATATTTAAACAGCCTTTTTTTAGGATCTCTATTCATAGGCATGAACTTCATTTGTTTTATTTACTTTGCCTCACCGAAGTTAATAATGTGTTAAAAACATAAAGCATTTATCACTGTCAACAACTGAATTATAACACGCGCACACACACACACAAGCGCAGACAAGCCAATTCTGGCTCCTTGTTTCAGGTTCTCACAGACACGTTAATATGTAGATCTGGGACTAGGAGCATTCATGTGTTGGTTCGTCTCCTGCTGCTCATCCCCGCAGCGCTCATCTTACGGCTTTACCAATCGGCTGTTAGAAGCGAGCACGCTCCTCACTGTGCTGTGTGCCACGCTCAACTGGCATCGCAGCTGGCACTCGTACAACATGACAGAGGAGGTGGAGGAAGGCTCGAGATACGGCCATCTGGGCAGTGAAGCAGAAGGCTCACAGATGCGCCCGAGCTCAAAAACAGGACAGAGGTTTTCCTCTGGAGCTCATGGCACACTCGTGTTCTCTAACCATCCTGGTGGTGTGTATTGAAAATGCCTTCATGTAAAGAAACAAATCAGCCCTGAATTACCTCCATAGTGTAATAATAATCCTTATAATTAACACTCAGTCTTCAATAATTTGTGCAGTTATTGACTTTTCATTTTGACGTTCTTTCATTGGTCAGTCTTTCATCTGTCCAATATCATTCACAGTGCTGTTCGACTAACTTCTCACTTCATTACGAATCAGTCCGTGTGACCCAGCGGTGCTGTAGACTTTTTTACACTGTCTAGCTTTTGGAGAACTCTCATGCTAATACCACTGCCAGAGCACTAACTAGCCAAGCCAAGCCAAAACAATCACTTTTAGAAACCCATCTTAGAGGAAGCATAGTGAACCACTCATTGACCATTTAGCTTGCACATACAGAGGAATTTGACCTCTGCATTTAATCCATCTGTGCAGTTGAACCCACATGTCGTAACAGGCAGTGAGGACAACTTCCCGGAGCAGTAGGCAACCCTATGCACAGTGTTCTGGGTTAGGTGCCTTACTCAAAGGCACTTCGGTCACGTCGGTCGGTTCCAGCGACCTTCCGGTCAGGAGGGTGGATCCTTAACCATTTACATAACATTTACACTTACAGCAGAGCTGTGCAAAGCTGGGAATTTCAGAATTTAATTTAATTCAGTGAATGAATTTAAATTTGAGTGGAATCCACCCTACAGGATGTGGAACTGAATTTGAATTGGATTGACAGGAAGTGGAATTGAATTTGTTGCAATTCAGAGAAATTCATTCTTATTACATATAAGTGGGAATGTGATACTTTTAACCTACATTTTTCTTCCAAATGGAAGTACAGACACTAACATTAAGTATACAGTCCCTTAATGTTGAATAATTTGCAACACTTTCATTTCAAAGCAATCAGATGAAACAATGTTTTAGTAAATGTAATTATCATTTATTAAAGTACTTCACAGTGTGACGTTATTGTATCTAATGGTCAACAGTTCCTCAAATGTTGAAGACTTGGATAAAGCAAGGTATTCTGGGAAATGAAGCGCTGTCCTGTCATTTTCCACAGTTTGAAAGTTATTACAATTTTAATGATCAGGTATATAGAGTATGATTATAATGTTAATTTGTGGTTAAAAATGAAAAAAAAGAAAAAAAAAAATGTTTACTATAATAAAGCCTTGTGTACATAAGGTCCATACAATTATATTTGTATGTTGTAATCATATGTAATATATACTGTAAAGCTTCACTACTAAATACACCTTAATTATGTATTATGAATTTCTGGAATGTTAATGGAATTCCAATTCTACTTCCTGCTAATTGAATTTGAATTGCAATTCCACTTCCTGTTTGCAGTCTTAGTTCAAATTTAAATTTAAATTTAAGAATTGAATTGGAATTTAGGGGTCATTCTAAATTGAATTCTGAATTTTGTTCAAACCTGATTTACAGCATTTAGCAGACGCCTTTATCCAGAGCGATGTACAAAGATATCCGAGTATCTGAAGCTTGTGCAGACAGACCGGGATTCAAGAACTTGAAACCAGAATACTATTAGAAATAAGCCGTGTAGTGTCAATTATAAAACTTACCACAAGTCCAACCACAAGCCCATGGCTGCTTCTTTTAACATGTTGTGTTGGCTAAGTCTTAGTGATCTAAAATAAATAATTATAGTACATGCTGGTAGATCACTGAGAGTGTAGCTGGAGGTCTGTCTTATGTGTAGCTGTGATAACCGTGGGCTTGTTTGATTATGGACTTGCTGCCTAGCTGTCATGAATGGCGGAAAGTGACAAGGGAGTTTTCTAAATGCATTATGTATATGTATATATTTGTTGTGAGCATTTGCAGTAGAATACCTCCGAAATGCAGTCTAGCACCCTGACTAATCTGTTCTGAATTAAAAATTCACCTCTGAGTCTCACAGGATATGGTGTAATTAGCTGTTAGCAGCGATCAAAATAATTCCTCAATGGCAGACAGTAATAATTAGCGATGAACAGGATTCCTGGTGTTTATAAAGGCGAGGCGCAGGAAAGCGTCCTGATTAGCTACGTCATAACGGCGACGTGAGTAAGGAGTGGAACAGGTCTGGGGCAACGCTGCCGACCACGCAAGACAATTTCTGTAATTAATACACAACCAGAACAGAGGAAAACAAAGGAAGAGGTTGCTCCAGGTATTGCCTGGCTGCGACACATGGTGAACGAATCCTTAATGGAGCGAATAGGCCTAAGCAAAGACCTATGCACACGTACAGAAGAGGCATTAAAATTAAATAAATACTGCCACTTAAGGGCAAAGTCTACTAGGCTTAAATGATAAAGTGCGCAATATATGCGATCATATTTCCGGTTCATTTTTTTTTGTGCGTCTTGATTTAATAATAGGAAGGCAGATTGCCTGATCCGCCGGGGAGAATTTGTATAAATCAATCCGCAGACGTGTGTTTACCTCTTAACAAGCCTATCTATCACATCTCACTCGGAGCAGGATAGAAGACAGAGTGACTTCTTGAGCTAATACAATACTTTCACACCACCCTTCCTGTCATCAATTGTGTTATTCGCTACGTTATTTTAGGTCGACTAGAAACGGCGGCTTGGTTTTTCTCCTGTTCTTATCTACAAAAAGTCTCGCTTTCCATGAATCTGAACAGAGTATAAGTAGCAATTGTGCTGTCCTCACATGTCTCGGAGAAAGCTTAAATAACCCCAGTTTTGTCTTCAGATTGGGGGGGGGGGTGATATTAGAGACGGCTGAACGGTTTCAGCACCACTGCCATCAATCCGCTCCATTACATTTCTCCCCAAGCACGCATTTCTCCACCCTGCTTCATATAGGAGTGACAAAACATAGGCCTCGCCATTTCTTTACGTGTCAGTGTGCGAGACATTGTAATAAAGGCATGGTATGTTGTGAAATGAAACACATTCATCCTGATGCATTGGAGTGGCTCCATTTGTGGGAAGATACATGTATTTACACAGTCATATTACCTTAACGCATCATGCTACTATAAGAAGGGAGGAAAACAGCTCGCATGATGCCTTGATGGTCTGAAAAAGGCATTTTTACAGCTTCAGAAAAAAACAAACCATATACATGCTCACACACTTATATCATAAAAAGACTTGGTGGAATGCAGTGTCTTTTGGGTAGATGGGTTAAGGTTAGGGTTCTTCTAGGGTTAGAAGAAGAAGAAGAAAAAGGAGGAGGAGGAAGAGCAGGAGGAGAAGAAGAAGACGAAGAAGACAAGGAAGAAGAAGAAGAAGACTGGGCATTAATCAAGTTCAGGTATCATCTTAGTGGGATGCACCATGTCAGAACCACTTACAGACTATAGTTGGTCATTCATTCATTTTATCCTGGTTATAGTCACAATGGATCAGGAGCCTATCACAAGAACCTGCGGCATGACCTGGAAATACATGAGGATCTATACATATGTATAAATGCATTGCCTGTATATTGTCTGTAGTGCTAGAGAGACACTAACAACCAGAAGCAGATTCCTTGTAAAATTGAAAGTGAACCACTCATTGACCACTATGCCTGCACACAGTGAATTGATTTTGACCTCCATGCAGTAAAACATACAAATACACATAATAGTGCATACATACTAGCTGTCAGTGAGCCCACCTGCAGCCCAAAGCAGCAGGCAACCCAGGGAGCAGTCTGGGGTTAGGTGCCTTACTCAAGGGCACTTCAATCGAGTCGGGATCAGTTGCTGGGATTGAACTAATGAAGGCTGGTTCCTTAACCAAGACTGTGGCTGCTTGTGTGTGTGTGTCAACATACGTGATCAGTAAATTAGATTTTGTTTCACACTCTGGTTCACATCTAGAGGCTATTTGACGTAACAATTTAGTGCACTTGCATGTTTCTGGGGGATGGAAGGAAACCAGAGAACCCAGAAACACCCCCTGTGTAATCACAGGAAGAACATGATCCATATACATGTTACAGACTATATGACCAATATGTACCTTCGGCTCTAACGTAATTCATATTATATGATTATGTCTGATATTATATGCTGGACCTAATGTATCCTCGTGTCATAAAGCTAATTGAACGACTTTGTTATTTTAGACAAATGCAATAGGGCACTTTAAAGCAAACTGCCCCTGAGGTCTTGGCTTATTTCTCTCTCATGCTGTAACTGACACCTTCCTTAAGAGGCACAAATGGCAAAAGACACCACCCACAATCTCAGCTAATGTAATCCACTAAGAAGCAGTGCTCATTTTCTATGTGTGTGTCTAAGTGTGGCTCTCGGCTACATGGTGTTGACAGACAGGAGGGAGTCCCACTGCGCCATTAACATGAGATATTAATTTTAATGACTTGAAGGACCTTTGCCAAGGGGAATATTTGATGGAGCTCTTGTAACTCTGAAATGGACACAAGGTGTTTCAACTGTCGCCTGAGTATCTAACAGACAGTTTTTTTTTTGTTCCCCAGGAGCCGTTGCTATGTTTTCCCAGCAGCCCCAGGACTTGGTGGTAGTGGCTGGCCAACCAGTAACTCTGCCATGCTCCATACCTGGCTACCACGGCGTCGTGCTGTGGATCAAAGATGGCCTGGCTTTGGGTGTTGGACGAGACCTATCAGGTAGGAAAAACACCCGGTCTGTTACCAAATAAATGAAAAAAGTCTTGAAAAGAAATGTGTTGAAAAAGGATAGTGTGGAAAGCCATTGTACTTTACAGAGGGTTTACTTAAAAACAAAAGCTATGGCAAAGAAACCCATAACTATACAGAAGAACCACTTAAGTGTGTGTTTTTTTCCAGACTGTAAAAAGGTGATTTGTCCGTTTTCTGTCATTTGTTTGAATTGTTGTAGTCTAAGCTTGAGCTGTGTGTACAGGTGCTTTTCAATGTTTGATGTATCCTGCAAACTTCCATAAAAGGTTTTATCAGTGACGTGCTCCCACAGAAATGTTAATAAATCTCACAAACTACCATAAAAAAAACTTTGACTAATCCCACAAACACCCATAGAAACTTTGATCAATCCCACAAACACCCATAACAACTGTGATTAGTCTCACTAACCCCCACAGAAACTTGAATCAATCTTGGAAACTCCCATGGAAACTGATCAATCCCACAAACACCCACTGTAACTTTGATCAGTCTCACCAACTTCCACAGAAACTCGAATCAATCCCGGAAACTCCAATGGAAACTCTGATCAATCCCACAAAGTTTGATCAATCCGTCAAACACCCATAGAAACTTTGATCAGTCTCACAAACTCCCACAGAAACACGAATCAGCTTCACAAACTCCTGTAGAAAGTTTGATCAATTCCACAAACACCCACAGAAACTCGAATCAATCCCAGAAACTCCCATGGAAACTCGAATCGGTCCTGGAAACTCCCACGGAAATTCTGATCAATCCCACAGACTCCCAAAAAAAGTGTGATCAATCCCACAAACACCAACAGAAACTTTGATCAGTCTCACAAACTTCTATAGAAACAAGAATCAGTTTCACAAACTCCTGTAGAAAGTTTGATCAATCCCAGAAACTCCCGTGGAAACTCGAATAAATCCTGCAAACTCCCACGGAAATTCTGATCAATCCCACAGACTCCCATAAAAAGTGTGATCAATCCCACAAACACCAACAGAAACTTTGATCAGTCTCACAAACTACCACAGAAAGTCTAATCAATCCCAAAAACTTCCACAGAAACACTGATCAATCCCACAAACGCCCACAGAAACTCTGCTCAATACCACACGTTACCACGGAAAGTCTGTTCAATATCGCACACTCCCCCAGAAACTTTGATCAATCCCACAAACTCCCACAGGATAAACAGTATGATCAAGCCCACATGCTGCTATAAGAGATTTCATCAATCCCACCGACTCCCACAGAAGATCTGATCAACCAGTTGGGGGTTAGGTGTCTTGGTCAAGTCGTGTCTTGTAGGTTGTGGAGATCAAACCAATGACCTTCTGGTTTACAAGTCTGTTTCCAATAACCACAAGCCCACAGCTGTCCTGAATGCTATATCAAATTTATATCTTATCTTCTTCTTGCAAATGAAAAGCATATTTTATCCCAGTGATTAGATTAATATCGTACAGTTCTACAAGTTTCCATTAATTACTATCATTATTATTATTCTCTTTACATCTCTGTGTGAGCTATAATATAAAACAAGACCAAATGAGCCTGTGAGCCTGTGAAGTACTTTTAGTTCACTGATAGCTTTTGACGTGTGTCTCTCCTCATTTGCAAATTGCTACTTGTATTAATTCAGCCTAATTGTTTAATTTTGCATAACACTTATTGAATTGTGATCCCTGCAACCTTTCCATCCCCCAGGACCTTTCAGTGCTCTGCTTTCCATGCATATTCATGAATGCAGCAAATCAGAGGTTTTTTTTCTCTTTTTTTTTTTTTTTTTTTTTTTGTTTAAATGTCTACAGGCTCTGATTTATTAAAAGCATGTTTCAGGCTTGATAATCCCCACAAAAATGTCTTACTAACAAGATCTACAGAGGATTACGTCTTTCATATAAGCGTGTTTTTTTTTTTTCCAAATCTTGGCCATTTTGCAGTTTGTTTTAATAAATATAATAACTTGGCTTGACATGTCTATGTCGGTGTCCTCAGGGGTTTAATGGTTTCCTCCCCAAGACTAGTTTGGTAGTTTGGTGACTGTACCCTGCCCTGAAGTCTGAATAATTATATAAGTAAGTGTTTACACACTGTGACCTGTGATAGAACCCATCCAGGGTGTATTCCTGTCTTCCCAGTGTTCCCAGGATAGACTCCACCACGCTCCTGATCACTCTAGAGTGGTTCCTGAAGGTTCCTCTGTGTACACACAGGGCAGAACCGAGGTTTATAGCCTTATATAGCATCACCAGGTTATAGTGTACAATAAATAAAGCCTATGAGTTAGTATTACAGTCATAAACTCATCTTCAGATTTATTTTCTACACGTCTGGTCCTCTGATGTTCGATGCCAATAACGTTTAATGAGATGCTGCGGAAAGGTTTCTATTTGCATATACGTTATGAACAGGACACGAACCCATTTTCTTCACATCCATATACGTAGAGATTTTGTCCGCGTCATCACTTTTTAATGACATCGCTCTAGATGTTTTGATACTTTAGATAATGTGTCTCTCCCAGACGTCCAAACTCTTGAGAATGATTGTTTGCGTCAACCTTTTGGAAACGGACACCATTTACAAAATGATTCATAGGAAATCACCTGCGAGATTATATCAAATTAGATGCAAATTACACTCTTTATTTGGGGTGTTAATAAATCAGAGCGTTAATGTTTTTTTTTTTTGTCCAAATTGGAAAGCTTTGTTCAGAGTAAGCATTAATTTAAAAAAAAAAAAAAAAAAAAAAGGTTGCTGGCACAGAGCCCTGAAGCTCTAACTTTGCTCAGAGTCCACTGAGCCTCCACTACGCTTTGGCCCAGAATTTTCCATTAAATATGTATTCAGCGAAAGATCTCGGGTCTTGTCTTCCCTGACCTTCAATGGCCGTGCCTCCGTGCCATCTCGCTGCTGATATTGCACTCTAATTAAACCTTTGTGGGTGGCTGTGTCCCAACAAATTCCCTTCTGCTCCTCGGGAACCAGCCGTCGGCTGTAAACAATAGGGATGAGAGTGCTGAAGGAAAGAGGACGAAGTGGGAGTCATGCTAATGAGAGAGGAGAAAGAGAACAAAGCCTAATGGGACATCTGTGTCAGTTTAACACTGATGGCTGTGATGTGAGAAAGATGGGCAAACTGCGTGTTTTATTACACGGATCGATGGCGAGATGGCTCGCGCACAAAGCCGTGACGGATTTAATGAAGGCTCGTGAAGGCTGTTTGTATGATTTTTTGTTTTTGTTTATTTTTAATTTTTTTTCCGCACAATGCTAAGAGCTGCGATTTAAAAGCCAAGCATCGAGCACTGAAGAGCGAGGCACTTAAAGAAACATCGCACTGCAGCTGGTCTTTTTAACCCCGCTACCTTCGTCAACAATCTCATCCAAAAAAAAAAAGGATGACACGTCTATGACTGCTGGCATGAGGCGAGCAGCTGCCTGCATTAACATAAGTGTGACACCTTGTACTGCACAATGCTTATCCGAATCCACTCTCTCGCAGTGCAGGTGCATCACAGACTGTCTCTCTGGGACCTAGTAATCCAGACAGAAGAGGACTGATTAAAATGAGAGAAATTACTTCTGATCCACTTGAAGACACAGAGAAAAAAAAAAAAAAAAAAGACGGGAGAGCTGATTTTTATCAGTCTCATACATTTCCTCATCAGCTCCCTTTCGCATTTCACTGACACCGACTCTCAGGATCGTCTGGTCATGATATCAGACCCTAGTGTTAAAATCTAATATCTCTCAACAGCTCTTCGAAGAATCCATTAGGGTTGAAGCAAGGCCCGACTGGGTTTATGTAGTGTTTCCTCTGAATATTGTTGTTTCATGGAATTATTTATTTGTATGTAATAGATGAAACATAGTTAGAAGAATAGGAAAACTGACAATTAGAGGCATTTCCCTGTTGTGTCAGGTCTTAATTGAGCAGATTGAATTCACACCATGGTTTCATACATTAAGATTGCTCTTCTCATTTGGAACGACTCGTAATGTCATCTCGGCTTTGGCATAGCAGTCAGCCAGGATCTATAATCCTGCTATGATCTGCAATCATGCAGCTTATCAACAAATCCTGTCTTTCTTTCTTTCTTTCTCTCGTTCGCTCTCTCGTGTTTGCTCTCGGAAAGGCTTTAGGAAAAATACACTCGCTCGCCCGAGCAACCATTAATCACTGATGCCCCTCTCCGCTTCCCTCATCATTGATCGACTATAAAGTCTCATCCATTCCTGGCTTGATGGATCCATTAGCTCTAATGGGGGCTATTTTGCATTGTTTGTGTTCAGTGACATATGCTGTCTTCAGGACTCATTGTGATCAATGGACGTGTTGTTTTATTCCTCTCGCTGATCCATGATGCTCTTAGGTTGCTCAGGGATGTACGCGCAATTCATTCAGAGACGAGACGAATGCATAGGATTGACAGAAAGAGCATGTGCCAAGTAGATTAAATCTGGTCGATGTGCATGATGCGATGCAATGCATTGGCTTTAAAGTGTCCCTGAAATCCAAAATGGTGTTTTGCACATGCCCCCTAGTGTCATAGAGAGCACTGACTTACTTACTATGGCTGCTTCTAGTACTGCCCTAACTAGGGCAAATAAAGGCTCTTTAGAGCATCTACAGGTATGCCCCTCAAAATAATGAAAGCCCAATTTACAAACCAAAGTTGATGTGTTGAAAGCGGGAAAAATGGGCAAGTGTAAGAATCTGAGAGACTTGGACAAAGCCCAAATTGTGACGGTTAGACAGCAGGTCTTATACGATGTTCCCAGTATGCAGTGGTTAAAATCTACTAAAAGTGGCCCAAGGATGGACAACTGATGAACCGGTGACAGGGCCGCTCAAGGTTTACTGATGGCTATCCTATCTGGTCTGATCCCACAGAAGATCCACAGTAAAGTGAACTATTTGCCTACTGTGTTTGCACACAGAGGAATGTGACCTCCACATTTAACCCTTCCGTGCAGTGAAACACATGCACACACACCAGTGAACACTAGGGGCAGTGAACACACTTGCCCGGAGCAGGGGGCAGCCCCAAACCATGGCACCTGGGGAGTAGTTGGGGGAGTTAGGTGCCTTGCTCAAGGGCACCTCAGTCATGTCTTGTCCTGGGCGGGGATCGAACCCACAACCTTCCGGTCAAGAGACCGGTTCCCTAACCACTAGGCCACGGCTAAGTCACTCGGATCCACTAGGATCCGTTGCTAACGTCTTGGTGCCAGATACCACAGCAGGCCTTGTGGAGGCCATGTCTTATCAAGTCAGAGCTGTTCTGGTGGCTGTTTAGGCAGGTGGTTTGGTTTTAATCTTATAGATGATGAATGTATGTTGTCTGGGCAGTGTTCAGGTACCATCACTGTCTACATTGTAGCTAGCTTGAAATTTAAAGTGAGTAAATTGACCTCAAAAATCCAATCAAACCAAACTAACAATTTCACAACTACTGGACAGATCTCTACAAACCCGGTATCTTTATGTATCACGTGTCTGCATCTCTGTGTGCAGAAGTAAAGAAATTATAGATGAGTTGGGCTACATGTTAAGATGTGACTTAGGTCATGTCAAGGTTCGTATATATGATTTAGAATTTAGTATTCACGATTGCTGCCGAAAGCCGGCTGGGTCAAACCGCATGCTTCATGAAGGTCATGCCATAAGCTTGCTTGATGGATGTGTAGGAGTTGTTGTGTCCATCTATGCTGATGGTATTGCAAACGACCTTTCAGTCCATAATGCATTGAAAGTTACTGCAGAACTAAATTACACTTTCACTGACTGATAAAGGAAGTCCTTAAGATTTGCAGCTGGGTGTTAAGTGTTAATAGATGCTTCAGGAAATCCATCAACCCCTTGGCAGGAGAATAAACCAGACTATCGAGCTGAGTCAGGGCCCATTAATGTTATTTAGGGTGTTCCAGTTTCTTTGACTAGGCGTGAATACAAGGGAAACGTGAAAGCTTTCAACTGGCCACTAGATCAGGGGGGTTTACGTGTACATATTTGATAGGTTTGGCCTCTTTTAATAGGACAATGCACCACCACACACGTCTAGAGACACCAAATTATGGTTAGAGGAACACTTATCTGAGTTTGGGGTTTTGTCACCAGATCTCAATATTATTAAACACATCTGGGATGCCATGGGGCATGCTGTGGAACACAGAAATCCTACACCTCCTTCTGAATACAGCAGAATTGTGGACCGTACTGCAGGACGTCTGGTGTTTATTACCTCAAGAATATTTCTGCAAGGTCATGAAGTTCATGACCCATGGGACACCTACCAAGTATTAAACGGGTGTACCAGTTTTTTTGGTACTTTGGTGTATACATATAAGAAACCGATATCACAACAAGTACACCTGTTCAACCTTATTTTTTTTTTATTATTTTTTTTTAATCATGGGCAAATTGAGTCATTTCAAATAAATTGTCAGATTTATTTTTTTTCCCGCTCTGACTCTGAATCTCAACTGATTATGGTGTGGTTATGCCAGAAATATCTGTTTTGATGGGTCATTAAATGTTTCAGTCGTTCTGTTCCTCTGGCATCATCCCACTCACTGAGACAGATTAAAAGCTATATGTGGGCAGATAAAACACACGGCAATGTAATTGGCTACTCTTCTCCCCCTTGATGGAGAAAACAATGGGCACTTAATGGTCTATTAATACTGAATGGGATCCAGTGAGTCAAAGGGCAGCTATCGGCGTTCGTAGCACAACAGCCGCGACTTTCGGTCTTAAAGACATCGAATGACTGCTTTTAGTTTCGCCCTTTTACTTCCTGCTTGTATATTTCCCACGTGTGTTAATGAGTAAAGAAATTCGTAGGGTATACAGAGTAGAGTAGCGCAATAGTAAGATTCCTGGTTCGATCCTGATCTCCGTGTTGCGTCTGTATATCCTTTCCTAGGTTGTCTGGTTTCCTTTCACTTTCCAAAACCACACAGTTGATGGATGCACCGCTCTGAATTTAAATGTGAACGATTGTGTGAATGTGTGTGTCCACCACAGTGCTGTGGATCGTCTGTAACCCTGACCAAGACAAAGTGCCTAGTGATGATAAATGAATGAATATCACACATGAAAGAGCAGATTTGGTCAAAACGTGGCCTGAATGTTTCACTATATGAAGTCAGATGCAAATAAACTGTGGCGCGGGTTCGTATGTGCCATCTGCATTGTGTTTGTGATAGTTCAATAATCTACCTGCTATCTGATCTGATGTGATCTTGAAGGTTGTGCTTGCTTATAGGAGCCGGCGGAGTAGGACACGTCCCATGCTGCGAGACAATTATGTCACGGCACATTCTTTCGAGTGAGCATGACTCATATCGATGGACAGTGCAGGCAAAAATCAATATTCTACCTCTGGGCATTCATTGGCAGGAATCCATGTAGGGGGTCAATGGAGATATTAACTGAAAAAGCACAGGATAGCACAGTGGTTGTAAATTCTCCGAACCTAACAACACCTCTGGATTCTCTCGAAAAATAAAATAAATCCTATAGAAAAACCAGGGTGAGATCATGTTTTAAAGCTGGCCTCCATTCAGTAATTAGTCATCGCCGGGTCTTGGAAAACGAGGGTTGGCGCTAAGCAGTGAAGGCTTATAGAAACGTTCCTGAAAAGCCAATCTCATCTAAATTCAGAAGTCTGCAATAATTAGGGAGAAATTATCCTCATGAGAGCCGTGGAATTCACTCATATCGAGAGGGCTGTGAAACGTGCTGTGAACGTTCCACAATGAAAAGTGTCCTCATCTGACTTGGTTTTTTTTTTTTCTCCCTCTCAACAGATGAGCAAATGTCTTCGCTCGCTCCACATGCAAATCTCAAAGCGAACCCAAGTCTTGTAAAAGAGTATCTGACTCTTATATAAGATTGTTTGCTGTTGTAATGCAGTCTCCTCTCGTAATGCATTATTAAACTGTGAATGGTCTTCCTCTGCAGAGTGATGAGCACATCAGTCTACTTAGGATTGTGATTTCAAGAAAGTAGCAACACAAAGACGGAGGGTTTTATAAGTTTGAATATCTCAGGATGTGCGCGAGGGCAGATGGAACGATCTGTCTGCAAGACTTTCAGATACTGGAGACTCCTTCCATAAGTGTTAAATAAATGCTTCCTTACAGAAAAGCTTGTTGACATTTTAAATAATTTATCATTAGATTTAGATTTTATGGATCATTCGTCATATGACTGTAGATAGTTAATATAGAAACAATTACAAATTAGAACGTGATTTGCCTGAAAAAGCTGAAACTATTGTCAGAGCTGCTGTTTATTTTTTTATTAATGTATTTGTCTATTTATAATAATAATAATAATAATAATAATAATAACAACAACA
>JAOVVF010000032.1:3904896-3919209 GCA_028565595.1 Duopalatinus emarginatus | reverse complement strand
GATACTGATGTAATGTCAAGGGACAGTCGTTAAGAGATGATAATGATTCATTCTGTGTGTCACATACATATTAAAGATGCACTGAAAGATCAGATGGTAATTCATGCAATCATTCACAATTGAATCTGATTGGTCTGGATCTGTTAATTAATTAATAAATTTTCTATGCTACCACCTCATGCAGTAGAGCAACTAAAAATTACAGGTTATATATCTATTACTATTATATATCTACATATATCTATACTAAGAACCAATTCCCAAGAAACCAATTCCCACTCTATTCATAGTTTACATTATATTCATTAAACAATATGCAAAAAGAACCCGGATGACGTTCTACATCGGCAGTCCTTTTGACGCATGCGTACCCAGAACACTGTTTTTTTTTTTTAAAATTGTATTGTAATTGTAGAATTGTAATTCTACTAATGCTGCGAAAGTGTTTGAGACAAAAGAAGCAGGGAGTTGGCAGAGCTTCCAGACAGAAAAATACATGTTCAAAATATTATGATTATGTACAATTATGTAACATTTTAAGTAGCTTTATGGAGAAAGACAGACAGGTTTTGTACACAATTCTGAGATTGCATGTGTACTGCACGCTCGCCTACTGCTTTACCGGTCGAGCAGTGTGCACTGGATTGAATCTAGTATGTACTGTTTAAGTATGGCACTCCGGACGCTGCCTGTGGCTTCAGCATAGACGTGTGTGTTCAGGCTATTTGGAATTAAATGCTAAATAGATTGTACATTATTAAAGGTTAATTGGCATACTAAGAAAAAAAAAATTATAATTACTATCAGTAGTTTTAGCAATTGTTGTTAGCGGTCTAAGCCCTGGAGTTGCCAGAACCCTATTATCTTGACTATTGTTGTACTTATTTTGAGATTTGCTTTTACATTCAGCTATTTTGCCTCATGCGCCCTCTCCTATCTGACCACTGAAAACAGAAAACGACTCGGTGTGACTATCAGTCGTAATCTAGGCAGTAATATATGCAAGCGTGGGATCACAGCCATCACCGGGCTGTCTGTTACGGCCCAGTCTGAGGCGCAGTGATGACAGGAGCAGGAACTCGGCTGCTCCTTTCTGCTGCATCTTACCTGACAGCCGGAGAAACGCCCCAGCCTTCCCAATTCCCCTTCATAACAGTGCTGTCGCTCACACGGTTGGCTGCGGACCTGCCGGAGAGTGGGATCTGCCAATTCAGACAGCGCAGGACATGCTTCCGGTCGGCGCTTTTATATTTAACTCTGGGAAATAAAATGCCATCCATGTGGAGTGTAAAACCGGTAAAGCTGTCTTATAGAAACTGGGACATGAGAGTAGAAGAGACTTGCTGACTTTTCACCATATACATTTGTACTTTTTGAAGGATTAATGTTATTCTCAGATGATTCAGCTCTTTGGTATTTGACAAGAAGGTACAAAATCTAATTTCTTAGCCTGCGCTTTAGTCATTTTTCTTATTTTTTGTCTTACAAACCACATAGAAATATGATGAATAGCGAATTTTTATATTACTTTTGTGACCTATGACGGGAGGTTGACAGGAATACTTTCTGAGCTATACACAGCATTAAAACCTGCAGTCCTTCTTCTATACAGCACTTTATCAACGTCTCCGTCCACCCCAGCATTGAGAAGTTGAAAAAAGCCTTTGTATGGTGATCTGTGAACTGTGAACTCCGTATTTTAACATGATTCTGGGACTTGGTGTGACCTCTAGTGGCTTCACTTGCTTGCATTAGGGACGAAGGACGAGAGTAAGTGGTTCATCTGGGCTGTCTGTCGTGCCCTTGAGGCTAATTATACATCTTCCTACAAGACAGCTTTCTCAGCCTGTTCTCGGGGGGTGTTGCTGGCCTCACCTGAGTGTGACAGATGGTGAACTGAGGACAGATAAGCTTCATAATTTTTTTTTATTTTTTTTTTGCACACACATGGTACTGTTCATGCAGAGGTAATATCTAGGTAACATTTTGGTAGCATTTTGGTATATATGCATACAAATGATATACATTTACATTTATGGCATTTGGCAGACGCTCTTATCCAGAGCGACTTACAAGGTTACTGGCATTACAGTAGGCCATCATAGTGTTAGGAGTCTTGCCCAAGGACTCTTATTGGTGTAGCGCAGTCTGGCTGCCCAGACCAGGAATCGAACCCTGGTCTCTCACATGGAAGCCATTGATGTTACCACTGTACCACACCAACCACGTATATGTGTATATACATATAAAGAAAATTATAATAAATATATATGAATATATATTTTTTTCTTTCAACCTCCATCTACTGATTTGAACCCAGTCCCAGATGAAAGGCAACATAAACGTCATTCAGCCAATTTCCACAAGTCAAAACCCATTCCCAAGCATTCTCTGTTAATTTAAGTTATAAAATTGCTCATTACAAAATGTTTGCCTTTTCAGAAATTAACTCCTAACAGAGCACAAGGGCTAAATCTACCTCAGCAGTTTTTCATTTGCCGCTGCGCAAATTATTCATTACCATGTACGACTATGAAAAGATCAAGGGTCCTTGCGGGTAGAATAAACAGTTTGAAATGTAGGCTCCTTGAGTTAAAGAGCACTCCAAGTCCTCGGTGCTTGTTCCTCCGTCATTTGATAAACAGTCTCAAGGCATGAAGATTATTAACTTTTAATTGCAAACACAGAGACACAGGACACATCTCCGCATCACGCCACAATCAGATGCCTAGTTGGGAGTTTATTAGGCTGAACAAAGGAATGTAATCACGCTAGATTGTGCCCTGAAACCTAGCAATACTTCATTTAAAGTTTTATTAGCCACGAGTCAAGAAAGCCTAGAACTATTTTGACCGAAAATATAGTTTGTTTGATGTTCTAATTGGCATTCATCAAAGAATCATGTGGGTAAGTAATGCATTGGCAACACTTTATGATGAATATTTTGTACCTATCTGGCCTCAAGAAATCCAAATTAAATGCCTCATAAATGGATGAGACTCTGGAAAACACCTTCATGTGGAAATAGTTCTAAAATCTGCATGCTCTCTCGAACTGAAGTTTCAATTTATTCTTTTAAAAAGGGAGGAAAATTACATTTAAACACAATAAATAATTTAACCTTCATTTGGGAATGAGAATCGTGCCATGCCAAATATTTATTTTAAATTTTTTATTTGTGTTTGTCTTTTTGAAGAATTTAAAAAATCATTTAACCTTCATTTAGGAATGAAAATCGCGCCACGTCAAATATTTATTTTACTTTTTTTTTTTTTTTTTTTGCGTTTGTCTTTTCGAGGAATTTAAAAATCATTTAACCTTCATTTGGGACTTTGTGAGTTAGAACATCACAGCAAACATGACCATGAACCAAATCTTTAACAGCCGTGGTCTTTGGATTGGAAGGACAGCTTCCTGTCTTCTGTATCAATTACAAAGAAACGGCGACTGACTTGCTAACGTTATATATCTGTATATGAAAGACGGCAGAGTGCGTTCCTGTAATATGATTAATTAGCTTCACGAGTTCAGGAAAGTATAAGATGTCACTCTCATCAACCGGTAGCAGTTGTATGATAAAGTTATAAAATTATTATTATCTCGTCCATGCTATCAGCGATTAACTAAATAAATACATCGGAGGTTTGACCATGTTCTTTCCTTTTTTTAGTTGGCTCTATCCCCTCTTTCTCACGCTTTCATACTCATTTTATAAAGTTCACCAACTTTCTCGACAGTCAAACATAGTTAAAGAAGTACAAGAAAGTACAAGGTGATGTGTGCAGGTCTACACGTAGACATGTATCTCTTAATCAGCTCCTACCAGATGCTGTCTAAAAGTGCCCTTAGGTTGTAACCTCAGCCACCGTTACTTAAACATTTCTGGGTTCTGAGTGACAAAGGCTTCTGTTGTGCAGGTGGTTCTGTCATTTAAACTACACAGCAGCCTGGTACAATAACATCATCAGCACATTAAAAGCCATGCTCATTAGGATCTTTTTTATTTCTATATTACAGACAGGCGGGCTCATCCAACAGATGTCCACCAGCTAAATTGAGGTCTCATCCTCTGGAGAATTGCTTTTTTTTATTCCTCTGGAGAATTTTACTTTTTTTCTTTTCTTAATTTTTTTTTGGTATCCATTTACTTTGCTTGACTTTGACAGACCAAATCCTTGACTATCATGTCAGCGTTTTGCAAATCAGAACTACTGTAACAATGGGCACTCAGGAGGAGAGTCGCGTGTGAGGCACTTTCTACAGGCAAGGTCGACGTGAGAATTAAGGACAATCTAAGCAAAAGTGGCAATCCGGAGTCGTTAAGGTAACTCAAGGTGAGGGTCGGAATAATCAATGAGGCAGGCGGGAAAGCGTCAGGACGGTATCTGGCAAGACTTTGCAAGGATACTAAGAGTTTGATGTGTTTATAAATAGTGTGAGCAGGAAGTGCGGGCAGGTGCGACTGCAGAATTAAGTTAGTGATCAGGAGACGGAGACCTCCGCTGGTGGGAATAGATATCACTGAGAGTTGTTGGCCAAACACTAGCTTTTACCTTCCAATTCAGTAATTCGCTTAATAGTTTCCTGTCTCCTCCCTGCAAGTGCTCAAAGTTCTTCTTTTCCTTCCAGACATCGAGATCTTTTTCTCCTTCCTGTAATGCTTGTATTTATAATATAAATAAGCACCTTATCATCCGAGGTCTGTTCATTTTTATATCCCCAGCCCTTACGTATCCGACTGTTATTCAAACTGGTGCAATCCAGTAAATAGAGTAGGCAATCTAGGTTTGTAAACCTGTTTAGGTCTCCAATATCCACCCCTCAGAGAGACCCACAGAGACGGAGAGAGAGAAATGGAGAGTGGATGTGAGTGCCTATTACTGAATCCAGTCTGCTGTAAACAGGTGTGTTTTTGACAGCACTTGAAGGGAGTTTTTTTTTTTTTTTTTTTGGTGGGCCAGTGAGACACATATGTCTCCAGTCTCCTTTTTTAACTCACTACTACCCATGTAATGAATATTCTTCAATACATACTAAGAAGAGTATGTAATATCTGGGGTAATTGTTGCTGTTTCACAACTCAAGGATCCCTGAATCATACCTTAGCTTGGTCTTAGAGCTGGGCGGTGAAACCAGCCAATGAGATAGCCGAACCAATCATATGGCTAAACTAGAGTTACAGCCAATGCAGGTTTGGTTATTGACGCAGACAGCACAGAGTGTAGGCATAGCAGGCCAGCACTTCAACACAGGCATGCAGGCCAGCACTAATTTACAACTCGTTGAATGTTAGTTTTGTTTGTTTGTTTTTGCTTTCGTTCGCTTTTCGTTAAATTCATATATTCATATTTATGTTTATTTATTTGTGTTTGTGTTTTCCGACAATTTAAAAATGTTTGAGTCGATACAAGATATAGAGGTTTTGAGATTTTATTTTGTGTTAATAATTTTATTTAATTTGACTGCTCACAATTTAGATTTTAGTTTATATATATATATAAAATGTGTATGAAATACAATGGAGTAACATTCCATAATACATTTTTCAAATTCTGATGGAAAATAAATAACATTTAAACCAGAATTTGCCTCCTGATGTCTTCACCTCTCACTTAGGAGTAAAAAAAAGAACCTTTAAGACTAACAGAAATAATGATATGATTTATATTACAATATATATCGATATCGAATGATATGGAAAAATATCATGTTTTTTTTTTTTTCCATATCGCCCAGCCGTAATCTGTCTGCAAGTATACTCAATGTTCAATGTCCAGGTAAGTGGCTTTGCCACTGTAAATGCGTATAAGTTGTTCAAGGTGTCCTGTAATAGGATTTTTCCAATCTAAAGTATATTCCTACTCTCACACCCAGTATTTTAGGGATAAGATTCACATCCGCTGCATCCCTGACCAGGATAAAAGGCTTACTGAGATGAATGGAGATTCTTCAACTAGTCCTTAAGGTCTAAGGGGTTAAGACTTGTCTTTTCTTTGTCCCCACCATTCAATCTCCAGTCTATCTATGCTCAGCCTTCCCAGCGTAGACACCAGATTTACTGCTATCCTGACCAGAATAAAAGATTAAATGACTGAACCACTCATTGACCATGCTCGGAGCGGTGGGCATCTCCTGTCTTTGGTGCCCAGGGTACAGTTAGGGGTTAAGTGCCTTGCTCAAGGGCACTTCAGTCATATCTTGACAGATACATGAATCAAACAAGTGGCCTGCTGGTCACAAGGCTGGTTCTTTAACTGCAAGCCCACGGCTGCCTTAAGTATGCACAGATATAATATGAAAACACAGTATAAGTAATAGAAAAGGGTATGTAGCTTTAAGCGAGTACTGGATCCATTCACAGGTCGTTAAGTATAAGGGGTTAATTTCACCCCTCCTCCTCCCTTCCCTGCCTCACCTCCGTTCAATCCCCAACCTATCTATCACGGGCCATAGTGGCTCAGCATGGAGGTGACGGGAGCTGTTGGTGAAACAGACGGCTGCATTGTTGTTCCAGACATGGCAGCATCGCTAGGCTTGCTTCACTGCACCGCTCCATTTCTCAATTCCATCTCTACTAATGTTCTTCGAATTAGCCTCTGCACCGCTCTCAAACTGCATGCTATGGGATAAAAGACCATGCCACTGCCCTGGTACTCAAACGCACGGCAGATATTTCAGGCCAGAGAGTAGGTGTTGGAAAGGCCAGAGTGGATTTTCTTTTTAAGTGTAATTGCAGTGAAATTACTGTGGGATCACACAGGGCAGCTCTCTTCTGCTCTCTCTCACTCTTTCTTCCTTCCTCAGTGTGTATTAAGATCTTAGTCCCACAGGTAATTGAGGATGCTCGAAGCTTGAAGGCTTTCAGGAAGCCTGTTTGATTAGGCCAATTTTTTACTTACTTTGTTTAATTGCAAATCCATTTGCCGTCTCTTTAATTTATTTTATTTAGTTTTTATTTAATTATCTGCTAAAAGTGAGTGCTTCACACATCTAGCCTCAAGTTGGTTTCTAGACATTTTCCATTTGACATTTTTTTTTATTTCTCTGTCTCGACTCTCAGGGAAAAGTTTCCTGTTGCCCAGTTAGTACTCGCAAATGCGCAATTATTTTTACTTTTAGTATCTTTACATAGAAAGATGCATAGAGTGAACTTTAAAGCTTTATTCTGTAAGGTAATTACAGCCCAAACATGTACCTTGAATCTTAAAGGTTCAACTATCTCCACATTTTAAGTAAAGTATACCTAATAAAGGTAAAAATAGTTGGTTACCATGTTGTTCTGTGACAAGGAAAAATACAGGTTTTACCCATCTTTGAACATGCACCATTGGAATATACACTAAAGTACCTGAAAACCTAAAAAATGGTACAGATTGGTGGTGGCTCCATAATATTATGGAGTTTGTTTAGCTGGCATTCTATGCCATGTCTCTGCCAAGTAAACACTATGTGTGCCACATGTTCTGCATTCATTCTGATGCCTCGGTTTGGCCTCTTTTAACACCACAATGCACCTCTACACATGTCTAGAGATGCCAAATTACAGTTAGAGGAACACTCGTGTGAGTTTGGGGTTTGGAAATTCGCCAGATCTCAACGTCATCGAACACAGAAATCTTACACCTCGGAATACAACAGAATTGTGGACCGTTCTGCAGGACGTACGGTGTTCATTAACTACATAATATTTCTGCAAGCTTCTGGAGTCCATGGCCCCTGGGGGACCTACCGAGTATTAGACTGGTGTACCAGTTTTTTTGGTACTACATCATACATCTGTGAATTAGACGGCCATGCAGCCTTGATTTATCATACTTTTTTTTGTCCTGCACTTTTATTACACTCTTGCACTTTTTTTTAAATGAACTCCAGCTCCATCTCTTATCTACCGAGTGGGAATAACTTAATGAAACCCTTATGAATACCTTCTTGCATTTCTCCGGTATTCGCTCCTGTAATGGTCGCTTGAAGTACGTAAAACTAGCTTGCACAGCATTTATCATACCATAGACTTCAAATCTGGTTATCTAATAGGCACTTAAATATTCAACTCAACTGAATTATGTATTTGAATTGGCAGGATGTTCAAGAACAGACAAGTTGCGGGCATTATTTGAACTTCCAATTAGTTTTCCATCTATTGTACGAATCTAAGAGTTAGCTGTTCTGTCAAAAGCAAACCCTCCCTCATCCTAGGACAAACGTACTCTTTGCAGCCATACCTCCAGAAGAAAGAGTTTTCCAATTACAAAAAGACAGAGAAAGAGCACGAGAGAGGCGAAGGAGGATTGATAAGCTTTCAGAAGGCTTAGTAGAGGAAGAGGAAGGATTGCAGGCAGCTGCTTGGTAATTAAAGAGGGCCGATCAATCGGTTCTGCTGACCGGCTCATGAGAAATCTATCAAGAGGCCACGGTAAAGTGCTAATTTGGAGCCATTAGTGGCTGCCGAGTTTGCAAACAGGACCATAATGATGATGGCTTGTGTGGTTAAGGTCTTGGCCTTTGTGCTCCTGTCAGAGTGATGGTGCCTGGAAGGAGGAAGGCGAAAGTAGGGAGAAGCCTGACATGACTTTCTTGCAAAAGGCCTGAAATAACACCTTGCTCTTTTAATGATCGCCACCATTCAACCAGGAATGGACAGTCTGTGCTGGCACTGAGAAAAATGTTTGAAGGTCACTGTCCCTGCCAATGTGGACGACTCAAACTCCAAATTTTCACACTTCTGGAAAATGCATTTCTGACCTGTTTCCTGAGCTGGCTGCTTGGAATAAATGTCTTAGTAAGTCTTTAGCATTAAGGCTGAAACCTTCATCTTGCTGACTTTTGCTTCATCTTTATATTCAGTACTTATTTTATGCTGATCAGGATGGCATGTTTATTTGGAGCCTATTCTGGGAACACTGGGCTCTAGACAGACTGCACCCTGGAGAGGATCCATTGAAGGGTACCAATCAACTAGTCCAAGCTTGAGATCAAACTCAGGACCCTGGAGCTGTGACAGCACTTCTACCCGCTGTGCCATTGCACTACTATGCCAACCTCAGAAAATGAAAGTCAATGAGATCATTCAGAGAAGCCCTCTGTAAAAAGTTGTTTGATATAACGTTTTGAAAACACTGTTTGATATATACTGAAACCCCAGAAAAAAAACAAAAACGGTAGGTTCCGAAATATTCAGTAAACAGTGAACTATACACTTCCTGCAGAATGGTCTACGATTCGGTTGTATTCCGAAGTGAAGGATTTCTTCGATAATATTGAGTTGGGAATGACAACTCTAGACTCTCTAGATGTGTGTGGCAGCTCATTGTCCTGTTGGATGAGGACAAACCTGTCAGAATGAGTGCAGAACAAGAACGGGTGTCAGAGACGTTTGTAGGTATACCAGGGGTCCCGTTAAATGGCATCTAAACAAACCCCATACCATTATCTATATAACCAGGATTAATCACTTACCGGGATAAACTAATGACCTGTACATGAGGTTGAACATCTGCTCTTTTTACATGACACACGTACCAGAATTACAAGTGTCAGAACTTCTTGGTTAATCTTGGGTAAGTCAATGAAGTGGGATTTTTTCTGAGTAACTGGAGCAGACATATCATTTTCCAATCTGTTTTTACACCTTCAGCTTCTAGCTTCTGGTTGAAGAAGGTGTCAAGGGTGGCTTGTCAAACTGAAATCCAGTACTAACTCTGAACATAATGTATAATAAGATATAATATCTCCCCAGTTGGTGACTGGCTTTACGGAATGATATATCATGATATACTGCTAACGATAATGTAGAGCCCTTTCCAGAAATTGAAATTGTTTTCAACAGCCCATAGTTGGATCATTCCAGACAATGAATCCCACATGATTTAATAGCAGACAGAGAATATTTCATGGCCATTAAATGCTGCTCATCTACTTTAAAGCCTTGTTTGGATGGGACTCGTTTCTCAGACTGATGGCTGTAATCAATTATTAGCATGTCTCCTTTTTCTGATAAAAGTAGAAAGCTATAAATTAACACAAAGTCTGATTTCTTTATTATTATTCTTTTAAACTTACATTTACTAAAAGAACAATCCAGTGATAATATTAAGCCTCATCCAGATGTATTTTTGACTTGCATGCTTATGTTAATGAATGTGTCAAAAATGACCAGGTACATGCACGGCCCTGCTGACTTGCATGTAGTGACAGTTATTTTGTCTTAATTTGTGTCCACTTTTTTTTTAATTTTGTCTTTATTCTGTTTATATACTCTCTAAATAATGCTAGTGATATATAATGTATAATGAATGGTTTTTACAAAATGTTCTCAATAATATTGTTAGTTCCAGACCTAGTAAATTAGCATAATGGTGAGTATTTGTGTAAATATAAGTGCTAAATAATAAAATAATAAATAATAAAATAACAACAACAACAACAACAACAATAATAATAATAATAATAATAATAATAATTATTATTATTATTATTATTATTATTGTTATTATTATTGTTGTTATTATTATTATTATTATTATTATTATTATTATTATTGAATTAAAACAGACAATTTAAAAACTAACTTACTAATAAATAAATAAATAGACTCACCAGTATATTCCAGATTTAAAAGCACTATAATCCCTGCTCTTTATACAATCTGAAACCAGATTGATTATGATGATTGATTGATCAATTAGAGGTCTTCTTTCTTTCTTTCTTTCTTTCTTCCTTCCTTCCTTCCTTCCTTCCTTCCTTCCTTTCTTCCTTCCTTTCTTCCTTCCTTCCTTCCTTCCTTCCTTTCTTTCTTTCTTCCTTCCTTCCTTCCTTCCTTCCTTTCTTTCTTTCTGTGCAAATTTACACATATACACGAGCATTAGCAGAATATGTCTCATGTAAATGCTAGACCATCTATTGCTAATCTATGATTGTAAGGTGAATGGTGTCAACCAGCCTGTTAATTAAATAAAAAAACATGTCGAACACTCGGTTTCTGATATTTAATAAATAATCTGTACACACTGTAGTGTAGAGTGTAGTGTAGATATTACAGATCCTGTAAACTGTAACAAATGTTAAGATCATTTACAACTGATCCGGTGAGTGTTTCATGGAGCCCTCTGCTGTTCTCATATCAGTCTTATTTTGTTTCCCTGATCCCGAAGTGAAAATGACATCAGCAGTGCAATTTAACGTGTCACAGGAGTTATCACTCCTCTGTTCATCCTGTTAGAAAGCTTTTAGCTGCTATTAATCTTTCTTTTTCTTTCAGGCGCAGTTTTCAATTTCCTGAAATATCAAAGTGCTTAGAAGATTAGAAATAAAAAAAATTAAAAAACAAAGTACTTATGATGAAACATAACATTAATAACCAGAAGAACCAACTGTGAATCTATGGGAATCTATGGAAAAGTAAAGCTAAGAAATTTACAAAGTCTGTATTTAAACACAGTTAATGAGCTGGCAGGAAAAAAAAAACATTTCCCACCAGCGGAGTTGCGATTGATCCTCAGGACAAACAGTAGGATGGCCTCATGTAAGGAACGTGTTCAGTCGAGGCTCCGCGACTTCAAAAGATCAGCAAGATGTTTTAAAGCTCTTTTAAGAGCTTTAAACCTCATGAGCAGGACTTCATAATAATGCTGGCTGCTTTATTCTAAATTAGCTGAAGCGTCTTTAAAGAGGCAGCATGGTGGGTTTCGATCACATCTGAGCAGATGGTGTTGGCTGGGCGCACACTTCAAATCAGTGAATCAACAGCATATATTATGTCCTATTAAGAACCCTCTGTCTCTCTCTCTCTCTCTCTCTCTCTCTCTCTCTCTCTCTCTCTCTCTCTCTCTCTTTCTCTCTCTCTGTCTGGTTCCACCTGCATTTTGCCTCTGATTTTCCTTCTGCTCCGTATAGGCTCCTTAATGCTACATCAGTGTGTGTGTGAGTGTGTGTATGTATGTGGGCAGGCCACGTGGGGGTGTCTCAATGAAACAGAGAGTATGTAATTAGTACCATTCATGAACTTGAAGTCTGTAAGTCTTAACAGCGCTCACACGCCTCCTCTCTCCTGCTGGTTTCCTTTTCCGGCCCGTCAAACTCCTTTCACTTTATTCCACCCTTCGCTACTATTACACACGCTCATGCACTGCTGAATTCCTTTCCATTTCCCATCCGACTAATCGTATATACAAATAACACCTGCTGTCGTTAAGTTCAAATGCACCGAGGCCCCAACACGGCAGTTTTGTGTTGCATTTTGTATAGCAGCAGATCACAGATGTTTTCTTACAATGGTTTCATGAAATAAATGTTCACCTGTTTATTCAGTGACTTCTGTCCATATATATATATATGGCACAAGATGATGCTATTATTAATGGGAGGCAATATATAGGTATGTGAACTGATTCTCCATTAAACAGTATCGCTATCAGTTTTTGTGTAGCACCCCAGATTATCATATCTGTATCCAGATTTAAATGTTAAGTAGGAGTGGCTTAAACCACACTGAGCATTTATAAATAACTACACTGTCAGGACGAGTTCCCAAATCTCTGACTCATCACTCGAGGTCACAATGAGATGAGACATGGACTGAAGTTTAGTTTCACTCACACTGTAATTGTTGAGATCTTCTTAAAAAAATAACACAGATCATCGAAACCACAAAATAAAAGTGCATAAACAGTTACTTCTAGAAGCCGATGTGTCGGAAGAAAGAAAAATGGGCAAGCGTAATGATCTGAGTGACTTTGACAAGGGCCGAATTGTGATGGTTAGACAACTGGGCCAGAGCATCTCCAAAAGTACAGGCCTTTATGAGGTGTGTCCCAGTATGTAGTGGTTAATACCTGTTGAATGTGGTTCAAGGAAAGATAACTATGGAAGGGTGGAACCATGGTGGAAAGTTGGAGCCATGGTGGAAAGTTGGAACCATGGTGGAAAGGTGGAACCATGATAGAAAGATGGAACCATGGTGGAAAGGTAGAACCATGGTGGAGAAGTGGAACCATGGTGGAAAGGTGGAACCATGATAGAAAGATGGAACCTTGGTGGAAAGATGGAACCATGATAGAAAGATGGAACCATGGTGGAAAGATGAAACCATGGTGAAAAGGTGGAACCATGGTGGAAAGGTGGAGCCATGGTGGAAAGGTGGAACCATGGTAGAAAGGTGGAGCCATGGTGGAAAGGTGGAACCATGGTAGAAAGATGGAACCATGGTGAAAACATGGAACCATGGGGGAAAGTTGGAACCCCAGTGAAAAGGTGGAGCCATGGTAGAAAAATGGAACGATGGTGGAAGGGTGGAACCATGGGGGAAAGTTGGAACCATGGTGAAAAGGTGGGGCCATGGTGCAAAAGTGGAACCATGGTGCAAAGGTGATCCATTGGGCCATGAGCTCCTAAGGTTCCTTCATCTTCATAAGGCGTGAAATTGAGTACATCTGGTCCAATCCCACAGAAGATCCAGTAAGCCATCTGTAGCTAAAATCTTGGTGCCAGATAACACAGGAGACCTAGAGGAAGTCCATGTCTCTAGGCAGGTGGTTTTAATGGTGTGACTGTCGTTGGTTGGGTTTCCCCCCAAAAAAAGCTCTGCCTCATTTAAAGCCCCTCGACCTTGACCAGGCACTTACTAAGGATGACTAAGTGAGAGCTGTACATGCCACAATCCATGTCCAAGTTAATGAATGCTGAAACTTTCTTTGTTCTGGAAGTAAAAACTCTTTCTTTAAAATACACAAATAGCACAGGTCCTATTTATATCCGCCTTTGGATCAGTTCACAACATAATTCTGTATAAAATATATTTCAAAGTTTACATCCGTGCTCTCGGTAAGGGAAAACCCTATTACTGATTTGTCAATATTAGGAGAAATGATACTTTTCAGACACACTCTTTGGCACACAAGCTTGTTCACTTACGAGACGGGGAGACAAGAGAGGAAAAGAAATGGAGAAAAAAGACAGAGAGCGAGATAATGCACAGCTCATCAGTTTCCACAGATAAACTCATCATCCTATCTTTGAGAGCTTCCAATCTATATTTATTGTTTCAATCCCACAATATTATCGACACAATATGAAAGCTGAGAATTTATTTGCTCAGAAAGCAATAACACCCTAAAACAGCCCAGGATCGAGTTTTTGACCAAAAAATCTCGTTTCTACACAAGTGGGCCATTGAGATTTCTGAGTGAAACTGATAGAATACATCAGAGGCAAATTTTTCGGAATCGGCTATTAAAGCCTAATACAGTTTTGCAAATATATTCCTCAATAGGATTATATCGCTCTTCTCTAATAGGTCAAAGTAGATTAGCCTCACTC
>JAOVVF010000032.1:3886131-3897800 GCA_028565595.1 Duopalatinus emarginatus | reverse complement strand
TACACACACACATTTAGACATTCCTTATTTTCCATTGGATATAAAAGCGAAAGACCCACCGGAGTGCCTTATCTGGTGTGGTCAGGTGAGTCAAATGGTACCCAATGTTCTGAGCTGATGGTAGGGTTTGAGGCCATGAGGCTATGGACCTCAGTTGTCAACAAGGCAATGTGAGGGCTGGTGGTGGTTTTTATGGCAAGGTTTGGGTCCACTCGCCTGCCTAAACATTTAAAGCCCTTTGTGAACTTTGTGTAGCCCCGAAATGATAGTTGGATCATGCACTGTGGCGTCAGACCCGAGTTGTCCAGAACAGGTCAATTCATACCCAAGGTCCTGCAGTCCTGCAGATACCACAGTGCTATGTGTTTTTGCAGTCGGCATGGTTGTACATTCCTCCAGATTTCTTCCGTCCAATTATGGAATCAGTGCATCTGAAACCTTGTTTAAACCTGCTGCTTATGTGACGTTAGTGGACAGTGTAACAATCTGAAGGAAAGTGCTATTGCCCACTCTTTTATGCAAAAGCTAGCAGATGCCCGTGATTCCATATAGTGTCATCGATATAGGACAGAGAGTATGCCACCCCTCCCAATTCAGATGCATGACCAATTTTGGATTCACGGATGCCTATCATTAGACCATCATCTGGAGTCAAACTCGTGATTTCTAGATGATATAATCTGTTGCGCCACTAAACAGCCAACCTCTCACTTCGAACCCTAACCTTAACATACGTAACTTATTCATTCCTGCTTTATACTGGCGAAGGTCACACTGGATCTTAGAAGCATGGCACAAGGGTCTGAAAATACGTCTTAGAAGTATCCATACATGGTTCCTGGTTTTGGATTGTAGGGGAAAGCCAGAGACCCTGAAGGACGCCCACACAGACACCAGGAGAACATTTGAAACTCCATATAGACAGTAACTGAAGCTCGTGATTGAACCAGACAACCTGGCACTGTGAGGCAGTAATGCTACCCAATTTGTCAAACTAACCAAACCCATCATTGCAACTATTCATGCTGAGTTGCAAAAGTGGTTGTGTTTTACAATCCCAGGGTCCCGGGTTCAATCCTGAGCTCCGGTTACTGTTTTCCTTATGTCTGACTGTGTCTACTTCCACTTTGTGCCCAGGGTTCTGAAGATGATCATTACCCTGACTAGGATCATGGTATGTTCTTACTATAGATGAATAAATGAATGAATTGCTATGTATTTGGGAAAGCGAGACCGCGTTATATAATGGGGCACAAATACAAGATGACATTAGGTTTTTGTCTTTCCTGAACAATTTTTTGGTTGAGCTACTTTGCACTTTGTGAGAAGAGCGAGGCAGAAATGCTTTATTTTATCCTTTGACACTTCCATCCACGCCCCAGTTCCTTCTGAGTGGGATGGCAAACACCAGCTTTCATTCTGATCTTTATTATTTCTTTCTTTCTTCTAATCAAAAAAAAGGAGCTATGAAATAGCGAGGCAGTAATTGCTACTATTAGCAAGCTCACTGTCAATAGTCTGAACATGCTAATTATTAGCATGTAACTACTGCTCTGGTTCAGTCCATTATTCTGGGACTTTTCTTCTACTGTGTGAGATAAGGGAGGAGGGTTTTTTTTTTTCACTTTTAAAAAGCGTGAGCTACAGATTGGTCCTCAAAGCAACTCCCACACAAGTCAACGCTTTTGGAAGGAACCGGCGGCGAAAGCTAAGATGTATTGCAAAAAGGCCAGTGAGTTTTTCATAGGAAGAGTTGTTGGGAATGGAAAAGTAAAGTAAAGAATCTTTCCAGTGCAGTGGGTACTGTGGTGCGTGCAGGGCTGTCTGGAGGACGTTGTCTCTCGGCAGTTTGTCCAGAGCTCTATGGCACTGCCAATTTGTTCCGCTAGGTGAATCTTCTATGCCCTCTCTGCACCCAGCGTTTTTTTTTTTCCTTTATATGTTTATCTCATTCCTTCTTTCTAAGCCATCTCTTTTCACTGGGCCAAGTAGATTCTTTAGAGTCCTTCCAGATGGTATTAAACAATGCGGTGAGCTCGGCCGAGCTTGGTGTACCAGTAGAGTAAAACAAGATTGATTTCCTTTGTGGCGCATGACAAGCCATGCCCTGTACACCAACCTCCAAGAAAAAAAGCCTCCAAACAGACTGTCTTGTCTTATTTTTGTTACAATAAATCTACTCTTGTTATGGAAAGACCACAGACAGAGAGTGCAGCATGGGGTCTCTGTTATTTGCAGGGGATCTAGTAGGTGAAACGTTCTATTCCGAGCCCAGAAACTGCGGCGGCCTCTTGACTGATGGTGTTTGTGTGTTCCTCGACCCTTTGCGCGCTCAGTCGACAGCTTAGCTTAGCTATGCCCTTTCTTTCATTTGCCTTGCCCCACTGCTCATGTTTCTTTTGCTTCGCTCTTTGTAGACCCTTCTTCGAGACGGCAGAAAGGAGAGCACAGTCAGCACTCTGTACATTTCACCGTCCAACATCGAGACGGGACAGACGATCATCTGCCGCGCGTCAAACAAAGCCGTCCCCAACGGCAAGGAGAGCAGCGTCACTATTGACATCCAGCGTAAGTACATACATCCACTACCAGCAACCATGTGTGTGTCTCTCTCTCTCTTTCTTTCTCTTTTCCGATGTCCCAGTTCCTTTACTGTGGCTCGAGAGCACAGCCAATAGAGATGATGTTACTCTAATTGGACACATAGCACACGGAGGAAGGGGTGCATACAAATACACATGAGACACCTGCTACAACAGGATACAGAAAACCTTCCTCTTTCTTTTTTTTTTCTTTTTCTTTGTTTTTGACTTCTCATCTATTTCTGTACCAAAAAGAAATCCCACGTTCCTTTAATTTATACCTCCTTCAACTCCCAACACACACACACACACACACACACACAAGCATATCCAAGGTATCTGTAACAGGAAAATGCAGTGCGAGTTGCAATGCTAATGAACTACATGTAGATTTAATAGGCTTGTAAGCATTCACTTTGCACCCCTGCATCATTAAGATTTATTGTCTGAAACTCTCGCTTGATTTGCATTTTCACTAATACATTCCTGAAAAGAGAGCAGATATGGTGGGTGGGTGCATGTGCGTGTGCTGCTGTGACGTTCGCGTGTTCAGCAGGCAAACCACTTTCTCTAATGAATGGAACTTCTTTTGGACTTCACTCTCAATCTTTTATTCTTGTTTTTTTTTTTTTTTTCTTAATTTTTTTTTTTATTCAACCCCTCCTCTTTCCAGATTCCACTTGTTCCCAGCAGAAGGCACGCAGCATGCAAAAAAATAGTGCAATTGTCAGAGAATCTTTTTTAATATTCTCCAGAATTATCAGAGCGAACAAAAGCATCGGCATCTTTCATCAATCCCACCCTTCTTCAGCACTATTAGCTATGACTAATAAAGCAGAAAATGCTATGTAGAGATTCATTACTGATGACGGCTGCATTCTTTTTTTTTTCGCACGTTCCATATGAAGTCTCCGTGAGAACGTGTTGGTGTTTAGCAGTCCGCGAGTTTTGCGCGAAACTTTTTTTTTCTTATGCATTTTGATGAGCAGCTTATGATAAGTCGCCGGTCTGTTGGAGGAAACAAAATAGAGTGGTTGTGGTGAAGATTCGTGTTATTAAATCGGAGTTGAAGTTAATAATAGCCTTTCTTTCACATTCAAACAACAAACAATAATAGAAAAATACAGCAGCAAGGACTAGGTTTTTGTCCCAGTTATAAACATTTGCTGTTTACTGTCTTCTCTTTCTGCCTCCCCCCTCCTCCCTCCGTCATCATGCCTCGTGGATAAATCGAGGTGCCAAAGCGCTTTTGCCGCCGTCCACCTCCCACTCCCACTTCACCATCCCTCTTTTAATTAAGCCATGCGAGAAATCAAACGTAGGGTAATTGAACTTTGATTCAGCCGCGGCGGGCCTCCGGTTTGCTAAGATTCGCCGCTTTCTAATTTCATTCAATTCTTGTCTGCTCTCCATGGAGAGAGAGAGTAAGAGAGAGAGTGAGAGACGGCGGGAGAGCAGAAGGGACCAAATGTATTCAGATGCGCAGCACAGACCGACGCTTGTTGAAAGATTTTCAAAGCAGTTAAAACGAATGTCCCTAGGAGAGAGGAAGGTGAGCACGAAAGGGCACACATGCAAAGAGGATAATGAGGCTTTCAGTATTACATGCAGTCACTTACCCACTCAGCTTTATACATGACCGAATAACTGCCGGTCTAAGTGGGCCTGCGAACAATGCAAAGCATCAAGTACCAGAGGAACGCGAAGGAATGTGATTCATCGCTGACTTTCTGCTATTATGCACAGGTGTTTGATGAATATGAATGGAGAACGGCTGGAGGAAATCGAGCGCCACTAGAGTGCCATACGTCGCTTCATACTTCCACAAGGGGGAGCCGGGGGTTTGGAGGTTATATCGAGATGGGGTCAGGTTGTCAAAATCGGTATAGGGAAGAGAGAGAAACTTCTAGAGGGCAGGACAGGT
This sequence comes from Duopalatinus emarginatus, assembly GCA_028565595.1. Taxonomy (NCBI): domain Eukaryota; kingdom Metazoa; phylum Chordata; class Actinopteri; order Siluriformes; family Pimelodidae; genus Duopalatinus; species Duopalatinus emarginatus. The sequence goes on along the minus strand of JAOVVF010000032.1, from coordinate 3,893,294 downwards.
CACACAGGCACACATGCACACACACACACACACTATTTCCAACTGACATGATATTACCGCATCGCATATATAAGCATATGATATATACGATTTTTGCCAGACTATTGATTTATGGGTTCTGATGTTTAATGCACTTTATTTAAAAAAAGACACATTAAATGTTTGTTGCTTATTCGAGACCTTAACAAGATGCCAAATGTCAAACATTTACAATGTAGGCATGTGCTGTTGCATGCTCGGTTAGTCATATTTCCTGTTTGGAGCAAAGAGCAGACTCGTAATGATGTAGATCATTGGGCACAGCTGCTGTTTTACCCCCTGACATTACCTCACATATTGGATATGGGCAAGATCAATGGATAATCTCAGGTGTACGACACTTATTCTTTTCAGGAGAAAAAGCAAAAGTTAAGTAATGGCTTTAGAAAATAAGAAATCGAGGTAGAGGTAGACAGAGCAGAAGACGTACAGATGGCCCGGGATATTGTCCTGGTTTGCCGTGCTTTGCTGCCTACTCTTATAAAAATTACACCATGGCATGTCCATATCCATAGTTTTTTGCAGAAAGAAAACTTCTATGATTACTATGATATACCATATGGCACAATAGGACAACTATGGCAGATTTATAGTTATATACATTAATTAAATGAAATGAAAGTGAACTATTTTGCCTTACTGTGTTTGCACACAGAAGGAATGTGACCTCCGCATTTAACCCATACGTGCAGTGAAACACACACACACACCAGTGAACACTAGGGGGCAGTGAACACACTTGCCCGGGGCAGCCCCAATCCACGGCGCCCGAGGAACAGTTAGGGGAGTTAGGTGCCTTGCTCAAGGGCACCTCGGTCGTGTCTTGCCCTGGGTGGGGATCGATCCCGCGACCTTCCGGTAGAAACCGGCTTCCCCCGTGGCCTAGTGGTTTATGTTCAAGTCATGGTGCACTGTATAATAACAATAGTTACTGTAAACCACTGTAGAAATAAACATGGTGTAATAGGCGTATAAATATAGTTACCATAAGATACCTTAGTGGTTCATAGTAGAATTATGGTCGACTATACAATAACTACAGTTGCTAAAACCTTTAGAAAAAAACACAGTGAAATCATAGTATAAACATGTTCATATATATAAACAAAAATCATGGTTAACTATATAATAAACCCCCCTACTGCTCCCTGGGTGCTGTGGTTTGGGGCTGCCCTCCGCTCCAGGCAAGTGTGTTCACCGCCCCCTGGTGTTCACTGGTGTTCACTGGTGTGTGTGTGTGTGTGTGTGTTTCACTGCATGGATGGGATAAATGCGGAGGTCACATTCCTTTGTGTGCAAGCACAGTAGGCAAATACTTCACTTTCACTTTCACGCTGTAAAAGGCGAGGTGGTGTCTTGCCTACATTTAGTACCTCAAAACACAAAATATATAAAACATTTAATCCTCTACAGAAACATATACAAGAACAGAGCGAGACGACAAGAAAACAGGACCCAAGCCTCTTAAACATCTTCTCACGTCCTTCCCAATGACCGGTTCTCGATTTTCAGTAATTGACCTCTTTGTTCACTGTGATGTAATTGCCAACAAAACTAATTAAAGGCTGTTTTGGATTTTACCCCAGCTGGGATAATTCATATTCAGTTCTCTCGGGGGCAAATCTTCACCCATCTGATAAAGCGCGGTCCGAACATTACTCACCAACTCACTTTACAGCTTGGCTTGTCAAATTCAATGCATTTTATGGCCTTATTTGCTCTCATTACCATCAAACCCTTGATAATTAGATGCATGCCTGCATTTCTGCTTACCATAAGCCCTCATAACAGATTCTGACCGTGGGTTAATCAAATAAGCATCTAAATATGAAATTTACTAGGGAGAGCAAATGATGCATTGAATTGTAAAAGGTTACATCCCTCCCTCCTGTAGATTGATATCTGAATGATGTCTGTGAGTAAATGAGTAACTGCTAGATACATAATTGCATCATTAATAATTGCTCGGATTTGAAAATACGGATGCGCCGCAAAGACGGAGAAACATTTGCATTTTGTCGCGAGAGTGATTTTGTGACATGATGGAACTCAGCAACTTTTAAGAGCGTGATCATGTTAGTCAAGACCAGTCATATATCAATATGTCATACAGCACCCACACGGTAATAAGATAACAGAAAAAAAAGCCACATCCACCAATAGCATTACACCTGAACAAATGTAACTAAGCATAAAATTGGATCATCAGTTACGACCCTCCTACGTTCCACAATAAATATCACGTGTACGTGGGACGTCTTTGATAGGCATGATAGAGGATTGGGACACATTGATTGGCTTGCAAAAGCATCAGATCTTGACATGACATATACAAAAGAGCGGGGGAAACAAAACAGGCATCAAAGTCTTGCTGAATTGGGCACCAGGTCAGTGTATGCACTCAGAGCTCCAGGGATTATGGTTTAATCCTTGGATTTGAGTCGTATCCATGGAGTATTCCTAGCACGTACCCATTGTTTCCGGATAAATAATGGCTCAACCGTGACCCTAAACAGAATAAAGTAAAGTCAAGTGACTCATTGACCACTGCGCTTGTACACATATAGGAATCTGACCTCTAAGTGTAACCCATCCGTGCAGTGAAACACGTGCACTTGCTTTGGAAAGGGGTGCGGTGATATCCATGGTGCTCAAGGGCACTTCACAAGGATGATGAATATCTCAGGACAATAATGACACCATTATCTGATAGGTTTGAGGCGTTTATTTATAAGTGGAGGGATTATAGTGTGTAATAAAGGAAATGGCGTGCACAATTATTTTTGTCTGGGGTCCGATGTAATGCTTTACTGATGCTCTTTAGACATCAAGGAATCTAGCCTGACAGCATGTAGCCTCCGTCAGGATACTTCCTTCTTTAAAACCCAGATATACACATGTGTAGCCCTTCTGGGGAACAGCTGGCCATTGTGACCCAATGAGAAGAGAGAGTGAGCTTTAGAAGTAAGGACGAAGCTGTTCGTGCCGCCTCATCCTCCCTGCAAGAAGTTGGCCCATTGTTCCAATATGCCATCTGCTCTCCGCTTTGAACTTCCGATCAAAAAGCTGTCAGCACGCCACTGTCGTCGTCTTCTCATTTTTTATTTATTTATTTCCTCCCCCCCTTCACGTGCCGCTCTTCTGCTCCCCTGTTGTTGTCGAATCTGTCATGACGGTGGCCGTGTTTCAGACCCCTTGTGTGCACTCTCCAGATGAAGGCCAGGAATTAGCGCCACTGCATATTGATGGCCTGTCTCTCACACGAGGCTCGAACCGGAGAGCAAACTCATGCATTTATACATCAAAGTGACAAACCGATTTTATTAAGCCACTGTCCGTCAGCGAAGACTGGGTCGAGGGAGCTGTCTCAAGCCACAGCCAAGCTGCATGTAGAGGCTCTCACGCGGCGTCTGTAACCCTTGTAACCCAGTTACGCTTCTGTCTTTCTCTCGGTTCCATATGTCTGAGGAGAGCAAGAGGTTGCTTGTCATGATGTTTAAGAACGCCAGCCAGCATTTTGTCACAAGTGATGTCCTCATCAAAGAACCACATGCATTAGCAATGAAACGTTCACCCCGGCCCGTGAGATGACAAGAAGAAGGACAGTCTCTGTTGTTCCAGTCTCTTGGAGCTGCTTTTCTGACCTGATCCGAGAGTTTCTAAACTTCTAAAATTTAAAAAAAAAATCTCCATTTGTAACTTTTCGATAATTCGCCAGAACTCATATTAATTTTACATTGGTGACAATGGACACCAAAGGCTTTTAAACATTAGACTGGTCCTGGTGCAGGTGAAGCCCTACCACACACTTGGCCTCGCTTCGCAGGTTGACTTGCAGCTATATCTGCTCAATTTGGCCAATTAGGCAATACTAACGTTACACAGGTAGCCGTATGGTGACCATGTGGTCCGCTGTGTGATCAGCTTGGCTGCCTGGTGGAGCAGGATGTCTCGTGGGTTTAGAAATTTGCATTGCGCTGGCAGGGAAGAACCTGGCACAGGTGTCTGTGTATCTGTGTGTGTGTATCTTTGCGGTGTGTGTGTGTGTGTGGTGAGCCATAGTCTCTGCACAGACAGAGGCAGAAGAGGTTCAGGATGCCACCTGGATCACAGTTCAACTGGGACTGCAGCAGCTGAGCCCACCCTTTCCAGCTGTGTACCTTCAGGGTACATAAACTACAAGAACACACACACACACACACACACACACAGACAGAGAAAACGCTCAGCTGGGATTTAGCACTTTGGGCCTAGTGTGAATCTATTCTTCATGCCAGTCTCCATGTGCATTTCTCTCCACTGGCGCTGGACGCCATGCCCAATACGGATTATATTGCCGTAAAAGGACTCATGGCACATGGAGACAGAGTCCAAATACACACAATGCACTGGCATCAACCTGATCCAGTTTACACTTTCTTCTTTGTTCACTCTTGCCGTCTCTCCTTCACCCTTCTATCATTGTCAGGTGACACTGCAATTCTGAAGTGAGACCACTCGACACATGCACTCTGTTCACAAGTGTCTGTGACTGCCTATCAATCCTTTCCTTTTCTTTTTCTTCCTATTCGTTTCTGGTCCAGCGGTCCGAATACGGTCCACTCCCACAGATTTCTGGCATTTGCCTCTTGACTCTTGAGCAAATATGAAGAACAAGGGAAACGAAATGACGTTGAAATTGCTTTCCGAACTGGAAATCTCGAGGCTGAGTACGAGTGAAATTCGCTCAGGCTCCAGGTGCCAGTCGCTGTGATATTTTCACCATCAGTAGCGGGGTAAAATGTATTAAAAGGATGTGTTACATAGATATCCGGAACTATAAGTAGAGCAAAAAAAAAAAAAAAAAGGTTCCATCTAATCATAAAGTTTCCATCTGTGATGATTATTCTCAATGTACTGAACATCCTTTCAACAAACTTAGGGCTGCTTGCCTTTATGTTATACAGTTGTAGAAAAATAATGACTCGTCTCACCCAGAAGAGGACGAGCTCCCTTTTGAGTTTGGTTCCTTTGTTTTTTTTTTGTTGTTTTTTTTTTTTCGCTGCCATCAACCGACTGGTTCATTACAGAACTAAATATACAGTACAGCTAGATTTATATCAAGCTGCTTTATGGTAACGTCTATTACTAAAAGTGGATTTCAAATCCCATTTGGGTAAAATTCCTTCTTTGGGTTGTGCCAATCAGAACTGTTCTGGGCAGCCATGGGCTTGTCGGGCAGCTATAGGAACCAGCCTTGTGATCAGAGGGTCGCCGGTTCGATCCGGACAAGGAAAACTGAAGTGACCTTGAGCAACTCCGACCGCTCCTTGGTGCTGTGGACATGTGTGCCCGAGTGTACAGGATGTGTTCACTAGTGTGTGTATGTGTGTGTTTCACTGCACTGATTGGTTAAATGCCGAGGTCAGATTCCTTCGTGTGTAAGCACGGCGGTCAATAAATGGTTGACCTTCTCTTTTAAAGGTTCCGGATTGACCCGAAACAACGTATCAGTATGAGTTTCTGAATAAAAACTCGGAGGAAGTTACGAGCTCTTTTTTTTTATGTTGTAGAAACTTTACTTAATATAGAAAAGTTTTAATATTAGGATATTAAAACATTTTCCAAGGAAATTCTCACATAACTGGAACTTTCTGACAAAATATACAAATAATATATTTTTTTTAATGGAATGTAGAGAACTTATTATGCGTCTTTTAAGTGGTTTCGGATTTGGGTTTTGATCCTTTTTAACCACCTCTGCAGAGAGTGCATGAAGAAATGAAAAAAAAAAAAAAAAGAGAGAGAGAAAGACAAATGGTGCGTGAGAACCAAAGTCAACATTTACTTAATGAGCGTAACTGATGGGCTTGTTATTTTTAAGCCCAGTGTTTATATCGTGATGATTGTAGTGCTTGCTTCTTACTTTAATACTCGACGCATTAGGAGAAAATCAGACTATAATTAATCCCAATATGTGTAGCTACACATTAAATATTCATCATGTACTTACTGTCCCTTTACCATTTTTTTTTTTTTACAGGCGGAATTTAATTTCACCAGCTAGTCCGGAGAATACACATCTATGTGAGATACATTTGTATTCCAGAGTCATTTTACTAATAGGCACAGTGGCAGTTCATATAAACGACCAGGTTGCTAGAGTATATTACTGCTATTTTAGCCACTGTTTATATGAATCTGATCAGCATGGTATAAACTCCTGTGCTCAGATGTATTCAGGGCAGCAGGCAAGCCATGACGTTCGAACATTTTTTTGGAATGCACACGTGATTATTAAGGACTGTGCATGCTTTCTGTGGTTCATGAGATTATGTTGCTGATTTGCTCTTATCTGTCGTTCGTTAAGTACATTCGGAAACATTGTGAACCACAGAACATTGCATGCTTTTTTTATTATTATTATTATACTTTCCTGGCATTCATCTCAGTTATTCAGGAACTGCAGGAACAGTATTTAGGCTGATTGTCGTAAACAGGAGTGTGGTCATTGTGTTCAGTGTTGACAAGATAGACAAAAATAGCTAATTTAACACTACGGGTTCCACACCATTTCATTTACAGACTAGCAGCTTATAAATTAGCACTTGATCCAGCAGATCCTATTTTTCTTGGACAATGAACCAGACGTGTCTTAATATTTGATACCTCCAGAAACAGAAAGTGGCAGAAATTAAAAAAAAAAAAAAAAGCAGAAAGGACTGAACTTGTCACAAAAATGATTCTTTTAACTTCTTAATTTTGTGGGCAAAAGAAGAGAAATGAATGTCATATTTAATTTGACAATTTAGCAGAACTTCAGACATGTCTAATTAAAATCATACCCATTTTCTCGCCATAGAAAGAAAGTCCATGGTATAATAGAGAAGCGGTCCAAACTGCTCTATCAGATTACGCAGCTCTTAAGGATCCGTTCTGTATAGAGTTTGCATGTTCACCGCATGTCTGCATCTTTGATAATAATTATACATACATATATCAAAGGATTCAAAGTTTTATTTGTCACATGCATAGTCATACACGGTACAACATGCAGTGAAATGACACTTGACCGTCGTCCACAGAATATAAACTAGGTAACAAAGTAACAGTAATAGAAAGTTAAAGTAAAATTAAATATTCCT
>JAOVVF010000032.1:3874279-3886031 GCA_028565595.1 Duopalatinus emarginatus | reverse complement strand
TAATAATAATAACAATAATAATAATAATAATAATAATAATAATAATAATAATAATAATAATAATAATAATAATAACACATGTCTTCTCCATGGACTATTTACACAAATATTGAATTAATACCTATTGTCTTATATAAAGTACATATTTTTTATATTGTTTTTAATTTTGCTTAAAATGTTCAAAATGTGTTGACATATTATTGTTCATGGTATATTGTGCTGGATTTAATATAAAACAACCTAGACATCCTTCTGTTGTCATCAAATCACCACCTTATTTGCATACTTCTGAACAGCACTTCAGTCTGTGGTTACTGAATACAAAGTGCACTACACACTACTCAACTCTGAATATGGCCCAGAGTCAGTCATTACTATCAGTCTTAATAAATAGGAAGTCATGATTAATTAGGGTGAAATAGCCGTGCAGTGGGTAGAGCTGTCAGCTCACTGCTGAGTGAGGACCAGGATGATTTCAGTGTGGAGCATGTTCTCTTCATGAATGGGTCTGAATGGGTTTCCACTCATAGTCCAAAGGCATGCAGTCAAATGAATTGATGAGTACCAAATTCCTCCTAAATCTAAGTGTGTATGTATAAATGTGTCTATATTTCAGCGCTGCTAATGCCCAGTGATGCCTAAGATAGACTCCAGCACCCATGTGACCTACTAGTAGGACAAGTGGCTTAAATAATGATAAATGAATATTTAATTACAATCACCCTTACCTAGCGTTTTGAATTCTGTGCACAAAACTTTCCAACTTGGTATTGAAAGTGTCTGTTTAATGATTGTGCAAGACTATTTAAAGACTACAATATTGTTGTTCAAAAAGTGTGAACTATTTGCCTACTGTGCTTGCACACAGAGGAATGTGATGTCTGCATTTAATCCATGAGCGCAGTGAAACGCACACACCATTGAACACTAGAGGGCAGTGAACACACCTGCCCAGAGCACGGGGCAGCCCCAAACCACAGCGCCCAGGGAGAATTTGGGGGAGTTAGGTGCCTTGCTTAAGGTCACCTTAGTTGTGTCTTGCCCTTGCAGGAATCGAACCCAGGACCTTCCAGTCATAAGACTGGTTGTCTAATCACTAGGCTATGGCTTTTTCTCCTCCACCCCCCAACCCCCAACCCCCAACTCCCAACTCTTACCCCCAAAAAAGTGCCATAGCATCTCAATCTAACAAACTTGCCTGTTGTTTTCTTTGCAGACTTACCACTGGTGAACCTCTCTGTTGAACCCCAGCCAGTGTTGGAAGGAAACCTGGTGAAGTTCCACTGCTCTGCTAAAGCCAATCCACCAGTCACTCAGTACAGGTAAAATTCCTCTGCACAAACACATCCAAATTATATTGAACATATTGTTCATATATTCCTAATTGTGAACCTTGCGATGGAATTGGAAAAATTGTCTTTTGGTTTTAGGTATATCATCATATAGGTACATGTGAAGCAGGTTTATCCGTATATTGTATAATAGCTTTGGCAAACATTTCACTTGACATGTGATTTGGCAAGATTAGGAGCAGATGGACATACTGACATTTCTAAATCTAAACAGATGGAACTTTAAACAAGCTTTATGTATATACACGGAAGTGCCGCTACAGGACATCAAGCTCCACAAGCTTATGGAAATATTCTGTAGGCAGTGAACACCATCTGAGACGTGCTAAGTAATGTTGCGTGTAATCTGCTGTGAATGACAAAACCCCAAACCTCTAACCATAATTTGGTGTCTCTAGACACGTGTTGCAGCGCATTGTCCTGCTGGAAGAGGACAAATGGGTGTAACTGTTGAGAAAAGAGACACACATAGCGTTTACCTGTCAGAGATGTTTGTAGATGTACCAGGGGTCCCATGGAAACCCAGCTAAACAAACCTTATACCTTTTTGGAGAAACCACCAGCCTGTGTATTTTGCTTAGGCTTGTTCAGGGTATATCTTATACCAACCACACATGGGGTTGCATTTCAGAAGACGGTTGCAGGGAGAGTTTTTGAAAGTAAAGTATGTAAGGTACGAATAAAAAAAAAGTAAAATCCCAAGTGCGAGGAAACCACATAGCATCAATTCTTTAAATGGTTCGGAAAGATGGAAAAGGATGTTCCGAGAGCACACAGCTGGTCGAATTGATAAGCAAATGAAGTCGGACTCCTTTTTTATATAATACGCTATGAAGCCCACAACTGTTTGCTTTGCTTATTGATTCAGACCAGAACAGAGATGTGCATCTGTAGATTTCCAAGGGCATTTTTTTTTTTTTCATTTTGTCTCAGTTTTAAAACATATCAGAGGCCATGCTGTCTTCTTCTTCTTCTCTCTTGTTTAGTTGCCTAAGGAAAACAGTTTGTTGGTTTTAACACACTTCATTAATTCAATAAAAAAACAGGATATAACAAAACCAGTCGCATTTAAGGTAGACATGTTAAAGTGTTAGAAAAATACAGCTATTCAGATGTTTCTGGTCTGGGTTTTATCCGACTAAGTCATTACCTCAAGACTTTTTTTTTTCTTTTTTTTTACTCTTGTCACATTGAGTGCTCTGGTTTATAATCTCTGATTGCTTTTAACCATTAGCAGTGAAGATTTTTGCAGTTCCTCCAAGAGTATAGCATATATCACCAGGTTTCATCTATAAGAGATTAAAAAAAGATGAATTGACTCAAAGGGTCGGTCTTAAAGCCTAGTGAGCTCTTTACATTGACAGCATTTCATGTCGTCCTGAGTGTGCTCCAGAAAGGACGACTGCCTCGAGTCTCGGCTGCGTCGAAATACTGCCTACTGAGATGCTTTATTCTGACCGTCTATCCTGACCAGATACTGGGGGAGCTCTGTGTGCTGCGTCAGCCATGGAGGCAACCTCAGACATTGGTTTTATATGGCCTGGGGCTAACTGTGTTAGCTTATTAAGCAAGTCGCTTTTTAAGTCTAACCTTATACAGTGAAGCGAAATAGTGTTCCACCAGGACCGTGGTGCTACATAGAAAAACAAATCTACGTAATACGACAGAAGGTGCGCAGGTGCGATAGCATTTTTTTACATGCAGAATAAATACAGAAAGGGGTGTGATGGACAGTGCAGTTTGCCCACTCGACATTTTAGGCGTTAGTGGGGGCAGTAAGGTGCAGTTATGTGTGATTTGGTGTAATTGTCATCATTGTACACAACAAAGAAGCAGGTAAAAACGAAAACCCTATGTAGGCAGCTGCCTAGTTAGGGAATAGGCAGCAAGGCAGCTCACTAGGTTTTCAGACAGACCCAAAGTCAGAGAAAAGTACAGCTTGGTTGACGGGGTTACTGACTGATAGAGATACTAAAACAAAGACGGGCCGAAGGAGACTGAAGCACAGAGAGGCATGGACTGGTTAAGGCACAGAGAGAATGTGATGTCTACTGCAAATTCAGGCATTCTGTGAACGTCAGATAAGAGGATTTTTGAAGAAACGGCCTTTCCACAACCCCGAAAAAAGTCCCCGGGCACTTTTTTTGATTCCTCCTCAGTCTCTATGTCTGTCTTCTCTTAATTAAGGCAGTTTCACTGGCGTGACTGTGTAAATCTCGGCATGCTACACTGGCTGCAATATTAATACCTGATTACTGAATGATTTAAGGAAGTACGTCCTCAGTCCTCTTTTGAATTCTTAACACCCGTCCGTTGTCCAGCCCGGCCTATCATTTATGTACTCCGGGGTTCACTTTTGTGATTTGAAGAGTCTTGTTGATTGGCACTTGCCTTGATGAATTCCGGAGCAGGAAAGCAGTGAGGTATGAAACCAGAACTTGAATTAATAATAGAGGTTCACTGTTCACAGTGCATCGTGCTGTTGCAAACGTCATCAGAGATCAGTGTGTTGGAAGGGTTTCGGGATGCATTGTTAACTGAAAGATAGGAAACAGAGCAACTCTTGGCTTGGTAGAGGAAAAGGAAACATTGTGCAACGCACTGTGTCATATCGTTCAAGCCTAAGAAAGATGGAAAAGACGTCTGAAGAACCTGTGAGCCGTCCCATCCTTCTACCGAAACAGGAAACTAAATCCCTTGTCTCTCTCATGCCTAAAATAATTATGCTATGGTTGTCGTTCTTGTGCGTCGTACTGTTTTGCCATCCTTTTTATTCTGTCATGCTTCTCTGTACTAACGTCTTAGAGGTGCTCAAGACGATGCTTCTGTTACCCAGTTCTATACGTCTATCGAGGGTTTTATGTGCACACACAGTAGATAGAGGATGCTGCTTGTTTTTCAGTGACCGCAGATCCCCTGTGACTCTGCCTATGCTCCTGGAATAGGCAAACACACTGAGCAAATTGCTTAGAACAGGATCCGAGAGCCAGGGGTGTGAGCGTTAAAGAGTTCTGGCAACGTGTCTGTGCTCTGATGTTGTAATAAAATGCCCAAGCACCCCCCCCCCCACCTTCCCCACCCTACCACCCCCATTAACCGTCTTCTGAGCCAGAAATAACACAACGTAGAAACATGAACAGGGAGGTATAAAGTCACGGAGAGAAAACGGCTGGGGGCGGGAGAGAGAAGTTTAGGAATGGCGTCGATGTCACGTGTGCATGTTTTACTCAGCAGAATATTGAAATGTCAATCACACAGCTGTAAAGATAGGAAAACATATCAGCTCAATCAACGGAGGCACCTTTGTCGTTACGGCACCCTGATGGATATTGTGTGACTGCCAATCAAACAGACGCCTTGCTGTAGACACGGTCTCATCTCCAGACTCAATGATATTGAAATGTCTCTGCACCTGAGCAAAAATCAGAGTGAAGCAAAATATCCTGTCAACTACGAACTCCAGCAGCAAACACACCCAAACACTCGTCTTTAAAAAAAAAAATAAAAAAGCCTGATAATCAAGACGAGCAGAGGTCGTTCCAGTTCCACAGGAGGTAGAATTCCTGGTTCATAGCTCCAGGAAACTTGGTTTGGTCCTGAGCTTGGGTGTTCATGTGGGTTCTCCGGTTTCTCCCCTAACTGCTCCCCGGGCGCCGTGGTTTGGGGCTGCCCCCCGCTCCGGGCAAGTGTGTTCACTGCCCCCTAGCGTTCACTGGTGTGTGTGTGTTTCACTGCACGGATGGGTTAAATGCGGAGGTCGCATTCCTTCTGTGTGCAAACACAGTAAGGCAAAACAGTTCACTTTCACTTTCACTTTCCCTTAGGTCCCAAAGCTGGTGCTGTAACCGCATGTCTATGGCTGCTGCTTCAAATCAAAACAAGATCACCGGTATTATTTAAAAACTTTAGTCCTGTTTAGTCCTGTCATGTTATCATCCCTCAACCCTGATTCTTGTCTCGCATGCTGATACGCGGATTGCTGAGTACATGCCACGGTACACCGGCTACATATGGAGTTCGAAAGCTGCCAAAATGTTGCAAACAAACAGAACGTGAATTATAAACGCCCCACATCGTGTGCACTGCCGTGTACAGATGGTGATATGCACACCGTGGTGTCCGAGCCCACAACACAATGTTCATGCCACAAGTTTGTACTGTGAAACAAAATTGCCATTGACATTGTAGGGTAAAAAAAAAAATCCACTCTTTTCCTATTACTATCAATCTAAATTAACCTGCTGCCAGATATATGAGCTTGTTAATACTCTGAGGCACAGAAGATCAATACTGAGGCACATGGCCCAGTAGAACGAGTCTAGCAACACCAACGCCCATGGTGCATATGACGTCCAGCAATGGACACGCCTTGCTCCTAGTGTTTCCAGGAATAGCTTAGGATCCTTTTTTTTTTTTTTTTCTGAGCTCGCAGCTTGATATGCAAGTCATCAGCCTCTCATTATAATTGGTGGATTTATGTATCCTTTTCGACTTTGTGTACATCAGGGGTGCTCATTCCTAGTCCTGGAGATCTACCATCCTGCTCCAGTTTGGCTCCATTCCAAATCTAACACACCTGATCCAGCTTTAATGAGTGCCTTTAGGAGCAACTGAACATTAAAGTCAGGGAGGTGTGTTGGATCTGAACTCTTCAAGGTGGTAGATCTCCAGGACAAAGGATGGAGCAGCCCTGGTGTACGTAAAGTGTGGTGTTGATGTTGCCCTCTACTGGACAGGAACTGTTTTGCAGCATGGCCTAAACAGCTAAATCAATGCACATTACGTAAATAATGTAAATACAATGACGTACCAGAAAAACTGGTACACCACTCCAGTACAGTGGTACTATGAGATACGAGTTTAATTCGGTCTGTGACCGAGCTCGTAACTCAAGTCAGCTCGTATCTCAAACTAATTATTCCCTTTTAAAATAACTGAAATAGATTTCATCCATTCAAGCCCAGAGAAAAATCCCCAAAGTATCGTAAATTCGGGGAAACGTACATGTTTTTAATACTGAAACACACATATATACATTACTAATAAAAGAAAAATATCTGAAATTTGTGGATGTACTGCGGTCGTACATCTTGGCAAGATCCATCACTCGTACACCACGCTAATGTTTTTCTATTATTTCTTGCTTTATTTCTATCGCTATCATTCTCTTCTTCTTCTTACCACTGTCATTTTCACTCACTTTCTTCAGCCCCATCGTAGCACACAAAAAAGTTAACACAACGCACAAGATACGCCTTAACTCTGTGGGTGTTGCCGTGACGATGCCGTGATGCTGCGATCCGAGTGCCCTGACGCGGCAACTTCCCGAATTACTGGTCGGCTTCCCGATTGGCTGCCGGCTCATATCTCGGAATTCAGCTCGGATCTCTAACATGAAATTGGCCCGAGTCGCAGCTCGTGTCTCAAGAAACTCATATGCTGAGCAGCTCATATCTCGAGGTATCACTGTATTTGGTATGAACACCATATTTCCTGCAGAGCAGTCCACAATTCCGTTGTATTCCAGAAGTGTAGGATTTCTGTATTCAACAGCGCGTCTCATGGCATCCCAGATGTTTTTAATAACGTTGTGATCTGGTGCCTTGGGTGTAAATGACAAAACCCCAAACTCAGATGAATGTTCCTTGACATGTGTGTGGTGGTGCATTGTCCTGTTAGAAGACGCCAAACGCATCAGAATGAATGCAGGACATGAACTGGTGTAACTGGTCAAAAACTAGGCACACCTAGCGTTCACCTGTCAGAGACATTTGAAGACGTGCCAGGGGTCCCATGTAATGTCAGCATACCAACGTACCAGGTTTTCTCACAAATGATTTATTACAGTACGCAGACTCTGGACCTTGCAGCATTAAGAATGTATCTATTTAATGCTGAGTAATGATAGGTATGGTTAATCTATGCACTAAACTCGCTCAATCAATGGAAAATAAAGGACACAAATCCAATGATCACACTTACACTCCTGGAACACAGGGTCCTATAAAGCTTCTTTGAATAGTTAATGGTTCTTCTTAAACGGATTGTATGAAAGGAAACCTCTCTTTCTACGGCTGTAAAACCTTTACTGGGGTTTCCCATGGGAACAACTGAACAAAATCAATGGCATTTAAGCTCCTCGTTTCTAATACTCGGCTACGCCACTCTCAGTGATTGGGAGTGATTCAGCTAGAGTTTGGAGAAAAATTTCAATAAGCAACTTTTTACGTTTCATGCTAATTGTCATTGATTCAGGAGCTCAGCCTATTTGTACAGAGAGTTGCTGTGATTGTTGGGTTTTACTGTTCTTTTCTCAGAGCGCATCCAATTCAATTCAATTTTATGTTTTATTTTTGATTTTATTTTTATTTTATATAGCACTTTAAACAATGGACATTGTCCCGAAGCAGCTTTACAGGAATATAAAATGAGGAACAAGCCACAGTGCCAAGGAAAAACTCCCTGAGATTACAAAAGGATGAAACTTTGACACTCAACAGGGATGCCACATGATGCAATCTATGCAATTATGTAGTAAACTGTGCTACTGTGTTACCAGCAAATCCATCGACATTTTATCATGAAGTCTTTTCTGTTGACTGATGGAAAGTATTTGTAGCCTCAATTTAATTCAAGCCTCAGCACTACCAAGCTGCCCCTGTTGTGCTCCTGAGCGAGGCTGTTAACCGTCTCTGCTCCAGATGTGCTGTATCCTGACTGACCCTATGCCATGTCCCAGACTTCCTAACAAGCTGGGATATGTGAAGCAAGATTTTCACTGTGCTGTAATGTACACTGAATTACCAGAAAAACAGGTGCACCAGTCTAATGCTTGGTAGGTCCACCATGAGTCATGGGCTCCACAAGCCTGTATGCAATAAACACCATACAACAGAACGGTCCACAATTCTGTTTTCAGAAGGAGGTGTAGCATTTCTCCACAACACGCCATATGGCATCCCAGATGTTCTCGATAATGTTGAGATATGGTGACTTTGGTATAAATAATGAAACCCCAAACTCAGTTGAGTGTTCCTCTAACCGTAATTTAGCATCTCTAGACATGTCTGGTGGTGCATTGTCCTGCTACAATCGGCCAAACAAATCAGAATGCAGGACATAAACTGGTGTAACTCGTCAGACAGGAGGGGCACATAGTGTTTTATCTCCCAGAGACGTGTGTAGATGTACCAGGGGTCCCATGGAATGCCAACATCCATCTTTTCTATTTTTTTCAGTGTACATCTGACAAAGCAGCTTCTTCTTTTTCTTCTTCTTCTCCTCCTCCTTCTTCTTCTTCTTCTTCTTCTTTTTCTTCTTCTTCTTTTTCTTCTTCTTCTTCTTCTCCTTCTTCTTTTTTTTCTTCTTCTTCTTCTTTTTCCTCTTCTTCTTTTTCCTCTTCTTCTTCTTCTTCTTCTTCTTCTTCTTCTTCTTTTTCCTCTTCTTCTTCTTCTTCTTCTTCTTCTTCTTCTTCTTCTTCTTCTTCCTCTTCTTCTTCTTTTTCCTCTTCTTCTTCTTCTTCTTTTTCTTCTTCTTCTTTTTCCTCTTCTTCTTCTTCTTCTTCTTCTTTTTCCTTTTCTTCTTCTTCTTCTTCTTCTTCTTCTTCTTTTTCCTTTTCTTCTTCTTCTTCTTCTTCTTCTTTTTCCTCCTCTTCTTCTTCTTCTTCTTCTTCTCCTTCTTCTTCTTCTTTTTCCTTTTCTTCTTCTTCTTCTTCTTTTTCCTCCTCTTCTTCTTCTTCTTCTTCTTCTTTTTCCTGTTCTTCTTCTTCTTCTTCTTCTTTTTCCTCTTCTTCTTCTTCTTCTTCTTCTTCCTCTTCTTCTTCTTCTTCTTTTTCCTCTTCTTCTTCTTCTTCTTCTTCCTCTTCTTCTTCTTCTTTTTCCTCTTCTTTTTCCTCTTCTTTTTCCTCTTCTTCTTCTTCTTCTTTTTCTTCTTCTTCTTCTTCTTTTTCCTCTTCTTCTTCTTCTTTTTCCTCTTCTTCTTCTTCTTCTTCTTCTTCTTTTTCCTCTTCTTCTTCTTCTTCTTCTTCTTCTTCTTCTTCTTCTTCTTTTTTCTCTTCTTCTTCTTTTTCTTCTTCTTCTTCTTCTTTTTCCTCTTCTTCTTCTTCTTCTTTTTCCTCTTCTTCTTCTTCTTCTTTTTCCTCTTCTTTTTCTTCTTCTTCTTTTTCCTCTTCTTCTTCTTCTTTTTCCTCTTCTTCTTCTTCTTTTTCCTCTTTTTCTTCTTCTTCTCCTTCTTCTTCTTCTTCTTCTTCTTCTTCTTCTTCTTCTTCTTCTTTTTCCTCTTTTTCCTCTTCTTCTTCTTCTTCTTTTTCCTCTTCTTCTTCTTCTTTTTCCTCTTCTTCTTCTTCGTTTTCCTCTTTTTCTTCTTCTTCTCCTTCTCCTTCTTCTTCTTCTTCTTCTTCTTCTTCTTCTTCTTCTTCTTCTCCTTCTTCCACTGCTTCTAGTCCTACCCATCATAGTCCAAAGCCAACTTCCTGGTTCCTGTCTAATTTTGGGATCTTTAGACTCTTCATGTGCAGCTATAACAAGTGATTTTTGGGTGTTGAGAACTACAAACTGAAGGATCAGGGTGGATCAGGGTGGATCAGGCAGTTCCAGGGAGCAGACAGAAACAGATGATTCGAACATCTGACTAAATTTATACATCTGCCATTTATACATTTTCTACATTTATAAGATCCGAGTGTGTTTAATAAACGTAGACGGTGTTCATGCTGTTAATATCTAGAGTAGAGTGTTATTTATAAATAAATTAATTAATTAAATTAGTTTCCAGCTTTCCGAAGCCTCTTACAGCTGTTTGATCCGCTTTCTTCAGATCCTGTTCGTCACCATCTCATGCTCCTTTTGTGAGCCGCGCTCTTTTGGAAACGGGTTTTCGAAGATTGAGCTAAAGGCTGGGCAGCATGCCGTCGGCAAACCCGCCTCACATCTGGCGGCGCAGCTGCAAACCCCTGTACCGTGAATATGGTTTTGTTTTTAAGTTAATAACACAAGACATGGAGGCAACTTGAATGACTTCGTCTCTAATCCCTGATAAGCATCCTCAGAATCCAGCGAAAAACATGGCCACATGATATTATCGCACTGTTATATATTGATCGGATTACAAAGAAGGGTGTGGAGTTTGGTTTCGCCGTGGAAGGGTGTTGGGGTGGGAGGGATGGTGGGGGGGGGATTAGGTTGGCTTGAGGCTCTCTCTGGTAGGCACGTAGCAGGTGACTGCTGGTCTAATTACTCATAAAGAGAAAGTTTCAGGCTGCAGCTCAGCCTCTTTTCCAGGAGCAATTATGTCTGGGGCTGAAGCGACGCAAGCTCCCATCTGCCCTGGTTTGAATATTTTTGGAAACGCAGGTGTTCCTAGGCGCATTGAGCTGACAGAGTTCTCAGCCACCCTCACGCAAGCTATAGCGCTAGTCCAAGCAATTATAATTCATCTCCATTGTGTTTTAAATTATTCACATTAAGCTCAGAGTTGTGGAGTTAATGAACGTGGGCAACGGTAATGTGATTTCTGGCGTCTTCGGTTTGAGGAAGTGTATTTTTATATTTATTTATTTAATTAATTATTTCCAAACTCTGCCATCTTTTCTCTGCTAGGAGGTAACCAGGACAGAACGTATCAATTTATTTAAATTCCATGCAGAGACGCTCGATCTTTTATTACCTTTGCCTTGTACAAATGAATCTCAGCTCAGACGCCGACAGCCCTGGTGAGATTCTAGAAATCGTTACGGAGGCTGGATGGGAGATGGGACATGATGCCACAGGATGCTGCCATCAAATACAAATAAAGCTCCTCTCGTGTAGCGATACATCGATTCATTAATGCCTGCCTCCTTTAGACGGTTGCAGCCATTGACTTGAACGTTAGGAGGGGTGTGAGTATCTGACACTCTGAGATTTGTTTTCTTCAGCAGTGTATGGGAGTGCATGTTGTCGACATGATACCGGAGCACTACCGAGGCCAACAGGGATCAGTCATTTCAGTGACTCCTATAACACATATTGTCTCAGAGCCTCAGACAGCACTAGCATATAAGGGGAGGAACTTGTCATTTGGTTTCAGAAACCAGGCCGTATTAGACAGCCAGACATTCTCCTTGTTTTTTTGTTGTTTTTGGTCCAGGAGGGACGTATTTGGAAGAGGGCTGCGCTTCCCCTGCCACTGCCGCAGCAACGTGTTGTGATTTTCATGGCAGGGAGGACAGCGTGCAATCAGGTCCATTTTGTTCCATTCAACTGAGAGGTTTAGTGAAGCTGTTGGACCTGTTTGTGTGTGTGTTTGAACAATTTCAGCCCAAAACCTTTGACTGTGTCACAGAAGTGCATCTGTCCATTATGGTGTATTGTAGACTGTCCATGTCCATGGTGGGTCAGATGAGACTGCAAGAAGATAAGGGG
>JAOVVF010000032.1:3741927-3755071 GCA_028565595.1 Duopalatinus emarginatus | reverse complement strand
CAGTGAACAGTGAGTGTATTGTGTTAGATTAGTCCAGTGTGTGTAATGTGGGCAGTAGTTGTCCTGATGTAGTGTGGAGTAGTGGATAGTGATATTACTGTTAAACAGTGAAATTCATGCTGGAATATTATTGAGTTACATTATATTTTATAGCAGCGACAACAGGTCATAATATGAAACAAAAGACAAAAAATTGCAGTACCATTCTATAAATCTCTGGTTACACTAGATTTTTGCAGTACAGGTTTGTTGCTTTGCAAAATATGTGGGTTTAAAGGTGGGGCCAGGCCAGGAGATTGGTCACGCAAGCGTTCTTTCGTTTTTAGTTCTTTAGGCCGCTTTGCACTGACTTAGCATCTCAGCCTATGCTAGCAATATTACCATTAACTGAGTATGTTATATTTGTCAAATATTTTATAGGTGGAGCCTAGGCAGGGCCACGAAATCAGTGATGCAAGACGTCTTTCATTTTAGTGCATTTATTTAAGCTTTGCAGTGACTTAGCATCTTAGCCTAGGCTAGCGATGTTGCTGCTAAGTGAGTATGTTATACAAAGTGTCAGGCTTACACACAATTTAAGTTTTTCATTTTGCAATTGTACAGGTATGCTATGCAAAGCCCTGCACTTTCAGGTCACTTAACCGAAGCAGAATTTATTTGTCGCTGAAGTCTGCTGTGAGAAATCGTTCAGACGTATATGTGTGATTTCTCTTTGGAAAAAAGAATTCTAGTGTGACTATGGCTTAACCCTCAATGGCATTACTTTAAAAAAAATGTCTTATATTGTAGCCGGGCATAAATCTAACACATGCATCAAGTTTGTAGAAAGCAGTTGTGGCCTAGTGGTTAGGGAACTGGTCACAGGACCAGTAGGTCCTGGGTTTGAGTCCCACGCAGGGCAAGACATGACTGAAATGCCCTTGAGCAAGGCATCTGACTCATCCCAATGCTCCCTGGTGCTGTGGTTTTGGGTTGCCCACCTGCTCCGGGCAAGTGTGTTTACTGCCCCCTTGTGTTCACGGGTGCGTGTGTGTGTTTCACAGCTTGGATGGGTTAAATGCTGAACTCACATTCCTCTGTGCAAGCACAGTAAGGCAAATAGTTCACTTTCACTTCACTTAAAAAAAAAAGTGAAGCTTGGCTTTTGCCAGCAGATTTACTCAAGCTAGACAAAACATGCAGCTTTGTTGTTTGTCAATTTGTGTAATTTGTGCTTTAGACATGTTTATTTACATATTATTCCTCAGACGGCATTCTTTCCAAATCTACGATTTATTTTTTCTCACTAAAAGTAATTGTTTATATTTATACACCTGGTACAATGTTACATAGTTACTTAGTCATTGCTGACGACAAGTTATTGTCTGAGTGTTGAAACCACAAGCAATGAAATTGCCAAATGCGCTTATGAAATCTAGGGGCGTTTCACTCAGTGTAATCATAAATAACTGACATAACTTTAAGCGATTAGCTCTCTGAATCTACATTCTGGAATAATATATATATATATATATATATACTGTATATTATCCCAGAATGTAGATTCATTGGTGGTGCTGTCATTCACGGTTTCACAAACCATCTTATTTGTACTATATCCTATAGTATATTAAAGATTTGTATAAATTGAAAATAATAAATAGGACAATGGCTAATTCACAGGTTAAAGAATCAGCCTTGAGACCTGAAGGCCTCCATTTCGTTTCCCCATACCGACAAGACCCAACTGAATTACCCTTGAGAAGCCACCCAGCTGCTCCCTGGCATTGTTTTCACTGCATGTATGGGTTAAATGTAGAGGTATCATTTCTCTATGTATACAAGCTCAGTGGTCAATATGTGGTTTACTTTATTTGTAGAGCTGTTATAATAAAAATATGAATTGAGATCATTAATTGCACCACCTAATACTTAATAATACAGTTTGTTCAGGTGCTAATTCACTGACTGTGCTGCAGGTTTGGCAAGTAGCTATAAAGTCTAAAGAAGCTAAAAAAGGCGTTGGCAAATACAGCTGCGTTAATGCGAATGCTACACTTATGTCAGTTTAGGTCAGATGAGTTGGTTTCTTGCTTTTCTAGTCATGTCATAATGTTTTCTTTGTACTCGCCATGTCGTAATTGTATTATTTCCATTGTTTCCTAGTAACCCCCTTGATCAGGCTATGAGGCAGAAAGGTGTTAAATGAAGCGTTCAGGTGATGAGAAAAACAGCAAACCGGCAAGTGACAGCTGCTGATGATGCATGGCCTCTGAGCAAAGCAAAGGTGTTCTTGCATGCAGCGCATTCTTTTACGGAGCACGCTCACCTTTTCAACCTTCCTTCCAAGAAAGAAACGGGATTCAAGTTCGATCCTGAACGCTCCGCTGTCTGTCTTATCTGGACTGACACACTGGTTTTCCTTCATAGGAAATCATGGAAAATTGTTAATGCACAGTGACAGGCTGTCATGTGTTTCAAATTCTTGGTGAAATATGTAATGTTGTGTTTTGTTTGAGCTGAATGAGGGCTGTTGTTCTGGAAACGGGTTATGAAAGGCTTACTGTGTTTTGAAATTTTATCACTTTTGTGTATTATTGTACTTACGTGCAACAATTTGTGCATGATTCTCCCTTAAACATGCTTTATCACGCAGGACTTGTTGTAAACCTTGTGCAAGATTCGCTTAACGCTTCCTGTAATACTTTATTCGGAATGAATTACAACGTCCATCGGAAAACCATTTAGGCCCGGCAGAACAAGGAACATGACTTTGTTGGATTTGTGGCTTACGCTCCTTTAGTCTAATTTATTACTCACCAACTTGAGAGCCTTGCTGACACCTCGTACTTTATCTCTGACATTTCAAGGTGTTTTAGCATCATGTATGTGTTCTCACGTGAACCACGCAGGTGAGAGCGTGTCTTTTTTTTCACCGCCCGGTTGTAGATTGATTTACACACAACTGCTCTCGCTATCATTAAATCATCTGCTCTGACTGACAGACAGGAGGAGGGATGTGGTGAATGCGTTCTGCGCCCAAAACAGATCAGCTTTTGGCCAGCCACAAGACTATTTTTAATTTATAGTGTTACTTTGCCTCGGAGCGTGCGTTGCTTGTGCAAAATGTTGTGAAGTTCCCATAGTGATAAGGGAAGACGTTCTTGTGCATGTGCTGAAAGATTTGTATGTTGCTTTTTTATTACTGTCTGTTTATTACTGTGTTGATGCAGAAAATAAATACATTATTTTGAAACAGGCGGGACGACTGTGCAGTCAGTAGCACTGTCATCTTACTTACATGGGTTTGATTCTCTGGTCCTTTTTGTTTGCATGCTTTGGCATGTTCTTCTGGTGTACAGTTTTGCTCTGGGAGCTCTGGTTTCCTCCCACAGCCCACAGACATACAGTCAGACGAACTGGAGATACCAAATTGCCTCTAGGTGTGAGGGTGAGTGTATGTCTGCCCTGCGGGAGCTCCGGTTGCCTCCCACAGTCCAAAGCCGTATAGTTAGAGCAATTAAATATACTTAATTGCTTGTGGGTGTGAATGTGTTTGTCTGTGCCCTGCAATGGACTGTTGACCTGTCCAGGGTAATTCCCTGACATCCGCCCAGTGTGCACAACCCATCGGTAGAATAAGCAGCCGAGATAATGAGATAATGTATAAACAAGAGTCGCGCCACTTGGATGGATGGATGGATGTAAAACTATGAATCAACAGCCAACATCCTGTAACCGAATACTTAGCACATTTTCCTGTTGAATACTTGATTCTGATTCATCACCAGGTGTCATGACAGAAGATTCATTTTCAATAACAGCTATGACAATAGAGCTATTGTCAGAACTGTTACTATGTTACTACTATTTCTATAGTAACGTCTAAGACAAATAAAGACAATTATAACACAGATTATAAGATTTTATTATTTTACAGAAACAAACGTAATAATTACCGATTTGGTTTTCTATAAGGAGATGTTGCTTTGGCATTAATGGAAGGAGTCTCCAGTCCGAGGTGAAACGTTTTCCACCACAGGAAAGTCTAAAAAAATGGAGGAATTTGCAATTTTATGGTAACAGGTTGCATTTATCCATATAACACAACCATGTTCTATGATAACTATTAATAGATATAAGTATGACATTGTTAAGTGTAATTTAAGCATATAAGAGTAATACAGTCAATTTATTTAAGTATTTAGAAAAGTGAAAGTGAAGTGATTGACCTACTGTGCATGCACACAAAGGAATTTGACCTGCACATTTAACTAATCCGTACGGTGAAACATACATATGGCGTACATACTATTGTGCACCAAAAAAACAAAATCTGCGCTTTCTCAGTTACAAAATATTATTTATTGATTACGGATTTAGTTTTTTTGGTGCACAGATTTTGGTTTTGGTGTGCAAAATTTGGGACGAGATGTAGACAGTCATTGGCTGCTTAATTAAGCCCCACCCACTTAGCTCAATAAATTATATTTTGTAATTGAGAAAGCGCAGATTTAGGTTTTTTTTTTTTTTTTTTGGGGGGGGGCAAAACTTTTTGCACAACGGTCCACAATTCAACTGTATTCTGGGGTGAGGTGTTTTGTATTACCCAGCATGCTGCATGGCATCTCAGATATGTTCGATAACGTTGACGTCTGGTGAACTATATGTGATGGCCAAACGCCAAACTCAGATAAGGGTTCCTCTAACCATAATTTGGTGTTTGTATCTTTTTGTGGCAGCACATTGTCCTGTTGGAAGAGGACAAAACCCATCAAAATGAATGTAGGACATGAACAGGTGTAACTCGTCAGAAAGGAGACAGTTGTAGACGTACCAGGGGTCATATTAAATGAAATGCCAGCTAAACAAACCCCATACCATTACGGAGCCATTTATTATAAGTATATTATTATTACAGTTTGTTCCAGTTTTTCTGGCACTTCAGTGTATCTGCAGACTGAGTTGCAAACAGGCCGTACAACTGTAAAGCATTAGGTACAAAAAAAAAGTGTAGGAGAGTCAGGTGTGTGTTACTTCCAGCTGTATTAATTTTAACCTGCTAGTAGCATCATGTCATGTGTGAATTTCTGAGAACAAATGACTCATCACCTCAGTAGTATTCATGCTGGTTTTAGATTTAACAATACACTGTTGTATGCCATGCAGCAAATACGGGCATGATTCATGACCACTCCCCTCGCACCAGTTAACAAATTTTTCTGAAGTAATTACTGACACTGTTGCAGCACTGTTGTTGAAATGTGGAGGTAATTGTGACAAAAGGGAATTAAAATCTCTAAATGCAGTTTACGTAAAAAAAAAATAATAATAAAAGGATCATCGTCATAAATAATCATAAATAATTCTACATGGACCATGACTAGTGAAGTGAAGTGAAAGTGAACTATTTGCCTACTGTGCTTGCACACAGAGGAATGTGTGCTTTTAACTCATCTGTGCAGTGCAACACACACGCACACACACACACACACACACACACACACTAAGGAGCAGTGAACACACTTGCCCGGAGCAGGGGCCAGTCCCAAACTACGGGGCCCGAGGAGCAGTTAGGGGAGTTAGGTGCCTTGCTCAAGGGCTCCTCAGTCGTGTCTTGCCTTGTGCAGCGATCGAACCCACAACCTTCCGGTTCCTGAACCACTAGGCCACGGCTGCCCACCATGCATATGCGCGTTCCTGAGAAACTGGGCAGCGTCCTTGTTTTGGTAGAATTCTGATAGTAGCAGGGATCGAATCTAGGACTTTTCAGTCATGAGACCTGTTCCCTAACCACTAGGGCACGGCTGCCCCATGTAGACTATGTGGACTTGAAGAATAAAATGTACCTGGTGCATTTCTTATCACAAATCTCACTGGTCATTCACACAAAACTGATTGTAACGCAAGTTGTATAAAAAGATGTAGCATACAAACACATATGAATAGTCACATTGTACAGCCTCTATAGTAACAACTTACTAAAACAGACAATCTGAATAAAAGTAAATAATAAATAATCAGTCAATTAGCTAATTAATTCATGTCTATATTAAGACATGGACCCTACAAGACCTCTGAAGGTGTGCTGTGGTCATTAGCAAATTTTTTTTATTTTTTATTTTTGTGGACCATTTAAAGAACAGCAGGTCGTGTGCGGAGTTCTGAGTTTGCACCTAGGACCTATCAAAGCGGCCCAGAAAAAAAGGACAGCCAGTGAACCAGCAGCACGGTCATGGGCACCTGAGGCTTGCTGATAGATCCACAGAAGAATCTGTAGCTAACGTCATGGTCCCTTGAGAGGTCTTGTGAAGTCCATGCCTCGACTAGTCAGAACTGTTTAGGCAGCTGGTTTTTAATGTTATGGCTTACATTATACCTTTCCTCACACAAATGTAACTATAAATGGATAAAAAATGCAAGCAAAAATGCATCCCCTATTGTCTTTTTTCTTTATTGCAAACTTAAGTACCTCATGTATATTAGATTGCACTGGTTTACCTCGTAGACCTCAGTGTCCCAAAATACAAACATGTACTCAACATATGAGCAATTTTCATATTAAAATATATTAAGTCTTGACGACCCTTCTACAAGTTGAAACAAATGTTAAGCTAGGTTTATGTGCCATATGCCATTGACACTGTTTCCTGCTGATTGGCATCGTACACCTCGGCATGGAGGTAGCCAAACCACAACAGGAAGTCCAGATGTATTTTGGTTGAGGGGAAAGATCCAGGGAAATTGTAGGCTTTATGAAATACCTTGGAAATATATGAACGGCATAAATTTCATTAGTTTTGCAGTGCACTTGAAAGTCTGGTTTTGATTGTATTGCCTGTCAAAAAGTGGCCCACCAGACAAGCTGGGTGGGCGACAGGACGGCCAATGGAATAAAACCCTTCCATGTTCGGTGTGTTAGTGATTTTAATGGAGGATTATTAACTCCTACATGGCCCCTAAATCTACAGGGTCCCGTGTCGTTCGGCTTTATTACCATGTATAATCACTACCATGGCATTGCTGCAGTGTATCCATTGCTGCCATATTGATTTTGGTTATACAGTCAGACAAAAAGCCTTTGTGTAAGCAACAGAAGCGGTTTTTGTGGTATTAGGCTGATTACCATGTTACCATGGTGTGCTGTTTTGTTAAGGGACATCAGGGTAAATGTTATGTTGACTGAGCTGACACCAAATAAGTTCAGCATGTTCTTACTGAAGGCGATATAAGGTTGGGAATAGGGGAGTGACGCTAAGTTGGCGCATTGATTAGTGTGTACTTTGATCCAAAAGTAAACTGGTTCTTCATGTCATCGAGGTGCAGGAGGAGTGTTAAAGAAAATAAACTGCTCAGGTATTAACCTTTATTTATCTTGCGTAGATGATTTTGCTTCTTTAAAAAGCGAAATGTCTGAGAAACTGGGTCGAAAGTGATCTTAGCTGAATGGACGTCTTGAAGAACAATAGCACTTGGATTCAATTCAGGTTTACTTGCATAAAGCTTCAAAGAATGTAAATTGTCACCAAGCAGCTTTACAGGAATATGGATGTGGGTTTAGTTCTTTACTGGCAACACAGTCAGGATAAACGGACCTCATTATAGATATTTATTCATGCTAATAAATGGACATACAGTATACAGTAAGTGTTGAATAATGCCGTTGTTTCAATAGCAGTTTATCAGCACATACTCGAAGTGTACTCGAAGTGTGTCTGACTGGTTTTAAGACTGGCAGATGATGATTCTCTTCCTTTCGTTAATCGGTATAAATAAATAAACAAACAAACAAATGAATAAATAAATATAAATCAATTTAGTTGAATTACATTTTATTTGTATAGACCTTTAAACTATTGGTGTTGTCCCAAATCAGCTTTACAGAAACATAGGATCTGGATTACACATTTGTATTAATTTAAGCCCTAATGAGTAGTCGGAGGTGACAGTGGCAAAGAAAACCTGCCTGAGATGACAAGAGGAAGAAACCGGACAAGAAACCAGACTCAAGTTTAACTTGGGATTTTACTGTGTTTTGTGTTCAACAACTTTAAATGTAACTTCAAAAATTAAATAATAATAATAATAATAATAATAATAATAATAACAATAATAACAATAATAATAATAATAATAATAATAATGAATTATTGAATTTATAAACAAGCTAGAGGAAGAAATCTTAAAAGAAACCAGACTCAAATGGGAACCTGTCCTCATTCGGGTGACACGGATGATATAGTGCAATTATTCCTGAAAAAAAAATTGCAAACAGGAAATGAATTATAGTTAAAACATGAAGTATGATTTAGAAATTCCAAAACATTTTTGAAAATAAAATTAGCTAAAAGTTTTTTTAGCTTTTCTTTGTTTTTCTTTATTTTTCTTTGTGGATGTTCAACAACTTTAAATGTCACTCCAAAAATTAAATTATAATAATAATTATAAATTATTGCATTTATAAATACGCTACATTGAGAGAGAGAGAGAGAGAGGTGACCAGTTAAAGTCACGTAACTGTAATTATTCTAACCAATTTAACTTATATAAATATTTAGTGTTTTAATAGAAAATTACATTCATTTTGTTTATTTTTTGTAGCCATTATATCACCCTTATTATATTTATTTTAGAATCATTAGTCCTACTATTGCATTCCTGTTATTATTGTTATTACATGTCATTACTTTTATTTTATTTTTCCGCCACACATTTATATTTCTTTACAAAAACAGCCCGTTAATTAGGCTCCTCTGTAAGCCCACTGCTAATCATGGGCTTATTATGTGCCATCAGTAATTAGTCTACAGTTCTGTTTGCTTGGCATGAAGTAACTCGAACCCTACGGAGTGCTTTTCCAGCACAGTGCACCTGCAAAACACTGGCATGCTCCATGTCTTACAGTGATTAGCATCATGAGAACAGTTCATTGACACACCTGGGTTATGCACTTGGCCCTGAAAACCACACATACGCTCACACACACACAGTTCTCCTGGGAGGGGTGCCACATTGAACGGGTTTATTAGAGCCTCCACCATCATTTCAGCTCCTTTAAAATTGGAGCAGCACTTAGCCGTGTGATGAAGTAATACGAGGGCCATTAGCTCACGCCGACACTCGCAGGGTGCCGAGTGACATCGCCGGCAGCTGCGGACACTACGTCTTTCACACACACACACACACACACACACACACTACACAGCTTAGCTGTACTGAAAGATTTTTAGATAATAGTAACCTATAATTATGTGAATTTTTAATAAACTTTTTGTATAAAGACTCTGAAGTTTAGTATTTATTGATTTATTTATTGGTTTATTTATTTAATTTAGATTTTTTGACCGACCTGTTACAACACAAAGTGCACACGCGTGTTAAAAAAGAAAAAAAATCCCATCATGCCGACTGTATTACAGGCACGAGGTCTGAGCGTCTCGTGTGTAACCCTACCTGTCATCTTTCCCCAAGCGCCATTTTCATTGTAACCCTTCTGAATCCTGCGCTTTCCAAATGGTGTGAAAGAACGGCCTGATGAAAAACATGCGCGTTGGGTTTCTTTAACAGACCTTTGAAATGTCTTGATTGCCGATCTCTCCATCTTTCTCCATGAATGAACCTGAATATGCTGCTGCACGTCGTTGTTTCTGGCTAAATATTAAATGCTTGCCTAGGCCATGGTCTGTAAGTATTGAAGAGAATTGAAAAGAGCGGTGGAAAAAATAATATAGCAGCGCCAATAAATATATCAAAAAAATATATTTTTGAAAAGTTTCTCAATCTTAAACCATCACAGCTTTTGTAGCTGATCCTTTATTGAAGCCAATTAAAAATATTTATGTAGCTTATTTCCCAAAAACCTTCATACATTTTTTTAATTTGTTTTAATCAAAAATGACGACTTAATCAATGCATAACTGGACAAAGACTCATGTGCTTATTCTGTACTTTAAAACTCACATACCTGATCTGTTCTGAGTCTTTGGCTTTAGTCAAACATGTAACATGAAGCCTCATGACAAAACAAAACACAACCAGTTCGAACTGTCTTATTCGCAGTGTTAAACCAGTGATGAATGGTTATCCAGCAAGACGATTCATCTAGCTAGATCTCTATGAATTGTAACAGAAGATCCCTGTATTCGTCTATGTGTTGAAAGTGTGTAACATGGCCCAGCGAGGGCAGGGAATGTATAAGTGAACGCATGTAATTGCTGAACTTAAGCACACATTCTACTGCATGCTTAACTTGTTATTTACTCTCGGGCTTGACCGAGATACTCTGAATGCATGTCTGTGTTAAGCAAATTGTGTGTGTGTGTATGTACATTTGTCATCTGTAAGCATGTTTGAGGGTGTGTGTGTGTCCTTCTCTACATTTTAGGAATGTTTTGATCCACCCGGGCTAGTGAAATTGAATCGAAACTGGACTGCGAGTATCGGTTTTACATATCTGTGCGGAGAAAAAGAAAAAAAAAAAAAGTACCTAAGAGAGAAATGCGAGGAATGAAATTGGGCACACAGAGCTTGGATCAATTTGTAACTACATTTCAAAGATTTTTTTCCTCTGATGTTGTAGATAACCTTCTCCCCTCGTGCAGAGAAACGAGCCTATTGTGCATTGTTTAACCCACCCATCGGCATGTACTAGAACTGCATATCTAGGCCTAATTAGTCCTCAGCAATAATACATGACAGGTTAAATGACAGCATTTCTGATGCAATTTGCTTTAGCAAAGCCTGTCTGATTGTGCTCGATCTGGCGGATCTGACGTCAACCCGTTTATTTGAATCAGAGACTAGACAGTCTTGACTCTTAATATACAAACGAAATGCTGATGCCTCGTCATTATAACCGCTCGATATCGATGGCCAAAAGAGTGTCAATCTATCTGACAGCTGGAGGATGAAACTATTAGGGTTGAGATGTTCATTGCATTAAGACATATCATTCAATGCCATAATAAGAATGATATAGCACCGTCTTTATATTCATTACAGCCAATAATGTTTCATGTGCACCTTCTTCATCACTGATGATGACGTGTTACAGGTGAGTCAGTGAAGCAGCCTTAAAAATAGTCAGTCTGTGTAATCATTTAACATGACTTGATATGCTGCATGAATCTACAGTCTGGGCTAGAGAGAAA
Source organism: Duopalatinus emarginatus (assembly GCA_028565595.1). Taxonomy (NCBI): domain Eukaryota; kingdom Metazoa; phylum Chordata; class Actinopteri; order Siluriformes; family Pimelodidae; genus Duopalatinus; species Duopalatinus emarginatus. Next base: position 3,743,942 of record JAOVVF010000032.1, on the reverse strand, counting down.
TCAGCGCCAGCCATGCATCTGCATACCAGTCTTATTCGTTTATTATACTTTTGAGCATTGACGATTTCATACAAATAAATAAATAAACGGAATAAAATCATTTGCATTACTTAACAGCGAATAAAATGATCTGGAGGCCAAAAAATTAAATCTTATACATAATGCCTTTTTATATTTGAAAGACAAAGGGGGCTTAGTCCTGCTAAGCCATTTATGCCAGTCGTAACCCTACCTCCTGTGAGGTTAGCAGAACAAGGTGAAAAGTAAAAACAATTAGCACTCTGGAATGAGCCAGTGGATGATACTTGGCTCGGTTTCCTGAAAAACTGGCTCTTTAGGCCCTGTGGACGAGTCACCTGTCGCCTCGGGCTGATTCACACACTCCTCTCAGCCCATCACTCTGTTTGTTTATCTTTATCCTAGCAACGCGGGCTTGTTTTGCTGTTAATTCTCTTTCGCTATTTCCTTCTCGCTTATTACCTGTCCTGCTTTACCATATGACAAGTCGGTGTTAATAGCTCTATTATTCCTCATAATTTACAACCGCGCACAGAAGAAAACCGAGACAGCCAGACATTACATCTACGCTGCTGAAGTCATTGCATTTGTTTCCTCTCGTACCGTCCCTTCATGACTAGGACAGAACTGCCTAATAATTTGCACCTTCCTTTCAATAGAACAAATATAACTATAGTCCCAGCAGTCTATAAATCTACACTGTCATACTCAGACCAAATCACAAGGCTAGGCATGCCAGACCGGACAAGGACATCGGAAATAATAAGGCATGAAAATACAGTCATGGCTCCTGCATGTGCACCAACTGCCCCAGCCATGCACCCAGGAAAAGCAAAGCACTCTGGCCTACATTAAATTAGGTGCGGTTGAGATGTGTTGAAGTGCACATTAAGAGCAATAGGTGTGTAACTGAAATTCATCATGGTCCTAGAGAGGATTAAGTGTGTTTACAGTGCGCAACACAGGTGAGCCGTAATCCCTTTCAAAGTCAGGCTAAGCCAGAGCTCGATGTAAATGCCATTCAATAGGGTGGTTAAACTGGCGCCAAGCCTGAGGCTGCTGACTGGGTTTAACATACTTTGCTAAAATCAGAAACAAAGACAGTGCATTGGTTAGTATCTATTTATGCTAGTGCAACTTTTGCCATTTATTCATGCAGGCTGCAGTCGATAAAGGAAAAATTCTGTCGCTTCACAGCAAGAGTGGTCTGATTCAGGTTTGATTCCCCTGTTAACCAGGGTCCTTTCTGTATGTAAGTCTGTATGTTATCCCTGTGACTGTGTGGGTTTTCTCCAGGAGCTGTGGTTTCCTCCCATAGTCCAAAAGGCAATCAGGCAAATTGGATATACTATATTGACTCTAGGTGTGAGTGTGTCAGTCTGTGGATCTGTCCTGCGATGGTCTAGAGACCTGCCCAGGGTGTTTTCCAGTCTTCTGCCCAGTGAGCACTGGGATCAACTCCAGAACCTCCTGTGACCCAATAGGAGGTAAAGAAATGTATAATCTGATACCATGCAGAAGAATGAGTGACCTTTTAAGGTTGGTTCCTCTTAAAGTTCCTTCTAACATTTCCACTGCTTCTTATAGTTTGCTCATTTGAGATTTACTGTAACTCTACATCCAGATGTATCTAAATCGGTTTTATGGCAGATGTTTTTTCAGGGTAATAGTGGCTGGTCTGGGGCAATACTGATAGATCCACAATAAGTGTGGGGTGTAGTTTATACCTCCTGTTTCCAGCACCATAATACTCGACTGTACCGCTGATATTACCCAAGATATTGGATGTACCCAATACATGGCCATGGCCTAGTGGTTAGGGAACTGGTCTCATGACCAGAAGGTCTCAGGTTTGATCCCCACCCAGGACAAGAAACAACTAAGGTGCCCTTGAACAAGGCACCTAACTCCCCCAACAGCTCCCTGGGTGTTGTGGTTTGGGGCTGCCCCCTGCTCTGGGCAAGTGTGTTCACTGCCCCCTAGTGTTCACTGGTGTG
>JAOVVF010000032.1:3721069-3735718 GCA_028565595.1 Duopalatinus emarginatus | reverse complement strand
TGTGTGTGTGTGTGTGTGTTATTTATATTATATTGATTTCTATTAATAAAAAAATAAAATTTATATTTTAAGTTAATTTATAAAATAACTTAAACAACAAAATCCTATCTTTATCTTTTTTTATTTGCAATATTTCTAATCAATAAATAAATACTTTGCATCTCTTGATATCAACACTTTTAACTGCCTATCATAATGTTATAATTTTAGCAGACTTTTTCTTTCAGCTAAGAGAATAATATTGCATTATATTATAATTTTATTATAATAGTTATTATTATAATTCTTAATACTACTACTACTACTACTACTACTAATAATAATAATAATAATAATAATAATAATAATAATATCTCATGGGAATTTATTCTTTTTTTTTAAACTATATCACTCTATTTCTAAGTATATGTCTTTAAAAAAAAAAAGTTAAGCTGGACATATAAATGTAATACACCTACTGACTTTTTGGCAGTTTGATATATAATGTGGGAACAGTTATTAAAACTGAAGTATCCTGAAATCAGAGGCAATTACAGAAGGTTAAAGGTCAGACTGGGGAGGGATAATCCAGGACAGCATAAGGCTAAAATAAACACAGCCTGCCTCGAATCGCTCTAGTCTTTCTCACCTCTCAAGATCACTGTGAAATCTCCAGAGAGGTGCATGAAATCTCAACCGGGTCCATGGGGTCACGTCATGTCATGTCTTGAGCGTGCACAATGTTCTGCCTGTTGTTCGTAGGAAAATGATGACAATTAGGACAGGTCCTAGGACAATTTACATCTATGGGTTAAGTATACACTTAAAGCCCTGACCCCACCCCATTCCATGATCATCCAACTGGCTTTTACGTTTCGTGGGGGTGTTTTTATGTTGAAAGAACTGACGTGCTTTGGAAAATAGATTATCACGAGGAAGGAAAATTATCTAGAAATGCTGAAGCAACTCCTTAAGACATCGGTCTGAAGTGCCAGTAAGAGGCCACTGAGTCTTATAGCAAAATAAAGATCCTAAGGTAGCTCCTAAGTCGTAAAAAAAAAAAAAGACTTAGAGATGACAAATTGTAGTACAGATATACCAAAAAACTGACCTTAATCCCACAGATAATCTATGGATTGAACTGAAAAGAGTATTGTCACCTCAAAGCAAGTGAAGTGACAACAACCCACTCATTGACCACTGTGCTTGTACAGACAGAGCAATTTGACCTCCACATTTAACCCAGATGTGCAGCCAGGTGAATCAGAGATACTGAATTGCCATTAAGTGTGAATGCCTGTGTCTGTACCTGTATCTTCTCCGTGATGGACCTGTCCAGGGTGTTTCCCTTCCATCCACCCAGTGACCAGCACCCTTGAAGACCAAGTAGTAGAACAAGAGCCTTAGATAATGAGTGAATAAACTTAAAGGGTGTGTCTGGGCAAGGAGGCACATAAACTTGACTGAGATACACCAGTTCTGTCAGGAGGAATTAGCAAAATTTCCAGCAAGGTATTTTGAGAAGCTTGTATAGGTCTACTTTAAGCATCTGATTCAAGTTCAAGCAATTACAATGCAATACCACTGAATACTAATAAAATGTCTGCAGCTTCATAAAAATGAGTTCAGTGTCTTTATTATTGGCGTATATTAATCTTGGCTTTAAATATTATTCAACTAATCCTACCGGACATAAAGTGACTTATTAAAAACGTCCATAATGTAAATGTAATCATACTTCCAAGCTGGTAACGCAAAGAATACCTTTTAATACTGTATAATATGGTAAAATGAAACTGGCACCCAAATACGTAACTCCTATATATATTATCTTAATGTCAAATATACAGAAGTATACAGCATTAAACTGTGTAAAAGTCAATAAAGCTGACAGTTTGCATAAGAGTAACATGCTTTCTGGCAACAGCTACTAGTACCAAGCGCTCCCGTATTTTTTTTTATTTTTTTTTTACCATTTTCCCACATTCTGAGTCTATTTACTAGAAAGGTCTGTAAGCCGTGATTTATTTCTGTGCATAAATGCCATGAAAATGTTCATGCGGAATTAGCCATTATTCAACGTCATGGCTGCTCTTTTCATCTAGACTCAATCAGGAAGTGTCTTGTCTGAGATTATTAAGGGAAATCAAATCATTACCACCCACTCAATAGGAAAAATAAACATGACCATGTAGTAATGCATTTGGGAGATGAAGACTGCATTTATTCTGCACTGCCCTAAATTTGTCAGGCTCTCAGAGCTAATAAAAAGCTTTGACCTGACTGGTTTTTGTTAAGGGAAAGTTAAAATGATAAATCAGCCAATAGTGAATTGGACAAATAATTTTTGTTTTACTAAGCTAAAAAACCTCACTTTTATTTTATTATTTGCCTTACTTTTACTGCCACATTACTGTTACATTTCATTTATATTATTTATTTATTTATATATTTTTATTTTCTGAAGTTATTTTACATTGTTAAACCATGTATCCTAATTCTATATGAACAGCAACATGAAGATATATATGTTAAATATTGCATTACACATTTTTAAATATATATGTTTACCTTATTATTATTATTATTATTATTATTATTATTATTATTTTGTTATATTGGTGAGATGTTTGTTGGGACCATGATGCGGAGACATCTTTAAAATTAATGATTTTTCAGTGTGCTCATCGCTGAAGTATTCGCAAAGCAGCTAAATATCCATAAAGCAACAGTGCTTCTGTATACACACTCACCTGTACATATCCGTTTGCTTTTTCTATGTCTTAGTTTCATCACAGTTAAGTGGTTATAAAAATCCTGCTTGTTTGTGGTTGGCTGGAAGCCTGTTCTCCTGCCTGCGGCTTTTAAAGCGCTCACCTTTTCAAGGACATGGCCACATGAGATCTGTGAATGCATGGCAGGCTGCCAAAGCGCCAGCAGATAACATCTCAAAGAAAATATTACAGTATTGCATACTCAGTGTAAATTACCCGAATGTTTATAGCAACCAGCAGCAACACGAGGCCCGGGGCGGGACGAGGCCTCGGGGCGCTGGCTGCGTTCCTCGTGGGACTGGAAGTTTGTGATGGTTTTGACAGGTACATTTGACTCAACTCTCTCTCTCTCTCTCTCTCTCTCTTTCTCTCTGACATATAATAGGCTGTTGTTTTCAGTTGATATGGATGTACATATGTCATTTCATTTATTGGCTAAAGTTACACACTGATACTTTATCTGCTTCGGTTAGAAGCCGCGCGTAATTAATTATCAATGTACCAGATCAAGTCTAAAATGTGAATTATGTTTTTGGGAAAACGGTTAAAAGTACTATCCAATTGCCATATTGTTCCCTGTTTACTGTGCATTTAATATGCTCGAGAATGGGACATCAGAGCATTGCAGGGTCCCACGCACACCTTCATTCACACTAGAAGCAGTTTAGTGTAGCCAGTCCACCTTGGAAACCCAGACAATACCCACAAAGACACAGGAAGAATAAGAACTCCATGAATAGTATAACCCTAGCTAAGGAACAAAACAGGTACCCCAGAGCTGTGAGGAGCAGACATTACCTGCTGCACCATCATACAGAAGATACCGAACATTTTCCATTTTCACCATCTCATCCTTTCCACTAAGGAATTTGTTTGTCAGTACACCCGCTGATCAGGAACTTGGCAGTGCTGTCAAACTATAAACTTATATTTGGTTATGCTCATTCCCTCTACCTTTGCTCAGAACATAAGCTAGTCAGTAACTCCGCTAATATAGCTAGTCAGTAGCAGGAATCTAGCTATTCTGAAAATTAGCCAGTCATAAACCTTGCTATTTAAGAACTTAGCAATGGTCCGAGTGAGGTCATATCTTCGTTTTCATTTCTTTATTCGAAAACATAGATAATTAGTTAGGCTGAATGTAGCTAGTCAGAAATCAGTCAACTTAGCTAGTCAGAAACTGTGCTAGTCAGTAAATTAGCTTGTCCTTAATTTAACTAGTCAGTAGCTTAGCTATTTAACTTTGCTAGTCAGGACATTAACAAGTCAGAAAATTAGCTAGTCCATAGCTTAGCAAGTTAATAACGTAACTACTCAGAAATCTCGACACAGTCAGTAGCTTAGCTTGGCAACCTATGCGGTCAGTAGCTTAGCTTGGCAGTTGTTGACTGTGTAGTTTTTAACTAGTCAAAAACATGGCTAGTCAGGAACTTAGCTAATCAGTAGCTATCATTAACGTATTTCCAGTAAATTCAGCATTCCAGGAACTTTTCAGAAATTGATCTTTATTTCGTTAATTTAACTATTCAGTAACAGTAGCTAATAAGGAATTTGCTAGTTGGTAACTTAGCATGGATTGATATCAACTTTTGCTTGTTTATGTTTATTCTCCTGGTCTTTGTCTTCTTTTATTTTATATTACTGCAATAAAAAATAAAACATTTTAAGAAAAAAATAAAAAGGAGAACTCACGTGTGTGTCCACCTTCTTTCTGCAACTCACTTCAAACTTGAGAAAACAGCCCTTTCAAACTGGAGAAGTAAACGTTTAGTCATTCCTACCACTAAAATCATGAATGTGATTTTAACCTCTTATTTTTCTTGCTTTGATGGAGCCACAGTGCCCATAGCTGGAGCTGTGGGAATCCTAAAAATATATGAGCCATTTAATTGTGTTGATCATGAGGACAATCATGTGCAGACGATGACATAGTAAAAACCAGGTTGTGTTTTTCTTTAAAAGCGTATTTTTATATAGATTTCTGTGGTTACTAATCCAAATGTCATTCACAGCCATGTTATTTTAAAGTCCATTAATTGGAACGTTTCTGTAAATCTTCAAAAGTGTGTGTACGTAAACTGTGCATGTATATATAATAAGGGAGTTTGTATGAATCAAACTGAACTCTGGCTCACCTGACAGGGTGTGTGTGTATGTGTGTGTATGTGTGTGTGTGTGTGTGTGTGTGTATGGGTTTGGGGTATGCAGTCGTCCAACTATTTCGAGGAAAAACAAAAAGTTAAAGTCAATTTCTTACTAAAGTTGAAACTTTCCTTCCAGCATTGCCTTTTCTTGAGCCCTATACCAGCTCTACTAGATTTGGTGCCTGTCAATCTATGAGTGATCCTGCCCATTGGCTATCCTGTGACCTCAGCTAGGAGCAGCCACTGGGATGAACCAGGTGCTTGTGGAAACAGTTTCTCTGTCATCATGTTCAAAAGGACAGAAACAAAAACTCAAAAAAAAAAAAGAGAAAGAAATGAAAAGGTACTTTACTTTATGTCAGTCAAACATTTTTTCCATCTCCACTGGAAAAATAAATCATGTCAAACTAACAAGCATGGATCAACAGAAATGGAAAAGAAAAGAACGAATTTTACCTACTCATACAACGTTTTTTTATTTTTTTGTTTTTCTCGTAATAAGGTGTGGTTACAAGTTTATTTATCAAGGCCACAAGACAGCAGCCATATTAACCCTACTAAATATGTTATGGAAAGTCATAAGGGTACTCATTAATACCAGTTTGACTTATAATACTGAAATGAGGAGCTTATACTAAATAATAATAATTAAAAAAAAAATAATAATAATAATAATAAGCAATCAAGGGCATCATGGAACAATTGTTTAAGCTCCTTTTATGTCAGTTGCTGCCATGTGCTGCAATAAAATCCTCCCACTGAGATTATTATTATTAACATTATCATTAACAGAAAGCACATGGATGTGTTCAGAATGTCTTGGTCTTGTCTCAGTGCTCGCAGAACTGAACTGCTCGACTTTATTAAACTTGATATACAGTCAGTTATTCGGGTTACCTTCGTTAGATATGCAGTCAGTGAATTAGCAATTGATTTGTCGAGTCAGTAACTCAGTTACTGAACTTTGCTAGTTGGGAACCAGTCTGTATCATACCGAGTTGTATTATTAGCAAGAGTTAGCTAGTCAGTAGCTTGGAAAGTTAATAACATAACTATTCAGCAACTTAGCTAAGCTAGTCTGTAGCTTAGCTTGTTACAAACCTAAACTTAGCTAGTTTTAAACCTAAATAGCCAGTAACCTGGTTGGTCAAGAACTTGTGTAATCAGTCATGTAGCTTAGCTAATTAAGAGCATAAAGCTTCAGTCAGTTGCCTTAATTTCCCGGTCTGAATTAATAAAGTTTTGCATTAGTTTTAGACAGCTTGACGTCCTGTAACATCACTCACTATCCCTGCTTGCCTTGGGTGAAAGTGGTGAATGCTCCAGGATTCAGTCCACTGACATGGGAATGCATGAGTAGAGGATTAGTGTCAGGGTTCAAGTCATACACCGAACAGGCTTGGCAAAAGCACACACTGTTTGTAGAAGTGGGAAATAATATGTGTGCTCTTCACATTTCCAACCATCGGAACGGAACAGTGGAGATTAGGTCCCATTGTGACTTGCAAATATTTTATCAAGCTCTGAGCACTGAGTGTGCACAGATTATGTCTATTTATTGGTGATGTAAAGTTTACTCAAAAACAGGGGCAAGAGTGACTCAACTGCACAGAACAGAAGACAAGGCCTTCAGGCTAGATTTGCTCATTCATGACAGGAGCACATTGCCTGCACAAGGCACATTTTCTATTGAAACAGTTCGTCAACAAATACGTAATTGCGCAGCGATTTCCAAAGATGGTTGATCCTACATTACACAGTGCATGGCATAGCGTGTACTCTCACAAGGGTGCTTTCTTGGCGTGAAACGCTGATTCCCAGAGCGAAATGAAGTGAGCGTGTTTTATTTTGCTTCGATGGAATGGATTAGGAGGTTCTTAATAATTAAGGAGAAAACACAGAGAAGGAGGGGCACAAGAGGTGGTAATGCTGGAGGGTATAAGGGCATGCACAGTGCCTGTGTCTGTGTGTCCGTGCACAAACCTTATTTGCCTGGACAAAGAATTTGGATAAAAGGGTTTAGGCTTTTGGATCTCTACTAGACAGAGATTTGGGGATTTGAGGCAAAAAAAACAAAGAATTAAAGCCCTGAACTAATGTGTCCTCCATAAGGCCCCGAAAGCCTGGAGCAGACCAGAACTAGGATACATCCCCTCTCTCATTCTCTGTCTCTATCTCTAAAACAGACGCCAAGGTCTGGATGCAGCTGTGCAGACTTGGCAAAAGTGTTCGACTTAATGAATTATATCATCAGCAGTTGTGTGACAGTAACAGTAACAATTCTGGCTTCTCCTCCTCCTCTGGTCTATCCCTCTTCTCCACTGACACCTGATGGATTATTCACATAGCCCAACTAGAACTGAGAGTAATATATCATACATCACACCGCATTCCCTATAGGAAAGTTGTAGAATCAGTGTAAAGAACTGCACGATATGAAGCATTCACATACAGTATGATGTGCTTATGGAAAAACAAGACAGGTTTTATGTGGCTGTTTTAGCTTTGGGGCATCTATAACAATAAAAGGGCGAAAAGGGCCTGGGTTTGATTCCCTGGCCGAGTGATAAGGATCGTCTTAGTGCAGAGTTTATTGCATCACATTTGGTGTATTTAGTAGACACATGTTCTCGCAGGATTTGCACGGGTTTTCTCCTAAAATTTAGAAAGATGCATCCAGGCAAACTTGTGGAGTGGAGGCACTAAATTGCCCCCAAATGTGAGTGTGTGAAAGTGTCTGTCTATGTCTGTCCTGCTGTCGACTGGTGACCTGTCCAGGCCATTTCCCTGCCAGACTGCCCCAATGTGTGTGTGCGTCAATAGACTGTAATGGACTGGTGACCTGTCCAGGGTATTGCTGTGCCTTCCACCCAATAACAACTGTGATAGACTCCAGCATTCCCCACAACCCAGTAATAGGATAAGTGGCTCAGACAGTGAATGTTATATTTGGCAAATTGCTGTGGTATAAAAGGAATATAAAGAGCATTCGGGTTCAATCGCTTGGCATCAGGTCATGCCACACGTCAATGTTGTTGATCAGGTTCTTATGATAACATTTTAATGCCCTGCATATTAATCTCAGTAGTATTACTGTTAACCGAATTCTACCAGATTCCGACTGTTACAGATCTTTTTTTTTTCCACTTTTCCGGCAACAACCTTCAGAATCCTCTAGGTAACCCAACACAATGAGCATTTTAGAGCATGATATACTAGCAGGCACTAAACTTTACAGACTCAGAGTTATTAGACACCTTTACTTTTGTCATGTATACATTTATGGCACAGTGAAAATACCAGATTGTTAGGAAGCTGGGGTCAGAGCGCAGGGTCAGCCATCAACCCTTGAGCAGCGAAGCTTAAGGGCCTTGCTCAAGGGCCCAACCGTGGCAGCTTGGTGTTGCTAAAGCTTTAACCCCTGACCTTCTGATCAGTAAATCAGAGCCTTAACCATTAAGCCACTACTGCCCTGGCTAAGATATTCATGTGAAGAAGCTCGAGGTGTGAGATAGCTGAGTGGTTGCGGGAAAAGGTCTTGGGGTTGGTCATCAGTCATGTCCAATGAAACAGTCTATTTCTGTGAAAAGTAGGATCTTGGATGTGATTATTGTCACATGGTTAGGTCTAGACAGAGGTCTAGTTATCATGAAGTACTGTCACTGTACATTTAAAATCTTTAGCAGTTTGAATATAAAATGTAACTATAATGTGGCTTACGAAAGCCGTGGTTTGCAGTGTTTACAGGTTACTTCTTCTCTTGTCAGCAGCCTCGAAGCACATTATTTATTTCCTTGGTGCTTCTTGGAAATCCCTTAAGCAAGAAATAAAACTGATTTATGACCTAAGGAAGCCTATGACCCGGTATGTGTGTAGGAGGCAGACGCCTGGCAGCATGCTGACCTGTGTATCGGGGTTAGCGGAGACGAGCAGGGGCGGCCGGTGGTGGGCTAATTGCTACTTTAAATATATTAGCTAAAGCTCTGAAATAAAAGACAGCAGCTGCGCAAGCAGAACAGCATTACGCTGCTGTTAATGAGGTGTTGGTGGAAGGAGAGTGATTACAGTCCAAGCCGCTGATTGCTTAATGATAGGAAGGGATTCAAAGGCAATCAGCTTGATTGGCCCTCCCCCCACGCATGATGTCAAGCTGTATTTCATTTGGTGGAAATCAGACCAATCAGACAGTAATTGGATTTTTTTTTGTAGTTGATGTATTTATTTATGTATTTGAGCATTTTGGGGAAAAATATTTATACTGGTAATTGTTTAATGTTAGGAAATAGACAAATATAATTCACTGCATTGCTGCAAATGCTGTTATTGCAATTTCTTAATATATAACTGCAAAATAAAATGCCACTATATGAGAAGATTTTATATAAAATTAATAGTTATACACTAAATTAAACATAAGGGTGCCTGTGATGTGACCTTACACAAACTGAGTTAATCTTACCATCACAAAGTTGATTATTTTCGAATAACAAGTGAAAAAGTGAACTACTTGCCTACTGTGCTTGCACATAGAGGAATGTGACCTCCACATTTAGCCCATCTGTGCAATGAAACACACACACCAGTGAACACTAGGGCCCAGAGCAGGGGGCAGCCCCAAACCATGGCGCCCGGGGAGCAGTTGGGGGAGTTAGGTGCCTTGCTCAAGAGTCTTGCCAGGGCCGTGTCTTGCCCTGGGCTGGGATTGAACCTGGGACCTTCCAGTCACAAGACCGGTTTCTTAACCACTACCTGCAGGCTGTATCCATAACCATCAGAGTTAACTTTCTGCACCCCACATTCTGCTTTTATCCATTTATAATCATGTTCAACTGAAACCTGATTCTAACCCTATACGTTTACTGTCAATTTAATCTATCAGTTGACCAACTCAGGGATTCACACCAGTCTTATACAGTCGAAAGTCCTGAGTAAACTGAGTCAATATTCTGAGGTTTGTTTTTCTTTCTGTACTTAGTGCACTGAGCTTCTCCATTGTAATGAGGATGTAATGCGGATGAAAATGGCACTAAGGCCACACAGCCTTCCACGAAGTCAGACGTTTATTCTCAGCTTAATCTCCGATTCTTAGTTAGGACTCACAGTCAACACTAATACAAGCCGAGCTGCCAGTGGCTTGTTAGGATTGGCAGTTGTCACCATGCAGACTTCTCTTGCAGCACTAATGCAGATATTAAATACTGTCTTGATTATATGCACATGTGTGTATTGGAGTGTCAGTGTCTCTGTCCAGTGGTGAAGTCAGATTTAAAGAACTCGTTGTAAGGTGAGGATTTAACATGAAGATTGTTGCAAACATTGTTTGCAGAATTGGGTTTCATTGATTTATCTATCTAGAAAATACTTTGCCTACAGTGAAAGTGAACGATTTGTCTGCTGTGTTTGCACACAGAGGAACATGACCATCCATAAAACCATCCATGCAGTGAAACACACACACACACCAGTGAACACTAGGGGGCAGTGAACACACTTGCCCAGAGCTGTCCCAAACCATGGGGCCTGTGGAGCAGTTGGGGGAATTTGGTGCCTTGCTCAAGGGCACCTCAGTCGTGTCTTGCCCTGTAAGGGGATTGAACCCGGGACCTTCCTGCCACAAAACTGGTTCCCTAACCACTAGGCCACAGCTGCCCCCGAAGAGCAATCTAAAGGAGTAACTTGAGAATCCATGAGACAAGTAATAAACATTCATTACATTCAATAAACATTCATCAAGATCTGTTGTTACTGCAGAAATAATAATGTATTTTAATGTGCACATTAGTATACACTGAAGTACCAGAAAAAAAAAAAGGAAAAAAAAAAAACACTTGACTTGACTTGACTTGACTTGAAACTGGTACACTAGTCTAATACCGGGAAGGGGCTCCATGAGCTTGCAGAAATATTCTGTATGTAATGAACACCATACTTTCTGCAGAACAGTCCACAATGGTGTTGTATTCCTAGGTGTAGGATTTCTGTGTTTCACAGCACGTTGCATGGCATCCCAGATGTGTTCAATAACGTTGAGGTCTGGTGACTTAGGTGGGAGTGACAAAACCACAAACTCAGATGAGTGTTCCTCTAACCATAATTTGCCCTTTTTTTATAAGTATGTGGTGCTGCCTTGTCCTGTTGGACGAGGCCAAACTGATCAGAATGAATGTAGGACATGAACTGGTGTAACTCACATCTGAGGTGTTTACTTGAGATGTTTGTAGATGTACCAGGGGTCCCACAGAATGCCAGCTAAACAAACCCCACACCATTATAGATCCACAACCAGCTAGTGTATTTCGCATAGGCTTGTCAGTATCAGTTTTTCTGGCACTTTAGTGTATACTTACATTTTTCTTAGAGCCAGAACTACTTGTTTACTGACACCCAGTTCTGTGCTCTATTGAGTCCGGATAAAGCGCGGTGAGTTTCGACTTGATGCGCATGTTTATGTTAATGACAGGTTTTCATTCTCTGTGCTGGAAGACAAGAGGGTCATTGTTAGTGTGGTTAAGAGGAGGATCCTGTGCACTGGATGTACTGCGGTTTCAGCACTTCCCCTGTCATAACAGAGAAAGAGACAGACATGCGGATGTTTGAGCGAGTTTTTTTTTTTTTTTTTTTCAGCGCTGATCTGTAGCCTCTGGTGGGTAAGCTAAGTTGACAGGTGAAGGTGTGCAAGTTTTCAGAGAGAGGGAAGTGGGTCGGAGAACTGGATGGGTCGGGTAGGGGTGGGGGGGTGGGGTTCTGGGGATGGGATTGATGCTACAGCTCTTCATCTGACCCTGAGCTGAACTTGAGGGACCAGGAAAGAAAATTATATTCTCTACAATTAGGGTTGTTCTACCTGCAGGCTGTATCCATAACCCATCCTTATCTTGCTGCACAACAATTACCCAGAATGCCACGGGCCTGCTGAGGCCTGCTGCACCAAAACACAATTATGAGACCCTTTTCAATCTCTGTACTGAGAGATCGGAGTTACATATGCGTCAGTCATATGAAACCTTCAGGGTGGAGAGGTAGTTTAACGGTTAAGGTTCTGTGCTAGTGGCCTGAATTACGTCTCAGGACTGGCCGAGAACCAGTGCTGGATCCTTTTAGCAACCATTAACTTAGCTCCTAGGATACACTCTCTTATAAAAGGGACTCTCGCGGGTACAAAGATTAATAGGTGTAGCCTTTTAAAGAGGTTCTACATGGAAATGTCTGAAAGGGAATACCTTTATTGTAGAGTGCTTTAAAGGTTTTCCACCAACATAAACAACCCAAAGAATATTTAGGGTCCTCGGTGGAATCTTTTTGTCCTAGGAGCATGTGTTTGGTTTGGATTGGGCCTCGTATGTTAAGTACTTTGGATAAAAGTAGCTTCCAAATGAATAAAACCAAATGCCATCACTCTTCAGTCATGTTCTGTGCCCAGCCGCCATAGTGCCAATGCTAACGAATATAGAAACCAGACCATTTCAGACAAGTATAGACCTACACGCTGATTGACTGAGGACATGATTGTCATCTCCACGGGTTTAATAACTACCAACGTAAATGCAACACATTGTATTCATATGGTTAACTGTCATCTTTATGTACAGGCGAGAAATTAATTAAGCTAAGTAAACCCTCTGGATACTTCTATAATATACGGTTCTCTTGTGAAGAACTGTAAGAACCGTATAGCAGACAGAGTGGTTGTTTAATTCAAAGATCAGGTTACAGTCTGTGTAGAGTTTGGCACGCTCTAAGGTTTCCTCCTGGTTCTCAGGTTTCGTCCACCTCCTAAAAAACATTTCAGTATGTTGATCAAGCTAATTCACCTTTCTGTGTGAATGAATATGTAACTGATGCCCTGTGATGGACAGTAAGCTTATCCAGAGTGTATTCCTGTATTCCTAGGACAGGCTTTGGATTCACATGAACCTGACGCTCAGCTAATCAGGAGGTCGACGTGAAACTTACAAGTTTTGTTGGGGTGAATTGTAAAAACAGTGAAAGTTTTTATAATATAGAGGAGACACATATGCACTGAAGTACCATAAAACTGTTACAGACTGTAAAAAAAACTGGTACAGATTTGTGGTGGCTCCATAATGGTGCGAGGTTTGTTTAGCTGGAATTCCACGAGACGCCTGGTACGTCTACAAACAGGTCTCTGACAGAACACTAAGGAGGAGCACTTGTCTAAGTTTGGGGTTTTGTCAACAGAAATCCTACACCTCGGAATACAACAGAATTGTAGGTCTTTCTGCAGGAAGTGTGGTGTTTATTTTGTACAGAATATTTCCTCAAGCTGGTGAAATCAATGCCCTGTGGGGGACCTACCAAGTATTAGACTGGTGTACCATTTTTTTTTTTTTTTTGGTACTTTATTGAATAGTCTGGTATTTTTTTCTTAATGTCAGTTAAATTTTTAAGAGGACCAATGTGGGAATCCATGCCAGTCAATATTCTGAGGTTTGTTTTTCTTTCTGTACTTAGTGCATTGAGCTTCTCTATGGTAATAAGGATGAAAATGGCACTAAGGCCACACAGCCTTCCATGAAGTCAGACGTTTATTCTCAGCTTAATCTCCGATTCTTAGTTAGGACTCACAGCCAACACTAATACAAGCCGAGCTGCCAGTGGCTTGTTAGGATTGGCAGTTGTCACCATGCGGACTTCTCTTGCAGCACTAATGCAGATATTAAATGCTGTCTCGCTTATATGCACACGAGTGTATTGGAGTGTCCGTGTCTCTGTGGCGAAGTCAGAGTCAATTCAAATGTAAAGAACTTGTTGAAAGCAAAAGGAGTTAGCATTGTTGCAAAACATTTTGTTTTGCAGAACTGGGTTTCTGTTTAGAATCTAGAAAACAGTATCTATAATCTATCTAGACAACACTTAGCCTACATGTACTAGCTTGCATAATAGCGACCTAAAGGGACTGTGCTAGCCAAACAACATTTGCAAATTTTTGTTCTCATTAGTCAATAAAAATGCATTAAAGATAATAATAATAATAATAATAACAATAATAACAATAATAATAATAATAATAATAATCATAATAATAATACAATTTTACAGAATCTTGGCAGATCAGGTTCACTCAGATTAATCCAACATGACTCAAAGGAAAACAAGCCAGATTTGTGGTTATGATGTCATACATTTTCCAGGCTTTTGATTGGCTGTTGGCTGATCGGTCTGTGTTAGTTGTTCACCCTGGGGCTTTTTCAAAGAAAAACATGTAGCACTATCCAACTTACTTAAGACCTGATATCCACTGTGTGATGTAAAGGCTATGTGATGAGCTAAGCATGTTATTGCTGCTGAGCATGTATATTTATTATTTTTTTTTACATTTACATATATTCCAAATAATGCAAAATAGTAAACTGTACTTATGTTGATTCTTTATTTAGCGATTATTACTGTTAGGTGTGTGTGAAAGCCGACACTGGCCGAAGCAAAGGTGGACAAGACTGTAGGTGTTTATTGCACCGAAATTGAATACAGTCCAAAACGCAATCCAACTAAACATAGGCACAACAATCAGAAACCGAGAAATCTAAGTAACACACATGTTTGTACAAGACTCACAGGAAACCAAATACTTCACTATGGCAAAGAAACAACACAGTCTATATCAGGGGTGCCCAACTCCAGTCCTGGAGGGCGGGTGTCCAGCACAGCTTGGACATTTCTCTACTCAAACACAGTTAACAGGTAAGTGCAATCAGGTGTGTTTGAATAGAGAAACCTCCAAGCTGTGCTGG
>JAOVVF010000032.1:3699875-3710694 GCA_028565595.1 Duopalatinus emarginatus | reverse complement strand
TGTGTGTGTGTGCACATGCATGCGTGTGTGGAGGTGGATGGCTAGGTTGGATGGTTTTGTTTTTGTTACTTTGTAATGTCAGTTATCGTGCACTGTGAGCTACTGTAACCAAACACAATTCCTTGTATGTGTGAGCATTCTGATTCTGATTTCTGATTTTTTTTTTTTTCCTGTTTGTACATTGACTGACCTACTGCCTGGTTTTCTCAACTCTGTGTGTGTGTGTGTGTGTGTGTGTTTTCATACCTGTATTTGTGTCTACCTGTGTCTTGGCATGTATCTGTACAGTCATATAGTAATAATAAGCTTAATTGACCTTTCATGTGTCATAATTAACCTTTTATATTTCTTTTGGTATTGGTGCAGGTGCTGACCTGGTGAATGGCATGATGGGTTGGGCTAAAATGAATACTGTCATTAAAAGATAAAGTTGGGTGATATTAAATCAGATTAGCTGCTTTCATTACTATCATTAACCTTTCATTACCAAATATCTAAGCTTGTATTGTTGGCAGAATATTGGCCCTAAGTGTGGAAGTGTCTGATTTGTAATGTGATGTCCCCTGTTATAAGCCGCTCCACCCATAGCAGCTAAGATTTGAAGAAGAAAAATAGAGAAACTGGAGGAAAATAGTACTGTAGTGCTAAATAGGATATTATTATTATTATTATTATTATTATTATTAGTAGTAGTAGTATTATTATTATTATTATTATTATTATTATTATTATTATTATTATGGACTTACCATTTTCTTCCATTTCATGCGCCTGTTCTGGTACCAAGTCTTGACCTGGAGCTGGGTGAGACCGAGAGACTGAGCCAGGTCCAGTCTGCATATGCACAAACACACATGGTGCAAATTAAGACTGAGTTTAAGAAAATTCGAACAAATGATCGGTAGAAATTAAGAGTAATAATAATAAGTGTCAGGAAATTTTATTTTACATGCACTGCACAAAACACTAAGCGTCACAGATTTCCTTCTCATAAAGGCAACAAGCATCACATACGACTTTTGTCTCCACCCCATTCTGATAATCACCTGATCACTGATTATGATTGTTTAATGATTAACTGTCCTATCTGAATTCCTATAACATTACATTAGCGCAAGGTTTTATTGACATTTTAATCATATATGCAGTCTATACACAGTGTGTGCAGTATACAGGGAAACAAAACAGCTGCAGACTTGTGTTTAAGGAACCAGCCTTTTAACCACAAGGTCCCTGGTTCAATCCCGTGCTCAAGCAAGACGCCCAACACCCAACCGCTCCCTTGGAGCCATGGATAGTGGCTGCCGTCTGCTTCGGGTTAGTGTGTCTGTTTACTGTACAGATGGGTTTAATATGTGTGTGTGTATGTACATGCATAGTGGTCAATGAGTTACTCCACTTCTATTATTGTTTTTGACCCATGCCTGTGTACTTGACTACGATTCTCCTTTTTGCCTGACCCACCGTCTATCTGCTCTAATAGAACTTATGCACGCGTGCCCTACATCTAACTACATCGACATCTGATTATTAGTAGGGAGTGTTGTTAATTAGCATATTAATGATCTGGAACAGATGCTACACAAGATTTTTTAATATTCAGATTAATTTAACACAAAACAGTTCTAGTTACAGTGAATTATGTGCCTACTGTTCTTGCACACAGACCAATGTGACCTCCGCATTTAACCCATCCGTGCAGTGAAACACACACACACACACAAGTGAACACATTGGCCCGAAGCAGGGGGCAGCCCCAAACCACAGCACCCAGAGAGCAGTGGGCGGAGTTAGGTGCCTTGCTCAAGGGCACCTCAGTCATGTCTTAACCTGTGCAGGAATCCAACCCGAGACCTTCAGGTCACAAGACCGGTTCCCTAACCACTAGCCCACGGCTGCCCCCAAGCACATGGCGCCATTCCTCGCTTTTAAACAGCAAGAATGAAGATACAAGCCAGATTTTCTGCTTTTTTTCCTTTTCACAAAGCTTTATATTTTGTCCATTCTGAACATGCACCTGTCAGGAATTTCCACTAAAGCAACATCAGTCCTATTAGAATGGTAGCACAGGGGAAGACCACTGCTAAACATCCTAAAGTCATCTGTTATCCTACACATAAAACCCAGTGGGTGGCCGTTTCCGCCGGTCCAGATGTCCATCTAATCACAGCATAATCAGTAACACTGCAGAGACATATCAAAGGAGGACACACTGCTCTGTCTGGAACAGTCTTCCCAGACTGCCTGTAATTGCAGACCTTCCACTCAATTCTGTCACCACTTATCTATACAGGAAAAAAAAGGTAATCCTATCATACGAGCTCATTGCTCTCTTCAAGGCAGCTGGGCTTCCTTTGGCCACTCCGGCAAGCTTTCCATGACTAATTCAGCGATTGGTTTGGCGGTAATGTGATAGCCATGGCTGGGCCTGGACCGTACAGAGAGCGCTGTATCAAACAGCCGTGCTATCAAACGATCACACAGAGATTCCTGCCATGTCTTCTTTCAAAGAAGGCTCGCAACAGCCCGAAAGGATTAGTTAGCTCTACCGCACTGCCTCTCCCAGACAGTCCAACCAAGGCAGTCCAACACTCCGTGGCACTTTGATATCAGACCCAGAGATGTGTTGGAATTGAGCAAATCAGTGCACACACAGAAATCAATTGTCTTCTCTCTTGTACAATCATCTAAGAGATAAAATGCTGGATTAGACTGAGAACATTAATATTTCATCCAGCTGGAATTATTCTCAAAGCCACTTTAAAAGTGAGAAACTGCTAGATAGATAGATAGATAGATAGATAGATAGATAGATAGATAGATAGATAGATAGATATATAGATACTGTTTGATGCCTCAACATGCTTCCTACTGAGATGCCTTATTTATTTTTGCACGAATATCGATGGTGTTCAGTGTGCTGCTTCAGATGTGAAGGTAATCTCAGCATTCAGAGCATGTGGCACAACATTACAGAATATTTCCATATTTCTGAAAAAGTGAACCTGAACTATTTGCCTACTGTGCAGTGAAACACACACACCAGTGAACACTAGGGGGCAGTGAACAAACTTGCCCAGAGCAAACCACTGCACCAGGGGGCAGTTTGGGTTGGGGGGTTGCCCTGTGTGGGGATCAAACCGGGACCTTGAGGTCCCTAACCTTTAGGCCACGGCTGCAGTCCTTTGCTTCCATGGTGGATCTACCGCGTATTAGACTGGTGTATCAGTCTGGCAATTCAGTGCAATGTGCTTTTACTTTTGCTACTTTTGATAATATAACAATTTATTATTTTGTTGCCATTGCTGCAAGACATTTGTGTCATGAGCCCGAACATGGCCTTATGTAATGCTGTTCTGTAACTATGCCAGATATAAAAAAAATAAATCTGAAATGATTTACATCAGAGAATCAGGAAACATACACCCACATTATGCTTATTATAAACTCAATTGATGAGGATTATTATAATCATCCATACTTTATAAAAACGTTTAGGACTGAATTATATAAATTGTACAAATTTGTATGTTGGCATGTTTACTACTAGTTTTATGGGGTTATGATTATGTGGCCGCTTGCACACTTGTAGCTGTGGCTGCTGAGCAAAGAAGCCAAAAACCACAACACACAGACACACACACACACACACACACACACACAGAGAGAGAGAGAGAGAGAGAGAGAGAGAGAGAGAGAGAGAGAGAGAGAGAAGCAATATGGTGATCACATCCTTCCTACACCCTGAGGACGGGGATTTTCCCAGTTTATGTTCTTCATTCAGCTGGAGCTTTAATTAGTACACTTGTAAGACCGAATCAGGTATCAGATGTGTGTGCGTGTGTGTGTGTGTGTGTGTGTGTCTGTGTGCGTGTCTGTGTGTGTGTTTGTAAAGGCGTTGATCTATTTATCCATGAGCGTATTTACTTTTTAATTATTATTTTTTTCTTTAAATATATACCACAGCAAAAATGTCTTAGGCATGTGTACGGAAAATGTGTGGCTGCTCTTTCCTGGTCAGACTTATGGCGGCTACAGATCTTATGCTAGGATTAACTGGGTGTGAAGTGAGAGGAACACTGGATATGACACCAGTTTGGAGTTCTACTGCCAATCCATCTACTGACATGTTTTTGGGTGGTGGGAGGAAACCAGAGAAACCAGAGAAAACCATCGGCTGAATAAGTGAAACTGAATGAGGTATGAACTTAAAAAAGGGATCGGACCAGATGGGTTAGACTTCAGCCCCACACACATCAGTGAGTCTCGGGCTTCTGTAGCCATGTCACTAGTTCAACAGTTGTCCTTCCTTTAACCACTTTTGTTGGTACTAACCACTGTATACCTGGGACATCCCAGAAGACCTGCTGTTTTGGAGATGCTCTAACCAAGTCATCTAGATATTACAGTCTAGCCTTTCTTAAAGTGACACAGATCCTTATGGTTGCCCAGTTTTCCTGCTTCCAACTCATCGTTTAATGTTATGGCTGACCAGTGTATAAAAAATAAAATGAAGGAAGAAGAACCAACCCAGGAGGAACCAATAAAAGAACCAGTATGTGACTTTATAGCTTACTTTAGAGCTGATTTCCCCCTCAGATATATATATATATATACATTTTATTAATTTATTAAATAAATTTTATACGTATAATTTTATTTTATTTTATTTTTTTTTAAATAATAAATCTGTCCATAAAATGAGCAGGTCTAAACAGAATGACAAACTGTCTGTCTGTGAACCTTACCCTGCTTCGTGGACAGACTTTAGATTTTCTATCTCCAATTTTAAATCCAGTCTACGCCATAATGGAAGTATGTTCAGCAGAGCCAAACATGAAGTCTGAAATAAAATGGAAAATGTGCGAAGCCTGAGAAGGAACGACCCACGAGAGGCAACCTAAGACACACGGATTACATCATCTCATTGTACAAAGCTCCAAAGTGTTTTATATACACCTGTGTGTATATTAAATGATCGGCATGGAATCGGTGTAATACATTTCTGTTTGCTGTTATTGGCATGTGTCCCTCTTCTGTTGAATGGGGGTAGTGTTTCTTCTTAGAGGATTTCTGGTCACTATTCAAAAGCCCAAGGTTAAAATGTTACTATTCTCTCGACTAGAGCATTAGGTACCTAATGTTCTGGCTCATGCAGGTTAACCGTGTTTGACACGTTCCCAAAAGTATAAATCAAAATGTCAGAGTGATAATCAATGCCATTCAGTTTCCAACATCTGCTTTAGGTTTTTTCTTTTTTTGTCTGCTGCTCAGGCTATGAAACTCTGTTTTATACTTATGTGTGCATTCCGAATATCCACAAAGGATACTGCGCTAAAAGTTTACGACCGATAAATAAATACAGTGCTGATGCCGCTGAAGGCTAAAATATGAAGTACATACACAGAGAAAAAAAAGCGGGTGATTAGTTCAACCTGACGTCTTGGTAAGGTTTTAATTTGATTCCATGCTAACGCTAAATTCCTTGTATAAACCTGCTGCTTGTTTAAATGCAGAAATAATCCAGATGTTATTCATGTTACTGTTGAGTCTGCCAATGTCTTTATGGTTCAGAGCTCTTAGTCCTGAGTTACAACTACTTTATAATTGGTTCCCTGCTTTACAGCTGAAAGACTTTCAAAGCAACAGCATCAAAATATCTGAGTTTATATGTAAAAAATTATTTTTAATTTTTGGAATAAATGTTTTCCAAATTATATATTAAAAATAGTAAATAGGAATACACACATGATCATAACAGTAAATATTATAGCCATAACTCTGGGGTCTAAGCACCTATAAACCCACTGTTCAAATGTTATAGTAGCTCAATACTAACATGGTGAAATACTGTACCTGGAAAAATCTGACTGGCTGATGGTAGCCAGGTTGTTCATCATTAGACACAAGAATAATGGCCCAATGTTGCTATATACAGAATTTCAGCTTGATCTGACATACATTTTCTAAGAAATAGCTCAATTTTAATTGTAAATTTGTTAATTTGACTCCATAAGGGGTGTTTTACATCTCATATAAGAACTCTTTAGGTTGTAAAAAAAGTTGCTAAATCTTTGTAACTTTGTGGGTTGAATCTGATTTTTGATAAATATCTAACGCATTTTAATAATAATCTAAAGCAGGTACTGACCTGTCAGGAGTAGAGAGGTACTTCTGCTTCTGAAACTTCTTCTCCAGACCCATAAGCTGCAGCTCGGTGAAGATGGTGCGACTGCGACGTGGCTTCTTCAGGCGGGGGGTGCTGTGCTCTGTCTCTGACTCACTGCTAATGCTGACGGGTGTCTCGCTGGGCACTGGCTCACCTGGCAGCACATGCTGGGGTGACACCATAGGCAGGTGGGTGACCTGGCCAGGGGGCGAGGGCTGCGGAATGTGTGACAGGCCACTCGGGGGCTGACGGGTGATGACAGACAGCAAGGGGTATGTGCTGAGTGGTGACGGGCCTGCAGGAATACATATCATATATTACGTTACAAATACTGAATTAAAGGTAAATTTATAGACGTTTATTTAAATATGAATAAAAAAAAAGATAAAAAAACGATGCATTGCATAACACACAGGATTAGATCTCTGAGATTTGAAGGTCATGAGATCATTATTTAATATGACAAATAAATAGCACTGCATTAATACATATTTGGGGCAAAAAACTACCATGACTAACGTAACATCAGTTTGAGTTAACTGAGAGTGACATCTTAGCAAATGAATACATAATGAATATAGTTTCAATGATTGAGTGAGTTGTCACATGCTCTAATATTTATTTAGACGGCTGTAGTTTCGATTGTATCATGCATCAGCCATGGAATTATTTTGACAACCTTTTACTTTGTCACAATATTTATTTCCATCCAGTACATCCCAAAGACTTATAATAAGGTTATCATGCCTTGTGTGAAATTTTTTTTATATAACATATGATAATAATGTTGCTTACAATGAAAGTAAACCACTCATTGACCACTGTGCTTGCACACAGAGGATTTTGACCTCATCTAACCCATCCGTGCAGGGAAATACACATACTAGTGAACACACACAGTAGGGGGCAGAAAGCAGACATGCCCAGAGTGGATCCCAGGGAGCAGTCGAGGGTTAGATCCCATGTCATGTCGGTTGTGATGACCTTCACAAGGCTGGTTCCTTAACCTTAGACCCAAAAGTGTCTGCTGGTAGATGACTATCTCAAGGTTGAAAACTCAAATAAAAGCAGAACCTTGCACATAGATGGTGTAATATATGGTTTACCACAGATAGAGTGAATTATAGAACCTGGACTTGGACCTGGACCTGGACCTGGAGTTTTTTCTGGTATTTTTGGATGTTGAGGGCTGATTTCAATTCCAGAATGTAAGTCTAAAAGTGAAACGTCTCCTGGCTCCCCACCGATGTGACACTTCAGTTCAGCAAAGTGTTTAATCCAGATTGAGAAAACGTCCCTAAATTGCACACGAGGATCCGTTCAACTGCTTTAATTGTGACGATGTCACATGCTTAGCTGCTGCGTGGCCGGTTTAAGCAGCCATTACGGTCCAAGCGAACTAAATCCTCACTAATAGCCTGTCCCTTCTCGCCTTAATGGTGTTGGGAAACGTTAAAAAGCCTGACCTGGCTGATGTAGGTCACTGAACTGCAGAGCCGCTCTGATGATGTAAGCAGTGTTTTACACGACACCCCTGAACCCACGGACGATAATGATTCTCCTAAATCTCTTCAACCCTCAGCGTTTCTCTTTCTCTCAGTCTCCGTCTGTCAGACAGCAATAAGACGCCAGACTTCATAAAAACGCAGACCAGGACCGGGATAGCAAAAAAGGGATGTGTTTAGAAATAAACAGAGGGAGAAAGAAATGCAAAAGGGGGGTTATTGTGTAGATATGAGATATCGTAGTAATGATTTTCAGCTTCATCCAAACCAGTTCTAAAGAAGAATGCTGCTATTATGCGGTTATGAGTTACGAGTTCCTGAGAGAACAAGATGGATACAGATCAGAGAGTCAGGCTGAAACTGACTTCAGGTTGACTGCTAATACTCCACTTAAGCTGCAAGTTCAGGCGTGAAATCTCTTAGCACCCTTTACTACACACACACACACACACACACACACACACACACCCTGTTTGTCTGTAACACTACGCTAATTAAACGCTAATTAATCTGTCAGTTAAGTACGAAGCTGTTCAGATGACTTGTTTGTTGATGATTTGATTTTTTTTTTATAAAGTCAGGGCTATGAATCGTGTAACCTGATCCCATAACTTAACACATAGTGGACCAACACATTGTGAAAAATAATCAGTATTATTAGGCATCTCTATGCTCAGGTTCCTGTTCCCACTATTCATGTCTCAGCCTCATTTATTTTCTATTGAATTCAATTCAATTTCATTTTGTATGGCTCATTTAACAATAGACTTTTTTTTTTTTTTTTTTTTGTACAAAGCAGCTCTGAAGAAATCCGGATGCTGATTTAGCCACAGGCGACAGTGCTGAGGAAAAACCCTTTAGAGATAAGCATCCTCTTCTGGGTGACACCGGATAGTAGGATTATAAATCTGTTACCCTTCACTAACAGAATGCAATAAAATGAAACGGTGCTAAGTGAGTTTACAGGATGTTTCAGTGTTGGTAATAAGACTATAATAATAAGGCCTGTTTATGACTACAGCAGCAGCTACAGATGCCACGTGGGAAGTATGTCATCTGTCATAATATGTAGATTTGTCGCCACACCTTATGTAAGGTCTAATAACTGCGCCTCACTTTGCACCTGAACACACTACTATGGTGTATATTAATTCTCGAGCATCGAGACTTCAGAGTCTGAAGTGTGTTATTCTACTCATAGAACTGTGATTCAGTGATTTGAACGTTATGTTTAATGTAAGTAAGATGTATGATGTTAAATGTACTAATAGATGACATCTTTATTAGTGTTAGATCTGATGTTGTGGACCGTCTGGGAGACACATTAGTCAGTCTGGTACTTGTTACTTGTTGTTAGAAGGATGTCGGAGTTCTGAGTCATTTTAATTCACATACATTATTACAACAACAGACAGTTTAGTTAGTCTCCTGGACTTCCATTTCACAAATATTATCAAAACTTTTATGACATTTGAAATATGATTTAATTTTCTATTATATTTTATTATCTTCAATTTTCTCAGATTCCAAACTTATACAACCCCTTATTTTTATGTATTTTAATTTTTATATTTTTATATAGGATTATTTATTATTTTTGGATTATTATATTTATTATTATAGGATTATTTATAATTGTAATCTGTGCATTCCTATATTTCTGTAAAGCTGCTTTGAGACAATGTCAATTGTTAAAAAAAACTATAGAAATAAAATCAAATTGAACTGAATTGAATAGATCGGGTGGAGTGTTTGACTTATAAGCCACTTTGTATTTTCTTTATTTATTTTTATTCCTATTAAATGAGTGCATTAATATTAACCAGTCCTGCTACAGCCAGTGCTGCTGCCCGAGCTGTATAATATGGTTTAATATGGTCTGGACAGCTGTAGCTTGTGGTTAAGGAATGAGCCTTGTGACCAGAAGGTCTCCGGTTCAATCCCCACAACCAACAAGGCACGACAAGTGTGAAAGGCACTTAACACCCAACTGCTCCCTGGTTACCATGGATACCTGGGCAAGTGTGCTTACTTCCCCCTAGTGCGTCTGTTCACCACGGGTTAAATGCAGAAATGCAGAGGTCAAATCTCTCTGTGTGCAAGCACAATGGTCAATGAATGGTTTACTTTCACTTTTTTGTGGAATCTGGGTTGTGTGTGTGGATGGGGGGGGGGGGGTGCTGAACTCTATCTGTGTGATCTCTTTGTGGATGGCAGGAAAACACCCTGGACTGGTCACCTTCTGATCATGTCACCATCACACCATTACAGGGCAGGTACACACACTCACCCTCACACCTAGGGGCAATTAAACATCTCCGGTTCACCTGACTGCATGTCTTTGGATTGTTAGAGGACGCTAGGGCATGTACTGTATACTTCACCCAGAATGAAACCTGGCTGCCAGCCTGAGAATCAGGCCCAGGACCTTCAGGCTGCGAGGCGACAGTGCGACCCACTGCACCATCGTGCCGCCACATTAGCGTGTAAATATATAATTAACTCCATGAGGAATTTACCAAACAGTTCTTTATTGTAATGTGATGTGTTCTGTATCTGAAAATGCCTGTCAGTCACTTTCCTGAACCAAAACACAAAATTATGTAAGACGAAACCTGCGCTGATCAACTGTCAGCAGGAGAGCCTGGTATCAAACATCACCCCGTCGGTTGTGTCTTGTCAGTCCTGTCTGAATCCGTGGCACCTCGAGTGATTGGATTCCACATTTACTTGGCACTCAGTGTACAGTAATGGTGTATGGGAAGTTTTTGAAGCTTTCATTCACGTGCAGAGCGTAATTGCTGAACATGGATTGTGGAGTAAGTTATTTTATTCAAACTTGTGTTTACTCATCTATGATCAAAATGTGTTCAACTTTAAATGTTCAACTAATTTTTCCAGGTTTTTTCAAGGTTTTTGTGAAGGAATCATAATCACAATTTGTTTGTGATCAATTTGTTTGTTTGTTGTTTTCTTTTTTTTGTCCTTCACTGGGTTTATTTAATTTTCTCTCTAATTTAGACCTGCCCGTTTCTTAACACAATCAGAGTATACAGCCAATATTCATGGTTTAAAAATGTTTTGTTATTTTGGTTAATTAAAAATTATTATTATTATTATTATTATTATTATTATTATTATTATA
>JAOVVF010000032.1:3658821-3672398 GCA_028565595.1 Duopalatinus emarginatus | reverse complement strand
GCATATGGTCTCACAAGGGGTCTGAGGATCTCATCTCGGTACCTAATGGCAGTCAGGCTACCTCTGGCGAGCACATGAAGGGCTGTGTGGCCCTCCAGAGGAATGACACTATATATATATAGTCATCACATAAAAAATAGATACCACAGTGTTATTCAGTGTTATTCAGTTATTCAGTCTATACTCTACTGAATCAGTCACAACATTAAAACTACTGCAGCCTTATAAAACTATTTAATCAGCCATAACATTAAAACTGATATATAACATATAAAACTACTGAATCAGCCACAACATTAAAACTACTGCAGCCTTATAAAACTGCTAATATTAGTAGTGCAGTCATATTAAAACTACTAAATCAGCCATATCATTAAAGATACTGCAGCCATATTAAATGTACTGAATCAGCCATATCATTAAAACTACTTAATCAGCCATAACATTAAAACTGATATATAACATATATAACATATAAAACTACTGAATCAGCCGCAACATTAAAACCACTGCAGCCTTATAAAACTACTGACCCAGCCATAACATTAGAAGTAGTACGGTCATATTAAAACTACTGAATCAGCCATCACATTTGAGCTACTGGTAGGTAGACAAGATACTGTAACAAGACAGAAAATATGGCAGGGCTGTGCAAAACTTCAACATACATAAAGATGTCACACACACACACACACACACACACACATACATGTATATTTATATATATGGATGGATGGATGGACGGATGGACGGAGGGACGGACGGACAGACGGATGGATGGATGGATGGATGGACAGGCAGGCAGACAGACAGACAGATACATAGATAGTTTGTATTAACCCCGAGGGATATTGTAACCTTATAGCAGCAGGAATATATACAGTATACTAACTCTGAATGAGGTAAAAGTGGTGTAGGCTGACCATGCCATTAGAATGCGGTTATTTTATTTTCCATGTCGATTCATGGTCTTGTTAGCTAAACCGTATGACGAAATCCCGTTCTGACCAGTTATAGCCATGGCGAGGGTTTCAGAGTGACGCTAACTGGAACAGTTACATCATGCTTGAACTATATTGCAGTATGTACTCGAAACACACACACGCACACACATATGGGGTGACATGGTCACCATTAGCACCTCAGCAGCACATCATTTCCTCTGAACATTCTCCCACACACATACTCACACACACACACACAGAGAAACACTCAAACACATTCACTGCAGTCTGCAGTCCGTCTCAGCAGGGGTTTAATGACTGCGCTGAAATTAAATCATTCTAATCACAGTAGGACAGTTGACTTATCATGAATCAGATACACAGGCTATAACATTTCACACAAGAGCAGAATTGCACAAAGCACATCCTCTGTGCTGGAAGTCAGCTTTGTCTCTCACTCTTTTTCTCTTTCCTGTCTTTCAGGAACGCTCTATGCATCACGATTCGTTCTGTCAATCGAGGACACCGTTCTTATCCTCGGGCCTTCAGGATTAATTAATCGAGATCTACACAGATAAATGCCATCTAATCTCTGATCTCCAGCAGCTCTGAGGACCTGCTACATTTTGCCGCATTCAAAGCTGCATAAAGATCCAATGGGACGAAAAAAAATAAAATAATGTTAGTATATTGCTAAGGTTTATGAAGGAAATAAGAGAGATGGAGAGCACTCTAGAGATTCGATGAATCTCAGGAAGACATTTCAGCTCCAGGCTCTCCATCGATCCTCCGCAGCCATGATCAGCATGCTAATGGCCGTGTGCCGGTGGAGAAAATTAAGCACTATTTGACCGACTGAGCGATTTGTCCCATCAGTGAATTTAATCTTGTGGAATTAACATAAATCTGACACAAACCATCATTAGCAATTACACTCAATTTATTCTCCTAAAGCGCCACAAGGCTTGTCCAGCTGACCTTTCATGATGAAATTAAGGCAAAAGTGGCTGGGGTTGGAAATCGATAAGCAGTCAGAAATGGTTTGCGGGTCTTATACGCAATCCACCGATAACTCACCGTATTACACTTCATCCACATGTGTATGGATACTATTTTCAGTTCATTTCTGTTTCAGACTCGAGGGCCAGATTGCAGGTTTGGGTCACTAAAAGTGATCATTCCCCTATAATGAGCTCAATTTGCTTGTGCACCAAGACACATGTATTAATGACTTGATATATAATTGGTTAATCTGACAGTTTGAACAACCCCCTGTTAATAAATAAAGTTCAGGAATTATCTTATAAGCATGTTTTTATTTTATCATCAAATCAAACTTCAATACATCAACCAGCAAAACCAACCACAAAACCAATGACAGGTGAAATGAATAACATTAATGATCTTATTTCAGTGGGCACCTATCAAGGGGTGGGGTATATAAGGCAAGAGTTGAAGAGTCAGCTCCCAAATTTCATGTGTAGGAAGAAGGAAAATAGTCAAGCATAAAGTGAAAGTGAAAGTGACGTATTTGCCTACAGTTCCTGCACACAGAGAAAGGTGACCTCCACATTTAACCCATCCGTGCAGTAAAACACACACACACACACACACCAGTGAACACTAGGGGGCAGTGAACACACTTGCACGGAGAGGGGGGCAGCCCCAAACCACGTCGCCTGGGAAGCAGTTGTGGGAGTTTCGCAGCCGTGTCTTGCCCTGTGTGGGGCTCAAACCCAGAAATGTATGGTCGCCCCACACTGAGTGACTAGTTAGATGATTGCTGGGTGCCCTGATTTCCTACAACATCCTAAAAAACACACGGCTGGTGAATGGGAGTGAATGAGTGTGTTTGTTACCCAGAGATGGATTGGCACCTTGTCCGGGGGGGTATTCCTGCTTTGTGCCCAATGATTCCAGGTGGATTTCTATCAATCTACCACACAGACAACATACAAAATTGTCTCTAAAAAAATCAAATCAAATCAAATATTAATGAATGATTTATTTATTATATGTTATGTTACACTCATGTAATGTCCCACAACATTCATCCGTTATGCCTTGTTAAAGCCACTATTTACGATCCCATTGTACTTAAGGGTGTCTTAGGGGCAAGCTTTGACTGTGGTTGTCATTTGTTATCAAATGTGCCACATTAGTGCTAATAGTCTGTATGTCGCTTGCCTCGTATCCACAGTTCATGTACTGTAAACAGTCCTCGTCGTCATGAATTCTGGTAGTTTCGCTTGTATTTTACCCAGTAAATGATCTGCACTTACTGTACATCTGCCTCTATCGCCGTTCCATGTAATACAACATAAACCCTAGAGAAATATTTGATCTGTTTTGAGTGGGATATTTAAGCTTTGGTTTACTGTTTGCACTCAATGTACTCATCATTACATACTTGAAACACTTTGTGTGGAAAACAAGGTCAAATGATTCTCAGTTTTCTTCCTAAAGTTCCCTGAGTAAATGAATTGCAGACAAAAGCTTTATGGAATAATTGAATTGACTAGCAGACGTACACCAGACTATAATTAAACAAACCTTTAAATAACCAACGTCCTCTCCAGAGGCGTTGCAGATTTCTTTACTTTGCCTCATGTCTTATCTCTGCATTTTCCTTTTTTTTTCCTTCTTTAGAGAGGCAGGCCAGGTGTAAACGTATGCAGCTAAGATTAGAAGCTTCCAGAAATAGCCCATACAGCACAAATAGCACAAATAAAAAGTCATATCAGCGTTTCTGCACCCGTGAAACCCGCACAATTAATTAAATATAGATTTTAGAGGCTTTGCGCACCATAATTTCTCAAGGGACTTTCACGCAGTGCAGCAAAATCCAATAATCTGATCATTAATCATTATATTCTACAGATATATTGATGGAGATAATTAATTTGAATACGTTGGGTAACATTTTTCTCACAACTGACTGTAAGAACTCGCGAGACAAGATGTGATCGGATGTTCATTAAAGAGTTTATTAAAAAACAAGGGGAAATGGATCCAAATCAGGAAGAGAAGTGATTGAGTGACTGTGCTTGCACAGAGAGGAACACACACCAGTGAACGCACACACTAGGGGGCAGTAAAAAGCCTTGCCTACAGTGTTGGGCAGCCCCTAACCATGGTGCCTGGGGAGCAATAGATATGCCAGGGGATCACAAGGCCGGTTCCATAACCTTGAGCCATGGCTGCCATTTCAGTAGGCAATAATCTTGGTCAGTGCAGTCAAAAGTCAGGCAATCTACAAACAATTTACAGAGAGCTAAGCAAAGGCAAAACAAAGAAAACAGGCTATTGTAAAAACACTGAATCAAAAAGTACAAATAAAAGAAATCATCAGATGTAAACAGTGTTGCATTGAAAGTAATAACTGAAACAAAAAGATACATATACACAGCTCTGAGCAGTTCAGGGTTAAGGGCCTTGCTCAAGGGCCCAATATTGGCAGCTTGGTTAACATCCTCAGTTAAGACGTTGGACTTCTGATCAGAAGGTCAAGAATTTGAATCCCACCACTATCAAGCTGCCAACGTTGGGCCCCTGAGCAAGGCCCTTAACCCTCAACTGCTCAGTCGTATAAAACGATAATTGTACGTCGCTTTGGATTACAACATCTTCCAAATGCGTGAATGTAATTATATAGGCAAATGAGACACACAGTATAAACTGAAAGCAATCATGAACTCAAAACAGGTGCAAAAACAGTCAACAGGAAAACCTCAGTAAATCGGTGCAATCAGGAAGTGTGTTGTTGGGAGCAGACACACTTGATGGCCACAGGGGGTTCTGAGAATTCTTGGCTTGACTGTAGAATAACGAGGCTTTGTTGTGGTATAATGCTAACACCTGTCTGTACGGAACAGACCCTTGATGAGACAGTTGTTAGTTGGAAGTTGGACACAAGTGCAGGTCATTTAATAAACAGGAATCAGGATCTTACTGGGCAGAAAGTCAAAAACCAGAATTACAAGTCTTAGCTGTGTTGACCCAGTATTCTGCATGAGGAATCGTTGCATGACTTGGCCACCACCATTAGAGTCCTGAAGTTTAAACCCACTGAAGGTTATTGGGATGTGGCGGAGAAGATTTTATGGAGTGTTTTTGTGAGTATTGTGGATAATGTGGGAAAAAGTCAAATAGACCAACATACTGAGAAATGAATTTTGAACCACAAAACTAGTAAACAACTAAAAAATACTATTGAGATAGTACTGACCAATCCAGGAGTGCACAACTCCAGTCCTGGAGGACCAGTGTCCAGCACAGTCTGGAGGTGAAATAAAAATGAACTATTTGCCTACTGTGTTTGTACACAGAGGAATGTGACACCTCCGCATTTAACCCATCCATGCAGTGAAACACTAGTGCAGCCCCAAGGCAGCCCCAAACCACATCACCCAGGGATCATTCATCATCAAGGGCACTTCAGTTGGGTCTTCTCCATTGTGGGGATTGAACCCAGGACTTTCCAGTCATAAGCCCGGTTCCCTAACCACAAGGTCACCGCTGCCCCCAGTGGTTGCTCTACTGAAACACACCCACTAAACCTGTTAATTATCAGGTAAGTGCAATCAGGTTTGTTTGAGTAAAGAAGCCTCCAAACTGTGCAGGCCTGGAGTTGTGCGCCCCTGAACTCAACCCTGACTAGCACCAGACTGCATGTTGTTTGGTCATTAAATGGGGGGCAGCTGTGGCCTAGTGGTTAGAGCACCGGTCTCGTGACCGGAAGGTTGCGGGTTTGATCCCCGCCCAGGGCAAGACACAACTGAGGTGCCCTTGAGCAAGGCCTCTAACTGCTCCCTGGGTGCCGTGGTTTGGGGCTGCCCCCCCGCTCCGTGTGTGTGTGTGTTTTATTGCACAGATGGGTTAAATGTGGAGGTCACATTCCTCTGTGTGCAAACACAGTAGGCAAATAGTTCATTCATTTCTTTCTTTCATTCAAATATGTATATGTTAGTAAGACAAATGTTTATGTCTCTTTAGGTTTTTTTTTTTTCTGTAAATGTGAAACTGATCTAATTGGTATGATAAACATGACAATTCCCAAATGCAGATATATGCAGCAGGATTAATGTCGCCTCTAGAAGAAACTTTTCCACCTCCGTGACTCCAATGCATTCATCCAGACACAGAGAGACGGAACACTGCTCTGCAGCTGTTGCCTCTAATTTACTAGACTGCCATGACACGCATCTCCATTTGTGACTTGACAGACTTGCTTCGAGGTAAAACAGCAAACAAATTTGTAACTCCACCAAAAATAGCTTGTATATCAACGCCCACACACCATGGTTCACACTCTGCTTCCAGCCATCATATTTAATCCATCTTTCAGCCACTTATTGATGGGATGTCCACATATATTTGTCTAAGGCCCCACGGTGCGATGTGAAATATCTATTTTTATATTCTGAGGTCGAATATGAGGAGAAAATGTCACCCATGGCACAGACACCCACTTCAGCAGAGAGTCTGGGTATGATTGTGCTAGAGGTCTATGTATTGTCTAAATATGTTCCTTAATGACTATTACTTACATAGATCATTTAGGACCAAGGCAACTTTGACTTGCGCTTCTCAGGCGGATGTTAAATTCCCTCCTGGAGCATAATTACGGTTTGATTACATTCAATTGTCCTATGTATGAGTAACAGGAAGAAGTCTGGTCGTTACAAGCAGAATGAAAGAGTGATGAATGATGACGATTAACGATAGTGTTGTTATATAGACATCCTGTCTTATGTTAAGAATAGTGTAAAGATATGAGCCCCTGGCTGATTTCTTTCAAGCCCAGACGGTAAAGTCAAGTAGCTCATCAGTGACAGACATGTTGAGTGATTATACTTGTGCACTATGGCTAATTTATTTTATCCGACTTTTCCTGGCACTTACAGTTGAGAAGTGATTGAGAAGGAGCTAGGACTGTAATCAAGGCATTACATCCAGCTGCTTAACCCCTTAACACCGGTGCCCCCAAGGCAGCCTCTCGATATATACTACATACTCACTATACACACCCTATATTTTACCGAAGTCACACAGGTAGTAGGTCAAATCTCAAACAACAATGAGACTTACTTAGACACGGTTGAGCTATTTACCAAACGTGCACCACTAAGGATTGGTAGAACCCTGGTAGAGAGAGTGAACAGCAAAAGGTACCTTGGAGTCCACATCTCAGAGGACCTGGCATGGACCACACACATCTCCACTTTGGTGAAGTAGGCCAGGCAGTGCTTGTATCACCTCAGGCAAGAAACATGCCTCCAAGACCAGGACTAGACAAGATGAGTAGTAAGGTGAGTGGAGGCTAAATCAATTCCAAGCCACGGCCAAGATGAGTTTGAGTCAAGCTTGAGATAAAAAAAACATAAAAACCTGTTTACTGTATTCATTTGTCAATAGTGCCATTGATGATGATGCTTTGTAAAAGAGCAAATCGCCTCTTTTGAAATTGTGAGCTTGCGAACAGACAAGACTGTTGTCCTAACATTAACTTAGCAAATTATAGTATTTACAGGGAACCAAAACCAAATACAAATGCCAACAAGTCAGAAAAATTCCGAAATACTTACCAACATGATCTTATATGTCTTTCACAGACTATGATGAGAACCCATGCCGTAAGGTTTAGCCATTAATAATAGACTTATAATAGCATAATTAATTTATTGATAATGGAAGAACATTTTTAGCTCTCCTATTAACATTCGACTCACAGGCTACCCAGGTATGTAATATGGGCAGCTGTGGCCTAGTGACTGGAAGGTCCCAGGTTCGATCCCTGCAGAAGCCAAGACTTGACTGAAATGCCCTTGAGCAAAGTACCTAACTCCCCCAACTGCTCCCCGGGTGCCGTGGTTTGGGGCTACACCGCTCTTGGCAAGTGTGTTTGCTGCCCTCTAGTGTTCATAGTGTGTGTGTTTTAATGAACATATGGGTTGAATGCAGAGGTCACATTCCTCTGTGTGCAAGCACAGTAGGCAAATAGTTCACTTTCACTTTAATTTCCCTAATTGTTATCAGAAAACAGCAATGAATATGACATAATCCCACAAGAGCAAGCAAGAAGTTGGTTTGGCAGAAAGCCAGTCCCAGCACGTGAAACCTATAAAATCTAATATTAAAGGCATCGTAATGGAGAGCACATCACTGTCTGTTTCCATGCTTCTATATTCATAGGAGCACTTCCTGATGACAAACAGAAAGAGGAGTCATCTCTGAGGCTGTGCCAGAGGGGGAAAAAACAGATTTGCATAGCCACTTTCACGTCTATGCAAAGTGACAGCTAGGCGAGCTGACTTGAGGAACATGTCAAGGTTATGCACCATAGTTTGTTATTGGAAATAAAATTATTTGGGCTGTTTATACTGTAATATATTTACATCATCAGCCATAACATTAAAACCGCAAAAAGACAGATAGGTGATTATCTCATTACACCTGTGGCACATGTCAAGGGGTGAGATGTATAATGAACAGTCAGTCAACAGTCAGTTCTTGAAGTTGATGTGTTGAAAAAAGGAAAAATGGGCAAGTGTAATGACTTTGATACAGGTTCAATTGTGATGTCTAGACGACTGGGTAAAACCATCTCCAAAACAGCAGGTCTTGTGGGGTGTTCTTGTTATACAGTGGTTGATACCACTAAAAAGTGGCCCAAGGAAGGACAACCAGTGAACCAGCAGCAGAGTCATGGGTATGCAAGGTTCACTGATGTGCATGAGGGTGAACGCCAGCCTGTCTCTTCGATCCCATGGAATAAGAGTACCTATTTGAACAAAAGTTGCAGCAACTACTTTGGGCAACAAACAAAGCCTTGTATTCACATTCCTTTGCTAATATGGTTATTGTGTGTTTTTGTCCATGTGTATATATAAGAAAGAGACAGAGGAAGCCATTGAGAGAGAGAACGAAAGACAGAGAGACAGATAGAAAGACAGAAAAGACCAAGTGTGTATGGCAAAGCCAGACAGCAAGAACGAGCACCATAAATCATTTACGCTGCACTGCGGAGCGTAGCATGTGCATCTGATAGCGTCAAACACTACCTGCAGGTTATGAGTGACACACTCAAGGCCTCATATCTGTAACATGAAAACAGCAAATTGAACACAAAATGTAGCAATAGAGTTTGAGAGATGAATTCAATTCAGCTTTGTTTTAATAACAATAAGAAAGAAAATGGTAGAAATAAAAAGCTAAAATAAAATAGAAATTAATGCAAGGTACATAGAGAGAGACAACAAACAACTGGCGTAGTGTATAAACACTGAAGTAGCAGGAAAACTGGTACACCAGTTTAATACTTGGTAGGTCCCTCAATGGGCATGGAGCTTGTGGAAATATTCTGTATGCAACGAACGCCATACGAACACAGAACGATCCACAATTCGGACAGAATATGTAGGATTTCTGTTTCATAGCACTTTGCATGACACCACAAATGTGTTCAAAAACTTCAAGATCCTGTAACATTGGTGTCGATGACAAAATTCCAAACTCGGATGAGTGTTCCTGGAACCATAATTTGGTTTCTCAAGATGTGTGTTGGTGCCTATTGAAAGAAGCTAAACCTAGAATGAATTCAGGAGATGACCGAAGGTAACGCGACAGAAAGAAGGCAGAAGTTCACCTGTCAGAGATGTTTGTAGATGTACCAGGGGTCCCATGAAAGACCAGTTAAACAAACCATGTACCATTATGGAGCTCCCACCAGCCCATCAGTACCAGTTCTTCTGGCACTTCAGTGTATATGATGGTAGAAAGTGTGTTTTGCTAAAACATTGCATATCGAATCGAGTGTGTGTGTGTGTGTGTCTGTTTGTGTGTGTGTGTGTGTGTGTGTGTTTGCTTACTGGGAGGTTGAGGTTAGGGTTTACGCATAGCATTAATTAGCTGCCTATATAATTATAGTAGAAGGTTCTCACAGGAACAACAAGATAAAACTGTGTGTGTGTGTCTGCATTCCTAATGGCGTCCAGTTTAATTAGAAATGGTTTGCATTAGGCCCAGCGGTCTATTTATGTACATTTTCTTATGTTACTACTTGGGTAAATGTTAATAGGACACTGTGACTTATTCACTGAAGAACTCTATTGAGATTACAATTCCAGGCACGTTACTGACTGTTGACTCAATCACTCAAATCATTTTTCTCTTTTTAATAAGCCATCTGGAGAAGTGTGAATACACCGATAGAGTAGCTTAAAAAAATATAGTAATAAAAAATAGCAAAAACATATTTATATTTTACAAAGACATATACAGATAGGGCTTTTTAACAACAGACATAATTATAAAACCACTTGTGTGTGCAGATCTACATAATATGATATGAAACTAATTTACAATATGAAACTAATTTACATATCTCCCAAGAAATACTGTTTAATTTCCAAATATTCCATCATATCCTGGTGGTCAGTTTTTTTTTTATTACACCTTAACGTCTTCCAAATCTAACACTGAAGTGCAAAATACATAGGCTAGTGGTGGCTCCATAATGCTATGGGGTTTGTTTAGCTGGTGTTCCATGGGACCCCTGGTACATCTACAAACGCCTCAGACAGGTGAACATTATGTAAACCTCCTTCCTGATGAGATCCATCCGTTCATGTCCTCTATTCATTCTGATGAGTTTTGGTCTGTCCCAGCAGGACAGCACATCTAGAGATGCCAAATTATGCTTACACGGATATTCATGCAAGTTTAGGGTTGTGAATTCTCACCTAAATGACCTGATCTTAATGTTATCGAAGACATCTGGGATACCATGGAACACACTGTGGAATACAAAAATCCTACACCTCGGAATACAGCAGAATTGTGGACAGTGGCAGGAAGTCTGGTGTTTATCGCCTACAGAATATTTACGCAAGCTCATGGAGTCCATGCCTAGTGGGGGACCTACCAAGTATTAGACTGGCATACCAGTTTTTCTGAATTTTGAGTACACATCTCCTAAGGAAAACAGATTTCAACAGTAAGAGAATAAATTACAAGCTACGCCGGAACAAAAAATTGCAAGCGGGTAGTGATCCTCAGGGAGCACCTCTGGCCTATACAGCGTAATTAGCCCGAAGTGTGACTACATTAACCTCATTAGTTTATGTAATAACTCTATTACAGTGGCGCTTGTTGTCTGTTGTGATGCCTGAAACAGGTTAATATTACTACTATCTCAGACGTTAAAGTTCATTTTAGAGGCTAACAAAACTATGCCAAAAGGTTGACCTTTGAGAGCTGAGCAGCTGTGCCGGGTCAGGGACAATTTCAGGGCCAGAAAAACAGTCCACAATAAATGCTGATTGCATTTTCTAAATGATATCCTGAACATTATATGTGAAAGTCAACAATTTGCCTTCTGTGCATGCACGCAGTGGAATGTTAAGCTATCCATCCCAGCCGGTTGGGTGGCAAATCACGGTACCTAGGGAGCAGTTGGGAGGGGGGGCTTGCTCAAGGGCACTTCAGTTATGTCTTGTCTGTTGTGGAGTTCGAACCCGGGCCCATCAGTTCACCAAAGTTTTCATGGTCATAGAGTGTTTTAGTAAACTGGGATGTTTGGATGCTGTTACCCCTCTCACATGTTCATTCAGGTTTGATAATGGAATAGTGAGTGGCCGCTTGATGTCCAAGGACTCCCTCATTCTCTTCTCTGCCCTCTTCTCTTCACCTCCAACTCGGATGAGTTACACCTGATACGGTCGAGGTACCAGTTGCCCAGATTTCTGATTCCTCCTGCTCCCCAAACCTGCTCGATCCACTCTGAATCCCCCACCCCAAAATCTTCTTGGAGACTCTTCTGACCCAGTATGGTAAAGGACTGTCTATAGAACACCATAATGGACAGATGTAGTAACCAAGAATCAGGTTACAGAGTTTAACTATAATTTAACAGATTCACACAAGCTGCATCACCCAGATAAAAGGATAAAAATTATACAAATGTATAACAGGTTTCGGTCATTTCTGTAAAGCTGCTTTGGGACAATGTCCATTGTTAAAAGCTATACAATTAAAATTGAACTGAAGACCGGTGCCCCATATTTAATAGGATAATTCATATTCAGGGTTGAAAAGGCAGTGGTTGAAATTAGGAAGTAGACCAAAACAGGACTCAGAAAAATGCATTTTAAGAATCTGTAACACTAGATAAAAAAGCACAGACAAACTAATCAGAACACGAAACAGGTGAACACAGCAGGGTAACAAACCAGTGTCAGGGCATGAAGCAGAAATGGGACAAAAACAAAAGAAAAGAAAAGAAAAAAGCATGTAGTGTGTGTTAAAGT
The DNA here is from genome assembly GCA_028565595.1 of Duopalatinus emarginatus. Classification (NCBI taxonomy): domain Eukaryota; kingdom Metazoa; phylum Chordata; class Actinopteri; order Siluriformes; family Pimelodidae; genus Duopalatinus; species Duopalatinus emarginatus. The sequence goes on along the minus strand of JAOVVF010000032.1, from coordinate 3,660,145 downwards.
CACCTGCATGGTGCCAGGTGTTGCCATTTTTAGCTGCCTGACACTGAAAGTCTTGAACTTGCAGATCAGAAAAGAGAACGAGAGCGAGAGTGGGGAATGTCAGAAAGTGCGTCTGTCTGTTTCGCTGCGGCTGATGGTGTTACACGACCAGAACGCGTGCTTGGTTAAAAGCCTACTGTGAATGTATTATTAAAGGCTCGTTCACATCACATACACACTGTAGCGATGTGGTTGGAATAAATAGCAGCCTGCATTGTATTAACCGTACAGTACACGCACAATAGGAGGTTACATTCAGACCTCTTAAATGGGGTAATACAGGGTGAACATGCCAGGTGAATGGCTCTGGCCCAGCGCTAGCAGTGGCGGTTTCTCACTGCTGATCATTTTCTAATCATATTAACTGAGAATAAACATGGTGATAGCAGTGCCAGAAATACCAGCTGCATGGTGTGGCATAACTATGTTTGTCAAATTATCCGAATTGTGAAGTAATTATATGTGGTTGGTTGATCTCATGGTTTCTAGCCAACGTTTCATGCTGTGCTTGAACTGAAACATTGGATCTAATGGGTGGAATCCACTGCAGATCAAAGCATTAGAAGACGGTGCAGAAAAGAAGATGGAGACGTCATAAAAGGTGGCAGAGCAAAGACAGCAACAGTTCCCACAGTATCTCCAATTATTGTAATATTTCATTTCAAACTTGAGTAAATTACTATTTAAACAATATATATACCTTGCCTAGTTCAGCACACACCACTACAATCAAGGGAAAAGCTGCTGACCTGACAGTTCTTCAGAAGACGATCATTAAAGCCAAGGGCAAGCCATAGAAGGTCATTTCAATCCTGCGGTGAAAAACTGCTGGAAGGAGAAAAAAAAAGGGAGTCTTGCCCAAGGACAGGCTGGTTATTTAGACTGGGAATTGAACCCAGGTCTCTCACATGGGAGCCAATGGTGTTACCAGGTATTTTTTTTTCTACCTGAAATTTAGTGGCCTTTGCTCATTTATGGTGATAAACTTTTATAAATAAAATAATAATAATTGAACACATATGTTACTATACCAACACATTTACACACACAAAAACACACACACACACAAACATGCTTACACACCACCACACACACTCACACACACACACACATGCACACATACACACACACATGCATACACACACACAAAAGTGAAGACAATACAAATCTTAACAAATCTATTTTTTACGTGGGGTTCTAGAGATCTATCAGAGTATCTAGCAGAGTATCACGTGTATTGATTAAAAGGTTGATAGTGAAACTGGAAGTCCCATATGCATGCTAG
>JAOVVF010000032.1:3641580-3654800 GCA_028565595.1 Duopalatinus emarginatus | reverse complement strand
ATATGAAAATAGGAACAGAAATACAATAATAATAAAATAAGAAAAAAAAGATATTTACAATATAAAGTGTGCAAAGTTGTGCAAAGTGAGTGGCAGAATGTCTGTTTCTGTGTAATGTGTGCAGGGGTCCATATGTACAAAATGCAGTGGAGAATTTAAAACTGTCCAGTGAAATTGTCCATAGCAGTCACACAAGCTATTGCTGTGTGTGAGAGACGGTGGTGTTGTGAAAGTTTGTCAGAGAGTCTGTGTGTGGATTGTGTTTATTTCCTAGTCCAGTAGGTCTAGTCTCTGTCCCCATTCGGGGTGTGAACAGCTTGCAGGAAGAGGTTCCTCCTCATTCTGTCCGTGTTTGCCTTCAGGGTGCGAAAGTGTTTTCTGGAGCGTGACAGAGAGAAGAGTCCACTGTTGGAATGACTGAGGTCTTTTTATCTGGATTTGTTTTGGATTGCTTCATTTAAACAAGGAATGAATGAGTTTCTGTAGATAGTAAATAGATTTCATAGAGAATTGTGTGGGCAAATTAAATAAATATGCTATTTGTCTACAGCTATTTGTATATAATTCATAACCACACATACTAGTTGGAACCCTTGCAGGTTAGATATTCTTCAAAACTATTAGGATTTGCGTGAATAACATTTCTTGCTCCTGCAAATGAACTATACATTCATTTGATGCATGCAGTTAAATAAATATGATCTATTGCATGCATAAAATGATTAAAATAAACCAGGGTCAGAAATCATATAATTAATAATATATTATATTATAATAAATAAATAAATAAATAATCTCCACCACAAGTCATAACAAGTTTGTGAAGAAAATGTGGGAGAACTGAGTATAACTCACTTCGAACCAATCCAAGAGGGATAAAGTGTAATAGAACCAGAAAATAGGGCAGGACACAAGGGAACATTCTGACAGGGGAGAACAAAACGTCTTACTGTGCAGTGGTCAGGAATGCAGTCTGAAAGCGGCTGTGCGCCCTGATGAGACCTGACAAAATGGACAAAGTGAAAGATAAAAACAAAAAGATATGACACGAGTCGATCTTAAAAGTTCTTGCGGATGCGCCGCTGTGCCGTGGGCGCACTTCGAGATCCTATCAGGCGTACCGAATTGACCCTGAGACCCTGAGACAGAGGACGCCATCAGACGTTCACCTCTGTAAGGCATCTTAATACGTCTGAGTATAAAGTACTGCAAGTGAGCACTTTGGTTGGAAAGGCCTTGAGGAGGCTTAAAGCTAGAGCATAGATAAAGACTAGGGATGCAGAAAGAGTGCTGTATGTATTTCTGCTGTTGGAAGATGTGATAAATTCGCATTGGATAAATCACACATATGGGAGAGGATTAAACATTCAGTGCAGTATACATACTACTACATAATACATATTCAATGCATACTATGTACTATATCACTACTTTAGGGCCTTTCGGTGGGCATGGGCATGTGGTTAAGGAAGCAGCTTTGTGACTGGAACCCCAGGACCGTCATGACACAGCTGGCATGTCCTTGATTAAGACACCTAATACCCAACTGCTCCTCGGAAGGAAGGGAGTAGCGTCATCAGTAAAAATATTGCTATATTAAACTTCATTATTGCACATTAATATGAGTAAAAACCTTATGCATGAAAAAAATCATGCAGCTGGGAGGGTTTTAGTTTAATGCTCGCGGGTGTCAGGATTACGATTCCCAGCAGTCACATGACCACGTCACATGTGCACTGATCCGCCACACATGTATTTTGTTTCACCCTCATTAACACTTGTATTTAGGTCACATTTCGGACTGCACTCTTTCGACAGCTGCATCCAAAATCGCATACCTACATACTGAAGAGTATGCAAAAGCAGTATGCGTCGGGAGACATTTTGAAATATGCGAACACAGCACACTGTGGTCCAATGGACATTCTAAAAATGACCATAATGGACAGAGAAGATCCATGAATTTTACTGTGGACTGTGACTGTATAAATTGCTGGAAACTAGGACTTAAAAGTTTTCTTTCCAAGTGTTCATCGGTGAAAAGTTATAAATTATACATTCAACAAAAAACAGACTTAATATTAAAAAACTAAAATAAAAAAAATATGGTTGTGTGTTTGTACTTTTTCTACATAGCAGGGGATTATTTATAATCACGAGTTTGGTTTCTTTCAATGTTTCTTCCTCTTGTCATCTCAGGGAGTTTTTCCTTGCCACTGCTTCCTCCAGCATTATATAAATGTAAAATCCAGATTTCTGTATAGGTGCTTTGGGACAATATCCAATAGTGCTATAAAAATAAAAGGCTTTTGAAGCTGAAGAAGAAAAATGGCTGGGAGCCGGGAATTGGCTGTTTATAATGAGGGGAAAAATGATTATGTACAACCCCAAGTGACTTCATGAGTAGCTTTGTGGAGAACAACAAGCACATTTAGTCTGATTTTAAAAGGATCAATTTGTGTCACATGGTATTGGTAAGATGGTGAGAGAAGTACATCCGAGGTTGCATGCATACTACACACTCCTGTATTGTTCATACTGGGTCCAATCTAGTACATACAGTTTTAATTATGCCATTTTGAATGCTGAGTTTTTATGTTCCTGTGTTTCGGTTTTGTTTGCTCAGTATTAAAACTTATCTGCACTTGCATCCTCTCTCACCTGTCCTATCCTTGACAGAGGGATAAACAAAAACTGCATTCATTTGTTCAACGTTCATTCGTTTATTCTTTGTATATTCAAGCTGAATAGGGTAATATGTTAGGATTGTTCATTGGAAGGGAGATGTGTATGTTTTTATCCAATCTGCAGAGCATTTGGAAACAATGCCAGATTGAGTAATCCAGAAAGCATCTCCAAATTGCACAGTTGTGAACCAGTGGGAATAAACAGCATTGCTGTTGTGATTTACATAAGCTTAGCGCTTACTCGCTCTCTCGCCTGCAGCTTTATTCATTATGTAAATATTACTGCACAAAAACATTCAGGCTGACTGGCAGAGGCTCTTGTCTAGAGTTGTCCAAAGAAGAAGGTCTAAACATTAGCGTGGGCAAAAGGAATGACATCAATCTGTCGCCTGCCTCCACCGGATCCCCGCTTGACTTAGTTTATCTCTTCTGAAAAGCTTTTCCTGAACCTTAATCAAGCTTTGTGTCCCAGTTATGAAAGAAAGGCGCCCCTTCCAACACAACACACTGTTTGTCTAGAGCTCAGTCAGAGGGAACCGGCTGTCTAAGAGGTGAATTGATTTGTGGAAAGGGCAGTCACACGCCAATAACCCTCAGGCCCTTCAAAACAGCACCTCGCAAGAAATTAAATAAATAAGTATAAAAAAAAAACAACTTTGTATTGAACTTGCAAAGGCGAGCTGAAAGAGAAAGGAGGGATGAAAAAGTAAACATGGGATGTTAGTTCAATTTCACGCAAGAGTGAGTGGCATCATTGCCATATATCTTGATAATAAAGAGAGTGGTGACATGCATCATAATTATCTCTGCATCTTGGCTTGCCTATCATGGTAAACATAAGTATTTTCCCCTCTTTAACCTTTCCACATTTTGTAGTCTTACAACCTGGAACATAAATGCCATTTCGGATCCCAGGTAGCAGATGATTCTGGGCCAAATACGGCCCACTTATGGGCCAGTTATGGCAATGGTAATTGTATTGTCAATTATTGTCCATCAGTAAACAATACCGGATAACAATACCAGACTTCAGACTTATACCTATAATTAGTTTCTTGGTTATACAATTGTGGTATAATATAGGATTACAATTTATACAATCCAATCGTATAGTTCTGTAAAGCTGCAAATTCCTGAAAGCATTATAGAAATTACAGAATTACTACTTAATAATAATAATAATAATAAATTATGCAATAATAATAATGCATAGTTCACTATTATTATTATTATTATTATTATTATTATTATTATTATTATTATTAATATTTTATTTAATATTATTATTATTATTATTATTATTATTATTATTATTATTACTATTATTATTATGCAATAATAGCAATAATAATAATGATATTAATATTAATATATTAATTTATTATTATTATTATTATTATTATTATTTATTATTGCTGTTGTTGTTGTTCTTCTTCTTCTTCTTCTTCTTCTTCTTCTTGGACACCCAGCTATGGATGGATGTAGCATCACCCGGCATTTGAAGCCCAGACAATAGGTATGCCTATCATGTTATGGACTAAATTCATGACTTTTAATTGCATTTAAGTATATTTCAGTTCCAGGTTACTGCACTATATGGGATGGTAAGAAGAGTCATAGTATATTCTACATCATACTGCCAGAAAACATCACAGCAGCTCACCCCTGCTAGCTTTCATGCTGCTTGCATCAACCGCTTTGTCCATCAGTGCAATCGGCTGCTTTCTCTGGGGTGCCTCAGTCAGTCAACAGAAGCTACAGATTGGCAGGCAGGGGCCAAGGACACCCGTCCTCCCCTTTCAACCTGATCAATATGGAGGCACTGGATGACACACTGATGTCTTAGACACGTTACACACAAACAGATGCAAACACATGACAGCAGGGAAAAAAAAAATCCCCTGCTTCAAAAGCAGCTCTGCGGGTCCTTGGTGGCCGTTAGCTTTTTTCATCTCATTACTAGTGTTAAGCATGATTGATGAAATAGAAAGAGAACAGCAATGTCTTCGGTAAAGCTGTGAGGAAAGAGTCATACATCAATTCAGCCACCACGTTGCATAGTTAGTTGCCTTTTAAAATCAGTTTTGAAATCAAAAAAGATATGGCAAAGGGAAAGTCAGGCAGTTAAAACGTTTAGATAGCATATGGTTATATACAGTATGCGTCAAGGTGTTAGCAAACAAAATGACAGACAACAACCAAACAGACAACCCGAACAGACAGTGAACACTGACTAGCACCAGCATTAAAGAATGCGGCTGATCACGGAGTGTCAATGCTTGATTCTCAGATTCCTGTCCAAATTAATCTACAAAAGTTATTATTGATATCAAGATCCTTCCAGGGTGTCAGGATCCTTCCATCTTCCTGACACTGTTGGAAACAGGCTACACATTTCCAGTCATCACGTGTCCAGTGGTGGTGTTTCCAAGCCTAGGTGAGGCGCATAGCTCTGTGTCATGCATTCATCCGGGGTATTCGAGTTGGACATCAGCTGCTAAAGACCATATCTTGGAGGGAACAATGCACAATCCTTACCTGAGGCAGTTCAAATATTGTTCACAAATTTGTCTAAATCTGTGTTAGTGAGCACTTCTCCTTTGCTGAGATATTCCATCCATCTTACAGGTGTGGCAGATCAAAATATCTGATTAGACAGCATGATTATTGCACAGGTGAGCCTCAGGCTGGTCATTAGGCATCAATAAAATGCACCTGTGTTTATTGTCCTTCATGCCTGCCCATACCATAACCCCATCACCACCATGGGCCACTCGATTCTCGATATTGACAGTTTGTGTACATTCCTGCAGTCAGCATGTCAATTGCACGCTCCCTCAAAACTTGTGAAATCTGTGGCATTGTGTTGTGTAATAAAACTGCACATTTTAGAGTGGTCTTTTATTGTGTCCAGCCTGAGGCACACCTGTGTAATAATCCTGCTGTATAATCAGAATCCTCCACACCGGTGAGGAGTATGGATTTTCTTGGTAAAGGAGAAGTGCTCACTAACACAGATTTAGACAAATTTGTGAACAAATGAGTTGACTTTGAGTTCAGCTCATGAAAAATGGGAGCAAAAACAAAAGTGTCTTTACTTATTTATTTATTTAATTAATTAATAAGGCTAAAATCTAACATCATGAGGCTAAAATCTAACATCATGATGAGCTGCCGCTACACACAACTCAACCGTACACTAGAAAGGAGGCCCTGATGAAGCTAGAATCGATAAAGATCTCTAAAATCCTGTGAGCAGAAACAAAGCAGAGACTTACTGCCATGGAGGTACTACTACATTTAACATGCATCAATGCCAAGACTGCAGAAAAAACCCACTACTCCAGGATTGACCTACAGAAATGAGTCCTTAGGGGGGACCATTATAGTCGACCACAAGGGCTCACCGCTGATGATGGTAATGATGATGCTAATGATGTGGAGAAGGTGAAATTGGCATGCATTTACATTTACAGCATTTAGCAGACGCTCTTATCCAGAGTGACTTACAAGTTTATTATTATTACAGGTAGGTCAACGTAGTGTTAGGGGTCTTGCCCAAGGACCCTTATTGGTGTAGCTCAGACTGGCTGCCCAGATCGGGAATCGAACCCAGGTCACTTACATGGAAGCCCAGTGATGTTACCACTGTACCACACCAACCACGCATGCAGCTACAGGCAAATACATGGACCCAAAGAGTAGATACCAAAAAATTAGAAGTATAAATCGATGGGGATGAGATACACTGAAGTGCAAGAAAAACTGGTACAGGCGAGCCTATGCAAAATACATATGCTGGTGGTGGCTCCATATTGGCATTCCATGGGACCCCTGGTACGCTTGTGAGTTAAATTCAGTCTGACAGGTTTGTCCTCTTCCAACAGGACAATGTTCCACCAACACACATATAGAGATGCCAAATTATGGTCTCCGGTCGGGGTTTTGTCATTCCCACCTAAGTCACCAGATCTCAGTGTTATCGAACACGTCTGGGATGCCATGCAATGCACTGTGGAACACATAAATCCTCGGAATACTACAGAATTGTGGACCGTTCTGCGGGAAGTATAGTTATTCCCATAATAACCTTACATAAGCAGGACTGGAACAAAACACTCTTGTTCAATGAGCAATGTGGCAGGGGAACTCATAAAAAACAATACTACCCATCTGCAAGTCTGAGCATGTTTATATTTGCTTCAAGATAATACGACTGCTTGATTGTATAATTCACAAGAGTCCGTGTAGGTCATATGAAGTCACAGGCTGGTTCGGATGTCTGTTGATTTGCTGAAATAACCTTCTTTGTCACTGAGTCATCCAAAACCAAAGCTCGAGCAATTTATGTGAAATATTTGTTGAGCTGCTTTCTGGTAAGTAAAGTAAGGTAGACGATGCATTTAAAAATGGCATGTGTGGCCCTGCTCCAGGCAAACTGCAGGCCTGTAAATAATCCAAGACACAAACACGAAAAGACAGGCTGTCATTTACCAGATCTTTATTTTCTCTCTTTTTTTTCATCAGGGAAAATGGAGGGAGGGGAGAGTTTTTGGTTCACCTCTCACTGGAGCTTCCTCAGGCCACTGCAGTAGTAATAGCAGTGGTAATAACTGTCTGGATACGCAGCCCAAATGTAAAGCAAGTCTCAAATAGAGAACTCTGTGAAGTGTGTTTTAGTCTTCCAGTCTGTAACCATGCAGGAGGGATTCCTTTTTCCTCCAGTTCCTTTTGGTCCAGGCATGTGTGAAGAGTAGCAGTCTTTTATTTTTACACCTACACTACAAGATGTGAACATGCCTTTAAGTGATTCCTACCATTGTCATTGTTGAGCACTTTTTGAATTGATGAATAATTACTGAATTCATTCAGTGGAACTAAGAGGTGCAAAGCTGTTACAGCATGATGATGCCCCAGTGCCAAAACGAGCTCTATAAAAATGTATGCTTTGAAGGTTTGTTGTGGTTGGGCTTGAAGGACTTGGCGTCCTTCACAGCGTCTTGACCTCAACCCTAACTCCAGTGAACACATTTGGGATGAACCAGACTGCCATGTCCATCACTGCCTGATCTCACTAAAGCGCTTGTGCCTAAATGAACTCAAAACTTCACAACCACACACCAAAACTGATAGGAGGGCTTCCCTTGTTTTGGCCTAGTGGTTAGAAAACCGGTCATATGACCGGAAGGTCGCGGGTTTGATCCCCGCCCAGGGCAAGACACGTCTGAGGAGCCCTTGAGCAAGGAACCTAACTCCTCCGACTGCTCCCTGGGCGCTGTGGATTGGGGCTGCCCCCTGCTCTAGGCAAGTGTGTTCACCGCCTCGTAGTGTTCACTAGTGCGTGTGTGTGTGTGTGTGTGTGTGTTTCACTGCACGGATGGGTCAAATGCAGAGGTCACATTCCTCTGTGTGCAAGTAAAAGTACTATTAGTCACAATTATTTTTTTTCCTTTTTTTTAAATTACTACTCAAGTCAAAAGTAAAAAGTAACTCATTTAAATGTACTCTTTTACTGCGTTACTTTTTTTTTTAACTAGAAGGTGGGGTGTTTCTCCTGTGTAATTTAAATACATATTAAAATAGTAAAAAACAAGCCAAAGAAAACAGTCTGTGTATCTTTTGGTCATTTGATTTTCATTTCAGAAACAGAAATTTAAAAATGAAAAACAAACGGTTAATTCTTCACAAAACAGAAAATAAAATCCCAATGAAACAAAAACAGAAAAAGGCTCCGTCATTTCATTTTTCTGAAACCAGACCCTAACGCTCACAAGGCCGTTGTCAAAGCAACTGGAGGCGCATAAAACTTAGTTGCAGTTGCTCTTACTATTAACTTTGCCATTTTATCAGCAAGATGGAGCGGGACCGGTATGTTGTTTTTCAGAACAACTACATTTACACACAGAACAGAAAAAGTTAAATATTAGGTAGTGAAACAGTTTTCAGCTGATATATTCCACTAAGTTTGTCTGTAATCATGTGCTCCTCTCTAAGTGATAACCATTTGCTGTTCCGAAAAGCAACATACATGTTAATAGTAAGAGCAACTGCAGCTAAAAAAAGCACATGACAGCACAGTGCTTTTACATGCCTCCGGTTGCCTTGACAACGGCCTTGTGGGTGTCAACTTCTGGCTTCAGAAAAAGGGGAGAAAAAGGTAGGCTTTTTCTGTTTTTGTTTCGATGCAATTTTCTTTTCTGTTTTGTGCAGAAATAACTGTTTGTTTTTCATTTTTAATTTTCAGTTTCTGAAAAGAAAATCGAATGACCAAAAGACACTGTGTTTTGTGAAGAAAATACAAAGATATGATTCACTTTCATATTTTGAAAAATGACTTATGTCTCTATTTCTTGTTTTTGCAATAACTGTCAAATAGCCATTTTTTTTGTAGTTAGTAACGTAAGGATGTGATTTAAAATATAGCAAATTACAATTCTTAACACAAAATATACTTAAGTAAAAATAAAAAGGTTATAAAATCTACTTAATTTCAATCACAGTACATGTAATCCATTACTTTCTACCTCTGGCTATACAGCATTACATTACAAAACCAAAGCTACAAAGCAGAATATGCTCAGAATATGTCGTCTCAAATTGTAAAACACATTAATACCCAATGCTGTCTGTGCCTTAACCTACAGCCAAAATGACACGGCTTGTCATAATGTAAAACAGGCTCACCAGTAATGTTCATTTCTTAAAAAGAAAAGATGAACAATGATCTTTCATCTGGGTCACTTGTTAATAAACCTTTCTGCGAATTAAATCATTTTCATTTTAACTTTTATTAAATTGTCGACTTGATTCATTATGTTCCCTTGCTATTATTATGGCTAGCTGTGTAACAACCCCAGTTTCATGAACATCACTGATGTAGGCCTATGTAAATCTATTGTTTTTTTTAAATGGCTGATCTCAGCATAGGGCCCGACATGATCATGTCAGCTGTTTTGAATTGCTCACTTGGGGGGCCACACTGACAGGCCGGCCCCATCCTCACCAAACTAAAAGTACTGGGCTTTATGTAACAGGTACAGGAAGGATGTATAGGACACTGATACGATTGTCATATGTAATAAATATTACAAAACTTTATGAGTTATAAATAAACATCCATTTCTTGTTATACTGAGTTATTGATCATGTCATGCACTGCCCCACAGCGACCTCTAGTAGGGCCTTCTGAGATTCTGAGTTTTATGTTTAAATATTTTGTTGACACGTTGGTCTGTTTTCACTATAATAGTTTCCTAGAATGCCCACAAGGCCGGTCAGTAATAGTGGCTTTCTGTATCTGTACTAAAAAAAGAGAGTGATGCAGCAGTGCTGTAGTCCTTTAGTCTGTCTCCTGTCCTGTCTGTCAGCTCTACTTCACCCTTGTATGGTATTCAGGTCAAACTGACTCGTTTCTAATGTATACAAAAAAAAAGTGGCACTTAAAAGTTGGTCTTAGCTCATTTTCTGTGATAAACATGCACTACACATACAAACACACAAGCACACACACACACACACACACACGCACACACACACAAACATGCATACACACATACACACAATTTATGACATACAAAGATTTTTTATCCCAATTGGATTGTTAATTGTGTTCTAGTAGATATTAAATTACAATAATTAAACATATACCTTCTTGTTGGCATATGGAAACTGGTTCGATCCCCTGAACTGACATGACATGACTAAAGAGCCATCGAGCAGGACTAGACCACTGCTGTCCACCACTCTGGGCAAGTCTATTCACTGCCCCCTAGTGTGTGCGTTCACTAGCGTGCGTTTTACAGCAGACATGGGTTACATACAGAGGTCTGATCCCTCTATGTTGAAGCACAGTAGGTCAATCACTTCACTTTCACTTTACATATATATGTAATATTTATGTAAATGTATATATATATCGCTTTATTTTCCCTGCTGCTATGTCTTCTCTCTGCCTTTCTGTCTATCTTTTACATCCTCCCTGTCTCCATTTCCGTCTCTTGCTCACTTCTTGTCCTCCTCTTTAAATTTCATCCAGGCTCCTGTTTCCTGTTGCCGTCAAAGTTCAAAGCATGCCCTGTGCATCTCCTGTCAACCAAAAATCCAGACCGGGCTACATGAAAAATGTTTTAATCAATGCCATTCGATGTGAATCACCTATCTGCCTCTTCTGCTTTATGTCACTTGGCCAGCCTTGCATGCGGTGCAGAGTTATCGCTCCCCTGGCTCACGTCCAAGGTGAGAGCCGTGACTGAGTAAGGGAACGGTTCTGACTCTCTGCCCGTGGACCGGCAAAAATTCGCCCTGCCACGTTGGCATGTGGCCAGCAGCGATAACCACAGGGACTGGTCAAGTGTTTGTTAGTGTCAGATATGTGTGTGTGCACATGCATGTGTGTTTATGTCTCCACTCTCAGTACCACTGCAATACATGAAGCGTCCACCTGAATATTGTCCTGTTTAAAGTGAGATTCTCCAGAGCTCCATCCAGATCTGTGATTAAAGGTATAAGCAGGATGGGGGCTGATGTTAAGTGCTCCACAGAGAGAAGGATGTCAGGCTGCCGTAAACAGTCCACTTCCTGTCAAGCTTTATACTCTGTCATACACTCTACTTTATATTAATAATAAACCTTTCCGTTTACATTCCTGTTGAATATCAGACACTAGAGTTTTCCTCTTAGACGTTTGAAATTGGTTCAGAATGAAATGATTACCAGCTCTTTCTTAGCTTGTGATGTTTCACAGCATATCCATTGATAGTGTCTAATCCTGGTGCATTATATGATTTATTTTAGTGCTACACCATTGCATCACAGCTTTGCAATCCTGCAGGTTTCCTCCAGAGTTCTTCACTTTTTCCTGACACCTCCATAGTCAATTATTAAAGTGTGTATGTATTGTGCCTTATGATAATATTACACATTGCACCTCTCAGCATGTCACAATTTTTGTTCCTCCAATGTTAGTTTACCTGACAGGTATGTCTTTAATCCAACCTATTATCTGTTATCATGTGTCAAGTCTTTGACCTCACCTTACTCAAGCCATGCTCTTATGTTCCCTGACTACACATCCCAGAATCCACAGCGACCAGGCAAGATGGCCGTGTCTGGACACAATATGTACATCATGTCGCATACTAGATTTGCATACTAACTAGTATGGGAGTATGCCATTTCAGACTAATGAAAAAAACTGTATGATGAATCAAAAGAAAAACATGTACCAGACATGATGTTATAAATAAATTGTTGGTGCAGGTGTGGACGCAACTGTACCTAGTTACCTGGTACCTAGATGTTCACCTATATAAACACCAATTTATATATAAACTAAACACCAATAAACACCAATTTATATATTGGTAAAATAAACACCAATTTATATATTGAGTCTCTTATGTTTCCTGACTACACATCCCAGAATCCAGGCAAGATGGCCGTGTCTGGCCACAACATGTTACATTGCACCCGTTCTTAGTTCCCCACTTATTGTATTGTGTTTTTTTCCTACCTGTTTTGTGTCCCCTGATTAGATTTATTATATTTACCTGCTCTTTGCTCACCTTGCTTTGTGTTTGTCTATTACTTGCCCAGGGGGGCAAACTACGGAGCAGTTGGGGGTTCCTTAACCACAAGACCATGGCTGTCCCCTGTGTTTACTTTTAGTATTTGCAACATATTAGAACTTCATGCTCACTGCTACTACACCTGTTTCAAAGTTAAATCTGATAATCTCGCTTTTCTGATCCTTGCTCATGTCTCTTGACTTTTAATTTTGAAGTCTTTGACCTTATCTCCCTGTTTGCTGATTGCCTAACATTGAGTTTTGCCAAACATTTCAGACTTGTTTGCCTGTTAAAAGTAACTCTATTTAAACTACAGATGCGTCCACACCTGCACCAGCAAATTATTCATAACATCATATCCGCTACATGTTTGTCTTTTGATTTATCATACAGTTGATTTTCCTTAGTCTGAAATGGCATACTCCCATACTAGTTAGTATGCAAATCCAGTATGCGTCAAGATGTAGTGCGTCCAAATACCTAGTACATATTAAGTAGTATGCGAAAGGTTAAAATTGAAACTATAAATAATTGTGTGGGACATTTTAGGTCAAAGGTTGTTGGTAGGATGGCAGATCAAGTGCATCCGAGGTGGTGTGCATACTACATGCTCACATACTAGTGTATACTAGTTTAGCCGTTAAGCAGTATGTACTCGCTCCAGGCTAGTAGGTTGTATTCAAATATGCCATTTCGGATGCAGCCGATTGTCTATTAGTCTATTTATATAGTCATATTGTAGCCTGACAAACAAACTGGTGTTTCATCCAGGGTCTATTCCTGCCTGAGCACCCAGTATTCCCAGTATATTCTCCGGATCTAATCTAACTGTGAACCTGATACAGTGCTGAAAATGAAATAGATGCATCGATAGACTTCACTGAGGTCGAGTTTAACATAGTTGATGTGTCTCTCTAGAAGTTGTCTCACTTCAGTACAAAAATATGTGCATAAGAGCATATACGTA
>JAOVVF010000032.1:3560206-3579039 GCA_028565595.1 Duopalatinus emarginatus | reverse complement strand
ATATGTTTTAAGTGTGAATTACATTTTACTGTAGAAATAATATTATATTAAAACTTAATTTATATAAACCTGTGGTTTGAATTACAGCTGAATCTAGTGTCAAACAATAAAGTGAAAGTAAAGCGACTTACATACTTTTCCCACACATGAAGGAATTTGACACACACACACACTCACACCACACACTAGGGGCAGTAAACGCGTTTCCTTAAGCAAAGGGCAGTCGGTATCCATGGTGTAGTTAGGAAGTTAGGTACCTTTCTCGAGGGTAATTCAGTTGTATCTTGTCGGTACGGTAATGTAATATTATTTGAACCAGCATCCATCTGGTCACATGACCAGTTCCGTAACCTCAAACCACAGCTGTGTAAAGATATCAGGGAATGAACAGCTGGTTTGTAACATCTGCTGTTAAGAAAATATAACACCTTTCCCTAGCAATCAGATCTAAGAACGTTTTAACATTTTATCTGCCTTGGTCATTAATATTTGATAAATTGTGGCTAATGATCATGCAGTGTTTGCTACTTGCACCGCTTAGCGTGCATGCTAAGCATTTTAGGAAAGCTTGCCCGACTAATAGTTTAATTATCAGACTTCAGTGACGCACATTTCTTGTTTATTTCACGTCAGAAAAGAAAAAAAGTGAACAGCAGTATTAGAACATCGCTGATCGATCACCATCCTGCCTTCAATTAACTCCTCTAACATGGCTGATTACACAGATCTACAGTGCATCAGCTTAACAGAGTGCCTCAACCTTTAAACCTGCCAGCCACCACAGTCTCACGCTCGCTCGCTTAAAGGAGGTTCTGTTTGCATTGAAGATTACGGTTCTCAGTCAGGTGCCTTTAGCCTTCAGAGAACACTACTACTCACTTCCCTAATGAAACCGGCCTCTCTCTTTCTTTCCCTCCTCTAATCTGTTCCTCTTCTCTGCTCTCTGGAAACAGTTCCACAACAGATGGTGGCTCGTGTGTGTGTGTTTTTTTTTTTTTTTAACGAGTCGTTAAGTTCGAGACTTGCAGATGTGCATGGCTATGGTTTAATGCTTCGTCTGTGATTCTGCATTCTATATGCATATACACTAAAGTGCCAGAAAAACTGGTAGACCAGTCTAAAGCTTAGTAGGTCCCCAACAGGGCATGGACATCACAGGCTTGTGGAAATATTCTGTATTTAATGAACATCATACGTCCTGTAGAATGGTCCACAATTCTTAAAGCTGGACAAAGGCAAAACCCCAAACTCACTTGAGTGTTCCTCTAAACATAATTTGGTGTCTTGAGACATGTGTCATGGTGCGTTGTCCTGTTGTAAGAGGCCAAACCCATCAGAATAAATGCAAGACATGGTCAGAAGGGAGGCACATGTATTGTTGACCTGTGAAAGATGTTTGGAGATGTACCAGGGGTCCCAGGAAGTGGCAGCTCAACAAACCCTATACCATTACGGAGCCACCACCAATCTGTACCAGGTTTTTTTTACCGTCTGTACCAATTTTTCTAAAACTTTAGAGTATGGCGCATATTTTTTTATTCATTTTTATTTTCTTTTACGAAGAAATTCCCAAAGGCTAATGGGTTCCCGGGAAAAAGTCATGAAATGTGTGCGCTCCTGATACGGCAGACGCCTGGCAGCAGTGTTTCAGCAGACAAGCCCGATTTCTTTCTGGTGTTGTCATGCATGAACGAGACACGAATGCGCTAGCTTCAAGTCCTAGCAGGCAAACTCTGTGTTGTAGAGCTGCAGATTTCTTTAGTGGCGTGATAAGGACATCCAGCTTCACCTAGATCTCGTAGTGAACTAATCTGACTGCAAAGTTAATGACTAATGCAGTGTATTAGTCAAAAAAGTTGCATACTTACACATTAATATTATATTAGCACACGCTGATTCAAAGCCTGAAATGCATATAAAGTTCCATTTAAACGAGAAACAAGTCGCATGCCACGGTTAATGTCACACCGTATTTCAGAAGCATGGAACATGAAAGCATTTTGGACGTGAAACCAGACTCAGGATACGTAATTTTACTCCGACTATCATTTCAGAGGAGAGGAGAGATTTAAAGAGTCCACACTTGGCATGATTAGCCGGCTTTGCTCCCGCAAACAGGAAATGTGCTTCGTCTGCAATTGTGGAGCTTTCAGAATAATTAGAGTGAATTATTAATTTAAATATTTAACTGTTATCTAAAGCTCCCTAGCGGACATGACATTTAACATTCATGCGTACAAATTCGTGCCTCCATTTTTTATATTACAAGTCTAACATGGGTCTAGTGTCAGATTCAGTAAAGCAACACTACTGCCCGGCTGCAGAGAGAAAAATGTGGGTCTCTAGTCTCATAGTAGGAATCTGATGGTGTATATCTATAATCAGAGATACTGCGACTTAGAAAAAGATGAACGGCAGTCAATGTACAGCAGAGAAAGAAGCAAAAAATGGAAGGAAAACATATAAAGATATAAGAAAATGTACAAAAAAAACAGGAAATTATTGTAAAATAGCAAAGACATGTTGGGTAAAGCAAAAAAACAAACAAACTTATATTCATTTATAAAAAATGCAAAAGCTTAATACAAAAATAAATATTAAAAAATGTCAAATGTAATCTTCTTTCTAAAATAAAAAGAATTAATATTTTAAAATCACAAGCAATGTTTTGTTTTTCTAATCTTACAGAAGCAGGTTAGCGACCGCATCCAAACATATATTCATTTATAAAAATGCAAAATCTAAATACAAAAATAAATATAATTAAAATGTCAAGTATTATCTTCTTTCTAAAATGCCAAAAAAAGAAATAATATTTTAAAATCACAAGCAAATTATGTTTTTTTTTTCTAATCTTATAGGAGCAGGTTAGCAACCACATCCAAACATATATTCATTTATAAAAATGCAAAATCTAAATACAAAAATAAATATTTAAAAAATGGTCAAATATAATCTTCTTTCTAAAATGCCAAAAAAAAAAAATAATACTTCAAAATCACTTGCAAACGTTTTCTCTCTGCTCTTAGGAGCAGGTTAGCGACCACGTCCGCCGTTGCACTGTTGATTAGCTCCTCGTTAGCTTCAGGCAGGAGCGTGTTCACTGATCCTCATTTGGCTACACTACTCTGGCTAATCTAATGAAGCACATCAGGCAAGACTTCCTTTTCATTAGAGCCCTCATATTCTGTATGCATGATCTAGTCAGTACGACTGAGTGGTATAATGTTATTACCAGTGATTCATTCTACCGAAATGACTTATTGTCTTATTTCTTGTAGACTCCGTCAGACTCGTTTAAGAAGAAAAAGTCCCCCAGTGAGCTTCATAAGTAGCTCCTATGATGAGCTACCGCTAGCCTGGGGGGAAAAAAAACAAGATCTTGCATTTGACAGAATAGAATGTCCTTTAATTTTGCATGATTGTGATGTCCAGGGGATTTATAGTGGATTCGCAGGACCACATATTTACCAAAACCATGTCCATGATAAAGTGCGCATTATCATCATCATCATCATCATCATCATCTTCATCATTGTGTCTCGTTGGTTGTGAATCTGATGTTCTAGAGGTTCTGTTGAAGCCAAGATTAAGCCTTCAAGAGCTTCAAGACCGGTTCAGTGTGAAATAGTTTGACATTTCAATTGCCGTCCGTGGACTTCTGTATTTTCCAATCCTCAAGTGTCTGACCCAGTAAAGTGGATTGAATGCTGTTAAAGAGATTCAGCCTGGAGTATTTACTACGTCCTGTCTATTATTTATTCATACCACGGCGAGACCTTGCCATGCTTCAGAGAGCCGCTTTACCTACAGCTTGAATTCACACCCCAGAAAAAAAAGGCCTCCCAGTACAGGGTAGTGCTTTCACATCTTTCTCACATCCCTGAATGTGTGTCTGTGTTTTTTTTTCTGTCTGACAAACAGAGCAAACGTGAGAGTAACAGAATGCAGATAAGAATAAGAGAGAGAGAGAGAGAGAGAGAGAGAGACGTGTGTAACTCGGATCCCCTCTAGGTGGGTATAACTCATGTTTCGACATTGATTGTTTACACTGCAAGCAAGGTTCGGGGACAGGACTATAAAACAGGTCCTCGGGTCCAATTAAATTAGATCGACATCAATTATGGCACTTGGTATGCCAGCGGCCGTCTCACAGCGGTGTCATCCCGAGGACGAGAAGCGCACGAGGGTGGCAGTCTAATGCGTTTAAGGCAGGCGCAATTAAAAGGAGCGAGCTTCCCGATAACGACAGGCTTAGAGT
The DNA here is from genome assembly GCA_028565595.1 of Duopalatinus emarginatus. Taxonomy (NCBI): domain Eukaryota; kingdom Metazoa; phylum Chordata; class Actinopteri; order Siluriformes; family Pimelodidae; genus Duopalatinus; species Duopalatinus emarginatus. The sequence goes on along the minus strand of JAOVVF010000032.1, from coordinate 3,574,778 downwards.
TGCTCAGAAGGGATTAGAGAGCAGAGCTGGCTGTCTCAAAATGCTGCGGCTTATCTTCCTGCTCTTGTCTGCAAGCTAATGAATGGACAACTTGCCATTCGGAGTGTGCACGGCCTCGTTAACTGAACACAGGTGAGGAAGGAGGACGGTACGGCACATCCGGAGATGTCATATACTGGAATCAATGTTAAAGTTGTTGTTCAGTTACATTTTATATTACATACATCTGCACCGATCAGCTATAACATTCACACCACCTGCCAAAACAGCCTCTAATTCGGCTCTGACTTGTCGAGGCATGGATTCCTCAAGTGCTATCTGTGGCAACAGATCCTTCTGTGGATGTTCAGTGGGATCAAATCGCACACAGATGATTGTCCTTTGTCCAGACTGTCAAAGTCATACAGATCCTTACACTTGCCCATTTTTTTCAGCTTCCAACACATCAGCTTTGAGAACTGATGTTCAGTTGCCATGTAATATATCCCATTCCTTACCAGGCACCGTTGTAATGAGATAATTAATGATATTCATGTCACCTTAATGTTAATGTCTTAATGTTATGGCTGATTAGTGCATGGTACTTATTTGGGGGAAAAAAATAAATATAGGAATCTTTTCCGTATGGATTCTGTGCACGGAGAACAAGATTTAACCTGTTTAAAAGTCTGTGTATACATTAAAGTGGTAAAAAAAAGATACATCAGTTTAAAAATTGGTATGTCCCCCATAGGGCATGGACTTTACGAGCTTGTGGAAATATTCTGTAGGTAATAAACACCATACTTCCTGTAGATCGCTCCACAAGTCTGTTGTATTCCGAGGTGTAGGATTTCCGTCTTCTGTGATCTGGTGACTTAGATTAGCCTAAAATGGCCAAACTCAGACTATTCTTCCTCTGACCATAATTTGGTGTCTCTAGATGTGTGTCCTGTTGGAAGAGGCCAAACCCATCAGAATGAATGTAGGTGTAACTCATCAGAAACGACGCACCCATAGTGTTCACCTGTCAGAGACGTGTGTAGATGTACCAGGGGTCCAATGGAATACCAGATAAATAAACCTATACCATTATGGAGCCACACCCAGCCAATGGATTTCACTTACGTCTGGTACGTCTGTACCAGTTTTTCCAGCACTTCGGTGTAAACGTGTGTGGTTTCAGTATTATTGGTTCTTATTAAGGCGTAGTTGTAAAGTAGCTAAGCTTTTCTAAACGACGTTGCACAATCCTTACTAACCTCTTTCCTTTTTGTCGGAGCGAGCGTTCAGCACGCATCCGTGTGTGTGTTGGCGTTTTTGGCCTTTTGGAACTGTTTCGAATGATCTAATAACACCGGAGCAACTGCTAAAGCTGGTCGATAGCATCGGGACAGAGGATATGGAGAGAAATCGGACTTTTGGAATTTTAACGGTGTACGGAATACCGTAGACATGACGCCGTTTTGACCCTCTGTTAGCGCACGTTGTACGCGCTGTACACTGCAATAGGTAGCTCTATTATATTTAACAGGATGGGGGGGGGGGTTATATTGGGGTATATGGATATGAAGATATGTTTGTAAGTTACAATGCAATGCTTTAATAATTAGAAGAAATGCAAACAATATGCATTGCTCTAAATAATTAAAAAAACTATAATTAGCAGCTAGCATGCTAAAATATAGCCATCGACGGTGCACTGCCACAATCGTGCAAATTACATCTCGAGGAAGGCAAAATGATAGACATTCGGTTGAGAATTGCTTTTTTAGTGTTTCAATGCATGATAAGTTCCAAGCTCAAGCACAGCTGATGAGATATTATCATCCCATACAACTGATGGAGACTGTAGACGATTCACAGCGCTAGCTCTTCACTCCTAACACGTTTTCCCCCCCAGATGTACATTTCCTTCCCGTTCCTGCCAGTGTTTCTCTCCCCACACTTTGTCACCCAATATTGATTCCACTCACAGCATTAGGGAGCCGGAGAGAAAAGCGTTTAACCCGTCCTGTCCAGCAGGCGAGCGTTTTGATTTATCGCACAGCACATTATCATTTGAATGCATAAGCACGCATGCAGCTTGTGGCAAGTGTATCGAGGACTGCAAAGCCTATGCGGCGGCTTTTTCGTCTGAGTGTTTACTTTGTTTTTTGTGCTGGCTGGAGTTTGAAGTAATTTCAGAGATCATTCATATCAGCCTGCTATTGTGTGCCATACTGCAAGCTGATTGGTCATAAGAAAAACTCATTATAGGGATTCTTTTGTGCCACTGTGCGGTTTAGTGAGAAGAGTCAAAATAAATGAGGTTTACAAGAAATTTTTTTATTTATTTTTTTTAGTGTCTCAGCTTTGGACCACTCTTGCTGTACCAGGTGTTGCCAAGTATCACATACTCACACCAGCCAAACTGCATTGCCAAATTTTGAAAGGACCCCAATAAAAGCTCCCCCAGACGAGGCAAATTATGAAAATTTGGATGAAGAGGCCTGGATTTCAAGCATGGCAAACCCAGACTGGTTTTTAAACCAAACTGACAATCGTCTCGGACAGCAGTTTTGATTCGCGCTTGTTCGATGACTGTGATTTTGCAGAAGGTCGCGGTTTGCTAGCAAATGTAACATACGGTTACATTTGTTAATTATGTCTGAATGTTGAATTTAGCTTGTTACAAAAGGACAATGGTGTGGCTAATGTTATAACACAGCTCTGTTGACGTCTGTGTGTCGGAACTTCTGTGTTGACTCAAACATCACGTTGCAGGAGATTTAGGAGATGTAGGACATTTGACATTATTTATTACAGTTGTAGGAAGTTTCCCATTATTTAGTACACAAATGTAGGTAAATGACCAAGTTTAGTCTGAGTATATTATTTGGTAGTATTTAAAAAAATGACATTTAATACATTAGTAGGTAATTTTGTATATTATTCACTAGACTAGTAGGAGATTTGGCATTGTTTACTGTAATTGTAAGATATTTAACATATTATTGAGTACATTGTTAGGAAGTTCCACATATTATTAATGATTTTCTTAAAGACATTATAGACATTATTTTTGCAGTTTTTTTTACAATACAATGCAATTTTTTGTATTAAATTGTATTAAAAGTAGAAATATAAACTTTTTTGTTTTTAAATGACAATTTTAGAATTAAAAGTATCCTCATTCAGAAAAGTAGCAGCATTATTATAGTTTTATAGTTGACCTTCATTTAGCCCAACATTCCTTTTTGTTTCATTTAGATATAAAACGCTCTTAAATTTATGGTACGTTTTTGTAAGTAGTACCCACTTGTGACTTGTTATCATGTCACTTTAGCATTCACCTGCTGGTTTATGCTCTGCACATCTGAGTTAATCTCCGTACTGTATATTTGTAATATGTGTTATAGTGTGAAGTTTTTATTCTTTTTATTCTTTTTTATTTAGTTGTATTTTGTTCTGTATTTATTGTATGTTTAGACTTATTTGTTTGTATTTTAGCACCAAGTACCGCAGCAATTTCCTAATGTTGTGAACCTGTTCACTCATATGGCAATAAAACCTATTGATTCTGATTCTGATTCTGATCGTGACTAAGGAGCCACATTGTAAATGGAAGATCCTGAGTTTAATCCCCACTATAAAATTACGCAAATAAGGATGTGCTCAGTCAGCCAGGCAGTCTGTACCGTGCCTGAGCACATTTAACCCCTGAAGTCTGATTTGTTAAACTTGTGTGACTGCTCAGTGCCTTGAAGAGGTGTGTATCTAATGTGATCATGGGCGGAGCCAAAGCAGGGGTCTGGGTAACACTGTACCCCTTCTAAAATCTGGTCAGACCCCCCAGGTGGCACCCTAGATGACTGACATGTCACAACACCGTAGTCTTGTTAAAAGAGCCTGTTGCATTTTGTCATCGGCTACAGAGGCGTGGGACTCGAGTCGCGATTTTTTATGGACTTAAAATCAGATTAACACTGATAACAAACTTGACTTTGACATGAGGCTTGACTTATTATGTAGACTGTATACATTCTATAATATATCATTTATTTCCAAATGATTCATGAAGTCATGAATCCCAAGTCAAAGTCAAGTCGAGAGAGTCTCAAGGCCTTAAAATGGCGACCCCACCTCTACATTATAACACTTACAGATTTCGATTGATGTTGACTGTGTTTCTTGAATATTCATTGTCATGGTCTGTGGCTTCCCTAGAATAGCTTCGGCCACCCTCTGGCCACCTGAAGGATAAAAGTCTAGCTCCACCACTGAGTGTGATCACTGACTGTGCTGGACCATGGAAAAACAATTATATTATAACTATAACTATACTATAACTAAAAGAATTTTACTAGGGTATTACAAGTACGGAATGATATTTTGAGAATGGTGCTCCTGCTGCTATTATACACACACACAATGGCTGATGATGCTCATTGTTCCTCGCTTGACTTGCTTGTGGTCAGCTCGGTGCGTCAGAGCTGTAACAGACATATTTCCTGTCTCTCGCTCTCTGTCCAGTGGGGAAGTGTATGTGATAACCTTGTCCTAGATGAAGGATGGGGACACAAACACTGGTTTTCCAAGCTGCGCCCCTCCCTATCTAATGCAACAAATGTGTGAGTCAGCAAGACCCGGACCAATCAATCTGTTTACTGTGACAGAGAGGAGCAGAGTTGGGCGACGAGGGGAAATGATTGATTCATAGTCAGACTTGTCCTTTGAGAAAGTTTGTGCTGGTGTAGAGAGACGAAAAAAAAAGCAATAATGGGTTTGTGTTTTCATAAGTCCGCTGGAGTGTGTACAGTATCACTGTGTGTGTGTGTGTGTGTGTGTTTGTACAGTGTCTTCTGGATATCTACTGTATGTGAAAATGTTTCTGTATTCTGGTATGCAGTGCATGTCTCAGTGTGTGTTCGAGAAGATCGTTATGAGGACATCAAGGGACGTCAGGATCGGGTCGGTGTTAGCTTATGAATATGTTTTGGCTCGTACTATTCTGGGAAAGAAGAAAGTGTGTGTAGACTTTTGGTTCATTCGCTATTTGGTTTGCCTTAATGTTATGTGGTGTGGGGAAAAAAACATAATCATAATCCTTACAGTACTATCAATGAAATACAGAAATAACCAGTTTTGTGAACTTTAATAACCATTTCACATCTTATTTCCCTCCACATTTTACTCGAAACCTCCAGAACACACTTAGCTAAGTGCTACAGCTTTGTCCCTCGGCTCTGTAAGTCACAGTGTGTTGCAGCATGTAGTCCATTTAAACAGAACTCTGGTGTGTTTTGGTCAGTTCGGACCCCTGAAGCACCCACTCTGAGGTCCTTAAGTGAAGAGTTTTTTGGTCCAGTTTCTTGGAAATGTTAGGGGCGTGTTTTTGAACAGACACAACTTCAGAAAGTGAACTAAAGACGCTGTGTGTTATGATTATGGAGCAGCTAAAGTGAGCCAAAGGACAGAGCTGTAGAACTACAGAAACGTAATTTGTTTGGGATATTAATATTAAATAATAAATAAATAAATACATTTGGGATTTGCTGATAGACTAAATGTTATTGTTTAGTCATGCCATTTTTATCTAATTTTATCTAATCATTTATTAAGGTTCAGCTCTGTCTGCTTGGGTAATTTCATACATACACACCTAAGAAAGTTTTTATTTATTTTTTTTTTTTTTTATAAATTGTCACTCATTTAGTTTATTATCACTGCAATAAAATGCATCCAACTTCTTTACAGACAGACACCTGAGGGTCTCGAACCCACAACCCGAGACACATGGAGCTCTGTAGGACACACACTACCTGTGGCACCACTGTTCCACCGCGTCTTTGATTGTATTTTTGACTACTAAATGACCAATAAGCAACTTTCACTTGCACTATTTCTCTCCCTTATTAAACTTAGGAACAGCCGCTTCCTCTTTCACTGTATCGTTCTAGCAGCTACAAATGCACACGCTACAAATATAATTCCTGATTCTTGTAAATTAATACAAGAGTGTGACGAGGACATTTTTAACCCAACACACCCATCAGGCTTTTCTGTGCATTTGTTTTTGTATGATTATGTGCATTAGGAAACAAGTGAAAGTGAAGCGATTGACCAGAGTAGTGGGCAGGCTTTATCTGTGGTGCCCAGTAAGCAAGTAGGCAGTTAGTTGGCTTGCTCAAGGGCACTTCAGTCATGACCTTCAGGTCACAAGACTGGTTTTCTAACCTCGAGTCACAGTTGCCCCTCAAGTTCTTGTGAATGCTCACAATGTCCACATCTCTCCAGGGTCCTTGTTACTTCCCGATCTCAGTCTGTTCACCCGGTTTACTCCGGATCAACTGGTTTCCTCCCCCAGTGAATGAATTAGCCATGCAAAACTGTGTAAATAAGTGATACGAGGATGTATTCTTATGTCCAATATTCCTAAGATATGCTCTGGATCCACCACAGCCCTGAGCAGAAGAAAGGATTTACTGAAGATAAACGTGAATGATTCATGCATGGGGTCATAAACACACCAGGCTTTTATTTAAACAGACTAAACGCTGCTCCATAAGACAGGCAGCATCTGTATATAATTCTTTTTTTCACTTGCTTTACTTACTTTAGCTCTTGGAAGAAAAAGAAGGGGGAAAAAAACATGTTTGTGAGATAATCAAATTGACTTGAGATCAATAACCTTCCAAGCTGGACATCACTGATTTTATTACGTCTGCTCCCAACATGGCCTTTTTCACAATTTCTGTTTTCTGATATATTTACCCCCCCCACACACACACACATGCACACACACACACACACACACACACACATGCACACACACACACACACACACAGAGCGCTGTACAGAAATAAATTCATATCACTTTCCTTCCACTGCTTACCTCACTGTAATAAATTCTTCAGCTGTCTGGATCAATCTGGATTCAATCTGGATTTTTTTTTTATCCTGGCAATAATGTCCCAAAAGAAAAAAAAAAACTTCCTTCCTGTACCAGAATCAATAGCGTGTGTGCAATTGGTTTGTCTGCCTCGTAATCAGCCAACAGAAACAAACCGCCGTCTTCTGCTCTCTTTCATGTTTAATCCGTTACACTTTTCGACATCTGCTCGGAAATGATTTAGACTACAGCCTCTCCTAGGTGACTCGGATGTTTAGAGGAAATCGAACGCATTTTTAATGAAACCTTTTAGTTTCTTGCACCTCAAATCTGGATTTTCCAGGCTGGACCGGATTTAGAGATATCAGTCTTGAGATCTGTAGAGCATGACTGTGTCTTAGATATGAACTCGGACAGCAGAGACCTCACCTGCCACTCTTATCAATTAACAACTCTTCAAAATTATTGGCACCCTTTCGTGAAAAATACATTGGTGCAAACATATTACACACAATAATCCAAGTTTGGATTCGGGCATATACGTGGCAAAAGTTTTGACATATTTATGAATAATTACTATTATATGGATAGCTTTTTCCATTGTAGATCAATTGCCGAGATTGCTGTCGATGCACGACTTGGAGAAGGTAACGCATACCCTTATTTCAAGTCGCCTAGACTACTGTTACATTATATACATGAGCACTCATGGGCTTGTGGTTAAGGAACCACCCTCATGACTGGAGGGTCACCAGTTAAATCCCCACAACCGACATGACTCGACTGACGTGTCCTTAAGCAAGGCATCCAACCCCCCAATTGCTCCCCAGGTACGGTGAATTGCTCTGTACGGTTCCCCTTGCTCTGAGCAAGTGTGCTCACTGTCCCCTAGTGTGTGTGTTAGACTTCACAGGTGGGTTAAATTCCTCTGTGTGGAAACACAGTAGGTCAATAGATCACTTTACATAAGTAAGCTCCAATTAGCTTGGTTACGCCTGCTCATAGAGACAATAAAGAGAGACCATATAAGTCCAGTCTTAACATCTGGGATCTTTCTACTAGCTTCCTGTAAGTTACTGGGTCCAATTTAAAACAGTTGAAAAATATGTTTTTTAATTCTTATAATCATTATATTGACCCATTGTCTCATATAGGAGACTTGCCCCAACCCTATGTATACAGTGTGATCACCACCACTGGACCACCATTAGGTCCACATCTTCCATTTCCACTTTTATATCCATATGAAATACCTGATTTTACTGGTTAGCCTTTGACATTTCCGAATGATTGTGATGGTCTGTGCTTTACACACATGTTTTAACATACATGTAATATAATGTATAGCATTTTGGGATTAAAGGTGCTGTATATATATTACCTATTATAATTCTCGACGTGGAAGTGACCATGAGATGTCTGAACTGCTCAAGCAAAGATTAATTCTCCTACTGTTCGCTGGTACCCAGGTGGCTCATTGCATGCCAGATCAACCAGAGGCTGATTTGACCATGTATCTTTTAGCAGTGTTAAATTCATTGCTAATGGTAACTGTTCACATAGTTGCAGGTGAGGGTACGGCGGGGCCTGATTTCTTTCTGACCATTTCTTGTCTTCAATCTCGTGCATTAATACTGAATTTGCTGATAATATCTCCGCCAAATAACAATAATCCAGTATAATCCTGAGTCCGTACCTCTTGATAATCCTGTGACCTGAGGGTCAAAATCCAAAAAATGGGGTTTGCGCCAAACAAAATTGTATTTTGGCATGTTTATAACTTGATGCTACTTCACACCGACCTTTATTATGATGCCATATTCTGAAAGAGGGGACAAAACTGAGTCCGGGTACCAATTTTCAGCTTTGTATCACGTTTAGAAACGAAGATATGACTCATAGCGGCAAATCGCGAGTATGAAATGGGGGCGTGGCACCTAAATTTAAAGATTACATAACTCCAGAAATAATGGGAATAAGACCCCAAGATTTTGTGGGTATTCATTACTCCCAATAAGGTTCATTTTGGCAGATTTTCATCAAAATCTGAGATGGTCACCTGGGAACTTGAACTAGTTTGAACTAGTTTCAAACAATACATGTCTAAGGTCCCATGTCTAAGCTTGACTCAGCATATTCTAGTAGAAGTTTCTTTAAATAATGTTTGGCTTATTTGTCTTATCTTCACTCAGCATATACGTCGAGACTTTACATAAAAAAAGGCCTAAATTTACAAGGCTCCTCGTCATGTTCTTTATCAGACCTGTGCAGACGTTTGTGTCAGCAGAACAACACGTTCACACTTCTTTTTTATCTTGTCTGTTCCTACCTAAAGAATTGTCACTTAATGTTCCTGTCTGATTTAATATTAGCTAATGGGAAAAAGTTACAAAAGAAAGGCTGGAGCGTAGAAAAGCGCTAACGTTAGTATAACAATGTCTCCATCACTACAACTCGGAGGTCTCAGGTGCCTTTAAACACCCTTTTTTGCCATTGTTACCAGGTTGCGTACATGAAAAATCACTGTTGGAACAACAAAGAATTTTTCAAAGTCAGATATTCGTATTTTTAGCTCATTTTCATGAGGGGCGCCAATAATTGTTCAACTAACTTTGAAACTAAGTGGGGGAACAAGACAAATATCCAGCGTGTTTATACTCAGCAGGTTGGCGTGCGAAGCCGACTGGTGTTTCTTACGCAGTGCAGAGAGCCTCAGTGAAGCTGTTACACACACACACACACACACACACACACACACACACACACGGTTCGTGCAGAGACTAAGAGACTGAATGCAGCTGCATTAGTGCATACTAAATAAACTCTAATGATATGCTACTGCACCATCGCTGCAACATGGCCACTGAGGATTTGTGTATATCTGTGTGCACTGAAGTGCCAGAAAAACTGGTACACCAGTCTAATACTTGGTAAATCCTCTACAAGACGTGGATTCCACAATATTCTGTAGGTAATGAACACCATACCTTCTCCACAATTCTGCTGTATACTGAGGTGTAGGATTTCTGTGTTCCGCAGCGCGTCGCATGGCATCCCAGACGCGTTCGATAAAGTTGAGATCTGGTGACTTTGGTGTGAATGACTAAACCCCAAACTCAGATGAGTGTTCCTGTAACCATCATTTGGCGTCTATAGACGTGTGTAGTGGTGCATTGTCCTGTTGGAAGGGGACAAACTGATCAGAAAGAATACTATTATGAAGCCAGCACCAGACTATGTGTTTTACATAGACTCATCTGTGAGGACTGGTGTATATTGGTGTATATGCTGCGTGAATTTGAGACTTCTGCCCTGTCTTTCACTCTCTTTGACTCACTGCAGGGTCTGAGCAGTTCTCCAACTCTTCAACTTCTTGTGATTAAATATCATTAAGACAACCCTATAAAAGCCACCCACACTTTGAGCAGAAAAGATTTTTGGATCTTATTTATTTATTTATTTATTTATTTATTTATTTGGCACGAATCAATTCCACCCTTTTATTAAACAAGTGTCACAACTACCGCAAAACTGGTGTCGCCGCTGCTATAAAAAGCTTCGACTAGGCTGCTGAGGGAACGGCTGCTTATCGCTGCTATAACATAAGTGCTAACTTGTTTTCCGTTCCACAACATTAAACTTCACTGTAGATGGAGCGTGCAGACTTAGACGACTTGCTACCTAAGTAAGAGCGGCTCTTGTTTTAACAGGCTTTAATATGCACCACCGATTCCTGATCTAAGGTCAACAGTGTTGCACTGCTACATGATAAATAAGATTAAATGCTTGGTTTCTAGTTATTTATTTACATTTATACTTATGCTTATGCTTACTATACTTATACTTATACTTATACTTTTTTTTTTAAAGCATCTAAACGCATCATATGTTATGAACAATTATTTGTTTAAGAATAAACCAGAATTATTCTTCAGTCTGAATCCAACAAACCACTGAAAGACTGAACAAATCAGTTTGTAAGGTAATGATTGCTGGAGTCCTGTTCAAACCCCATTTCTGTGTTTTTATCTACCAGTTCATCTAGGACAGAGGTCACTAATAGGCGGACCGCGGTCCGGGTCCGGAACCAGCCGTTGTCCTATCTGGACCGAGGCCTGTAAACAATAAAATATTATTATAATAGTATTATTGATTTTAACGGAGTGTTTCTATTTCTAGCATTTGCGCTGTAGGTTTAGCAGACCAATCACACGAGTTGTCACGTTATGCTTCTCAGCCAATCAGATGTCTGTATTACGATGAGCGCAGTAGATCGAGTCAGTCTATCACAAACACACGGGAGATTGGAGTCGAGAAAGCATCATAGAAAATAATCAGACCCACTAAAGTCTAATCTCAGGACACAGAAAGCACTCATACACACTTAAGTTTGAACCCACAGAAAACTCACTTTATTTATTATTCATCCAGTTTATTGTGAATTAATAGTCATTATTTCTGATTATAAATATTGTTGAAATATATAAAATTGTAATTGTACTGCAAATTGATTTAATATTTACTATTTATTTATTGATAGTATAAATTACTGTTTATTGATAGTGGTTGACGACTTGTTGATCTAATGCTAGGCTACTTTAATATATATGATATGGTTGGGCAGCCGTGGCCTAGTGGTTAGGGAACCGGTCTCCTGACCGGAAGGTCGCAGGTTTGATCTCCACCCAGAGCAAGACACGACTGAGGTGCCCTTGAGCAAGGCACCTACCTCCCCTAACTGCTCCCCGGGCGCTGTGGTTTGGGGCTGACCCCTGCTCCGGGCAAGTGTGTTCACTGCCCCCTAGTGTTCACTGGTGTGTGTGTTTCACGGATTGGTTAAATGCGGAGGTCACATTTCTTCTGTGTGCAAAACACAGAAAGGCGAAATAGTTCACTTTCATTTCAATTTAATTTAAATCATGGCAAGTTAGGCATTATGATGTTCCAGACCTCAGCTTTAGATTCCGACCTTGAGGAAATGTTCTCTAACTGGACCTTACTGAAAATACATGAAATACCCCCGATCTAGGAATTAAAACCCTGCAAGAGCCCCCGCAGTCACGGGTCATTTCTGCAAGAATCATGCTGAGAGCTGAGACTGGGACTAAAACAGTGGGCCCAATGCACGACTAAAAAAGACCCTGTATTGTATTTGGATGTGCAGATAGAAACACTGTCAGTCTGGTAATTCTTTTTTTACCATGACTGATCATTAAGACCATGCTGTTGCCAGTGCTGCTTGAGATCATTGTAAATGCTAATAAACCAGTTTAAATCATGTTTCATGCCTTGATGGTGCTGGCTGTCATGCAGCCCTGACCTTGATCAGTATCGGCTATTTAATGCTGAAAGGTGTGTATTTATATATAATTATAAATAAACAGGCTTGTAAATAAATGCACTAGTTTTATTATACAATAAAAAGAAACGTGACTCCATGTCCTGGGCTGTAAATCAGCATTAGAGAGTTGGTGAAATTTTGCACCATGTAATCGCTAATGTCTGGCCTGCTTCCTTACCTGCTTCCTTATTCCAGACTTTATCGTCTAGTAAAGGTCATCTGAAATTGAAATCAGACTTTTTTGGAGGCTGAACTCGAGCGAGAAATGAGATATTAAACAGCGAACAAATTATTTGGCCAGTTACACTGTAGAAAGTTTTGCAGGCAATAAAAACAAATCCCAGTGCACCTGTTTTGTGCCAACCTAATAATAATTTGTGCTAAAGAAAGAGCAGAACATCACTACTTCCTTCTCAGACCTCTCCCTATCTCTCTGACTCACTGTTCATTTCCATATTGTGCAACGCAGACACCGAGTCACTGTTTCTTCCCAGCCATCCGTCGGCCGACTGGGAAACCACACGAAACCTTTGAAGCCGTACTTCTATGTTTCCCTTTGGCTGTTTCTTCCCTTCATCTGCTCCTTCGCTTCCATCCTTCACTCCTTACCAACCGCAGCAGCGGCAAACAAACCCTCTCTGAACTCCGGCTGAGATTCAGAGCATTAGTAAGCAGGGGAGGAAAAAAATAATCAATCCGAATGCTTCAGCAGCCGAATCCTGGAGACACGACTGCCCCGGGTCTCCTGTGTGCTCCTCGTCAGTCCTCCCGCACTTCATCAGCTCGCTTCATTTGTGGGTAAACGCAGCGTGCGCAAACCTATAATTAAATTCCGGATGCGACACTGTTAACTACTGTAAATAATTAAATGAGCAAATAAATAAATGTATCATCAAGCAGGGACGTGTGAAAAGGAAAGAGAGGAGGAATGCGATGGAAAGACTTGGCGTGGCGTTCAGTGTCAGGGGCAACACTCTGTAACGATGCAGCGATAAGGCAGCGCTGGCCTTCAGTGGGAAAAATGATCTTATCGTGTGTTTCTCAGGGCAGCTGCCAAACCTACATGCACACACTATGGCTCAGTGCACGATAATGAACAGCTATTTAGCAGACAGTAATGACACAGCCTGGGAGAGCGCTCCCTGTATTTGTGTGATTAACGAGAAATGCTAATGTGTCCACTAACAGCCTGGTTGACCCCCTTTTTTTCCCCCCAGAAGCTCCTCCAGCTTCCTCCAGGGCAGTCACAGGTATGTTAATCAGGTACGACTGGAGTTTTAGCTCCTCGAGTGTTCAATTAGTGCCGTGGAGAGATGGAGAAGCTTCAGGGTGCCAGTCATTACTGTGCCATTTGTTTTCCAAAACAAAGGCACTCACTAATTTCAGAACGAATTAAACACGGCATCTCTCTAAAAAGTTTTAAAGTGAGCTATTTGCCTACTGTGCTTGCACACAGAGGAATTAGACGTCCGGAATTTAACCCATCCGTGCAGTGAAACAGACACTTGCCCGTAGCAGGGGGCAGCCCCAAACCACAACACTCGGGGAGCAGTTGGGGAAATTAGGTTCCTTGCTCAAGGGCACCTCAGCCATGTCTTGCCCTGTGCGGGGATAAAACCCAGGACCTTCCAGTCCTGAGACCGGTTCCCTAACCACTAGGCCACAGCTGCCCAAGGCTGCCCCAGCTGCCCTGGCTGTCCACAGCTGCCCCAGTTGCCTACGGTTGCCTACAGCTGCCCCGGCTGCCCCAGTTGCCCACGGCTGCTTCTAGAAAACCAGTTGTAGATTAAGATCCCTATCGAGGCAACTCAGAGGTGACAAGATCAAGGCAAAACTTCCTGAGAACTCATGATCAGAGGGCGAGAGGAGCCAAAGCAGCAGAGCTGGATCAGATGCTCGAGTCACATCAGGCAATAAGACAACACATGTAGCTTGACACACACACAGCGAACAGAATATTAGGTACCATATGCTCATCCTGCAGTGGTTTAAAAGGGTACACCATGTGAGCAGAGTGCAAGCAGAGACTCCGGCAGGTCCAGCTTTAATACGTTACTTTATAGCCCGACGCCTCGGCTATAGCCGTCTGTCCTAACATACACATCAGGCTGATTTTATTATAGTCAAGAAAACTCTTCGTGTCAACATGGGTGTCAGTTCAGAGTCTTCATAATGACTTGTCAGAACAGTGAGGAATGTTGCAGTCTGTCCAGGAGAAAATCAACTGATCCTGTTATACTGCATGGTCTCTGACTTCTAGTAAAAAGTGAAAGTGAACTATTTTGCCTAACTGTGTTTTACACACAGAAGGAATGTGACCTCCTCATTTAACCCATCCGTGCAGTGAAACACACACCAGTGAACACTAGGGGGCAGT
>JAOVVF010000032.1:3489855-3503203 GCA_028565595.1 Duopalatinus emarginatus | reverse complement strand
ATCTATCTATCTATCTATCTATCTATCTATCTATCTATCTATCTATCCATCCATCCATCCATCCATCCATCCATCTGCCTGTCTGTCTGTCTGTCTGTAAGTCAGTCTGTCTGTCTACCTATCTGTCTGTATGTCTGTCTGTCTTTATTTCTTATAACTTATCTAGCTAGTTATCTGTCTACATGTCTATCTATAATAGGCACTCAGCTATTGAGGAAATCAATTATTTAATCTACTGCTACATATAAACAATGCTAATTCAAAATATTTGCCCCCTTCATGATTAATTAATCATGTAGTGGCAGTAATCAAGTCAGGATGTGTCCAGACTAACAGATTATCAATTCAGTTTGATTGGTTGACTGACTAACTAACGGACAATTAGTCATTTTCTGGTTTCTTGTGTTCTCCTTATCTTATATTACTCTGAAACAAGTCATTGTGACCAAAGTGCAAAAATGAAGGAAATCAAGAAAACTTTCATAGCACTATGTATAGATACTATATAATAAAACGCTAGACTTTGTGTGTCCACTAATGATATTTCCCTGCTTGCAATTTTACAGTAATGTACAGAAAAGTGATACACTCCTTGTGTCAGGTGGTGCAATAAAACTGAAACTATTTTATCATAAAACTCTTTATTTTATTATAAACTCAAATGCAAACAAGAGCAAAAGCATAGACGCCTGTAGGAGAAAGTATAAATGTATTTTCCAGTGGCGTCTCTAGCACGAAAATCCTGGTGAGGCACAATAAACTCTATATGGGCAGCATCCAACATGTCAGTAAAACTATGAATCCAAACACATACGCACCTTATTAATGAAGACAGAAGTGGAGAACACTGAACACTGTGATGTAATAACACATCTAATGCAACGTGTCAGAGTACATAAACCCAATCAAGACTTTCCGTGCTTTAACTTACAACCAGGATGCAACTAGACTTACACACTGATACACACTTATTACTAAACATCTTGACCAAATGAAGACTGCTAGAGGAAGTACTGACCTTTATGTAAAACATATCGGACAGCGATATTATTATCGTATGTAATAAATATAATAAAACAATACATATATATATTTTTATATCTTGTTACACTGAATTATTGAACATGTCATGCACTGCAATCTTTGGTTGCGCCATCTGACATTTTTTTTTTTTTTGCGCCATCTGATTTTTTTTTTTTTGTTGAGTGGTTAAAAATAAAATCAAAATAATTTTAAAGGACTTGCTGGTGATTTCACATTGTTTTAGATACTGAAATATACAGACATGAATTCAATGAAAGTGAAAATAGCCGCTTAATTTGCTTTAAAATTGACAAATTTAATTAAATTGATGAAAATTCCAAATGTTACCGTGTGACATCACTGGTGGACAACAGTGAACGCCGTACTAAAACGCCATTATGACTGACTTGGACTGGGAATTTCCCAGTGCTGGATTTTCAGATTCCGGTGATATTTCTGAATGTGATGAAGAGAATGAATCTGCAGTGACCGTGAGGGTGGCTGGATATCATAAGGAAATTAAACACCCCCTTTTTGTCATTTTTCCATTACCATGAGTGCAGCTTCTAGTGGTGGTCACACCTGTGATGCCTTTACGAACAGCATGGCTAAACAGGGGCGGGGCTTAACAACTGTCTTTTAAGCCATATTTCCTGAATTTGAAAAAAAAAAAAAATTAATAATATGTTTTCTGACTACCGATTATCACAAGTTAGCCTAGCCTTTAAACTCTCATTTTGTTATTTAATTTATTTTTTTTATTATTTATTGTTATTGTTTTGTTTTTTTAGCCTTTAAACACTTATTTTAAAAAAGACTTGTTTAAACACATTTTTCTAATTTCTTATTAGAGAATTTAGAGATTATTTAAAAAAATATATTTTTAAAAGCTTTATTTATCATTCGCCCAAAGACAGAAAAAATCGCAATAGCAGGGCTTGATATTACATCAGTGCAGTCGGGAACTGCTTGCTAGCCGTGCTGGATGTTGAAGTTTACAGTGATTGTACAGATCCCAGTCTGAATTACACCACACCAGGAGGAAGTCTGTATCTCTTGTGTACACTAAGTCCGAGTGTTGTGGCAGTAAAACCTCTCAGCGAGCTGCCCGAGTGGATTTAAGAGCATTAGTGAAGCACAGTGGTTCCATTATTCCACAGGTAACACTCCCACAGAGCTCTAACAGTGAGATCAGGAGGATAAATACTCATTTGACTCGATGACGAGCGCAGTTTTGTGCTGCACTAATGTACATCAGATAGCATGTTATAGTTTACTGTTCACCCTGAGTCTGATTATTACAGGTGCCTGTTATCTGCTAATTAGGAATATTATCCAAGGATACTGACCTAAAACGCTAGATCGCTACTGGATCTGATTTTACTTATCTGTATAATAGCTGTGATGGGCAGGTATAAAAATCCAAATGTGTCCGACGGACCAAATTGTGACATAGACGTCACAAGACATATCTCCATATGTTGCTAATCTCTTGTTGCCTGATACCACAACACACATTGAGAGGTCTTCTGGAGGCCAAGCCTGAAAAATCAGAGCTGTTTTGGAGGTTTTTTAGTTATGACTGTAGGGTGTATATACATATATACAAATGAATTTATTATTTTATTATTGTTATTATGATTTATGCCAGCTGTCTATGCTGTACCGTTTCTTTTAACCTATGTATTAGTGATACAGTCTATCATGTGACTTTTTCTGTGTCGTTTATTCATACAGGGAGGATGCAGAGGCTCCCAAGGCCAAGCTCGTCAAACCCAACTCGCTGTCATCCTCTCGCTCGGGCAGCTCTCGCTCCGGCGCCTCGTCCACTCAGTCCATGGTGCACAACACCGCTCCTCGTGCCCAGCGACCCAGGCCACCGGCCGTCTGCACCCTTAAGGAGAACGGTCAACCCCCAGAGTTCCGGCATTCCTCCCCAGAACCGCCTACCACCCCCAAATTCAGGCTGCCCAATCCACCGGTGGGCCTGGCCGTGCCCACTATGGGGGTCCTGATGCCGCCGCAGAGCAAAGCCTTTCAGACTGTGTAGAGGAACGATTAAACACCCAGCAACGTCCATGGACAGGAAAGACATATTGACTTGTCCAACCACAGATACGTCAGCTAATGCAACTACAATGTAAAAAAAAATAACGAGAGAAAAAAAAACAAGCATAAGAAGAAGTATTAATACTGTAAACATTAAAATCTAAATGAATGCATACATAAAATTTGAAGTTTTTTAAATGCCTGCCCACTGCTGAACTGTACAGAGACAGAAACATTCCCCTGTCCCTCCCGATTGCTCTTTCTCTGTCTCTTCATCTTGCACTCGCTGCCAGTCTGAAGTTACCTTATGTTATTTTTATCCTTTTATTGTTTCTTTTTTGACTTTGGAGGCACATTGAGCGACGAGGTGGAAAGAATTGCCCCAAGTGACGCTTTATTTATTTATCGAAAGTGAAGGGGCAGAGAAAGCCAGGGCAAACCGACTTTATGAAATATCAGGGAAGACGGGAACAATGAAAAGAAAGACAACGACACATGACGCTGGCCTCGCAGAACACTCGTCACTCAGGCCTTTCTTTGTGGAGTCGTCGAAAAGGGATAAAAGAAGAGGGTCCATCAAAATTCTGCGAATTTCCTGAACGCAGTGTCGGCAGTTGGATATTCAAAATGGCACCTTGTGGCATTAATACAGTTTCCAGTGACCACACAAACAGTCCAGCACACATAAAGGCATGGATATCACAGGCATTAAGAACAGAACGAAGGAGATTTGGTCGTGATTATTCAGTTACCGCTCACTATTTACATGTTTAACGTACAACACTGTGGGACAAATTCACAAACTTCACATGTAACATACGTCTGGTGTCCTGCGCTGGACTGGCATCCCATCCAGGGGCCTCATTTCCTGGGATATACTCTTAATCCGCTACGATCTATGACCAGGATAAATCAGTTAATGAATATCAATGAATGAATGAATGAATATTTTTATATCATTCCACACATTATTGTTTTGCAGTTTCACACTAGTGGACGATGTTAGCCTCTACTGCTAACCCCAGGTGCCCAGCACTCACGCTCACTCTACTTTTCTTTTCTCGCAATGCTTTACTTTGCATTATTTACAAACTTGGGGTGTTTTCACACCTATAATTGGTGTATTCTGGTTTGAATCAGTTAACTAGCTTGCAAACTAGTTTGTCTTTTACCCTTGGTTTGTTTTATCTGGACTAGTGCATGTTGCTATGCAGTTTAACATGTAATAATGGCAAAATGGCATTTACTCATGGCTGTAGTAATTATTTGGGCAATATACCAGGTTGAAATACACCTACAGTAGGGAATTTTAAGGGCACTACTGGAACACTAGTTAGGTCTGATTGACATCAGATCATGTTCTCACCACAAACAAACCACTCCAGAGTTCATTTAGGACTGGACCCAGACCAAACCTCTTCTCAGATGTCTCGGTGCAGTCATCCGAGTACGACTGCTGTATTCCAACCAGCCCAAACGAACTGATTTAGCTGGACCAGGCGTGAAAACACCCTTACTGTAATCTGGAAAAGTTGAATATTCCTGAACATGTGTGTAACCAATGTAGCCACTGCTTGTATTTTCTTTCCTTCCTAGAATATCCAATGGCACTATTCTAGCACTTGAGGCACAAATAACTGAATATAACATCGCACTGTTGTGGATAAGACATCTTCAATAACAGGAGCTTATCTACAGCGCCGGTGTGCATCAAGGTTCTCATGTAGGACCTTTTAAAAAGTGTGCTGTATCAGGACAGCTGCCTTTTTGTATCAGCGACTTCTCTGTATCTCTGGACAGCACTGCCACAGGGCCGGTCATTCTCGTCCTCTTTATCCCCCGAACCATGTAGGTGCATTTGAACAAGTACACAAGTAGCCTATATTGTGTGCCTTCAAGATTTTTCCTTTGTCTATCCAGTGACCCAGGCTTTTTCTAAACACCGGCCCTGTGCAGGCTGGACGATCACGAGGACTGGAAAACGATGCTGGACATTAAGGCACTTCCTTCCATTTCATCTAGAAATAGTGTACAGTACACACAATGTTTTATATTGTACATATGAATAGATAATACACTCAATATCCTTTACGTTATTGGACGGTGGTCAAACTTAAAGGTCATCGATACTGTAAATGAATACTAAAAGCATTTTTATGGACTATTAGGAGATCAGTCTACTCTGGGAGTTACTAGAGTTAGTCTCCTTGTTATAAATAGGAGCTTCTCCCTCTCACTGTCTCTATAGACTCATTATACTTCATATTGATTATCCATCTGCACGTGGTTTTTTTTTTTTTTCAATTTAGTTACGTTTGAAGCATTTTTAACAACAGACATCGTCACAGAGCAAATCAGCAGAAAGAAGGATGTAGGTTTAGGTCCCTAATGATCGAGCCATTGGTAAAAGCGGCACAAAATGAAGAGTTGAGAGGAACCAGACTCCAAAAGGAAGAAGCCCGATTCTGGGTGATGCTCTGGGTTGATAGTTGAGTTATAAACTATTCCACTATAAATCTCTGTGATTTGTTAGGCTTTTCTTGCCTTTTTCTCTGTTGTTGTCACATTTCTGGTCAAATCAATTCCACACACCTTCACCATACAGATTTGTTCAATTAACATTATTTATATGGGATCAATAACATTCTGTCTCTATGTTAAAGGTTAGATGTGTTTTCTGTTATTACTAACCATAATGGTGGAAACTACTTCAGAAACTGTACTATACTTAAGTATCATAAGTTGACTCTTACATCTTACCCTTAATTTAGGGGCAGCCACAGGCTTGTGGTTAAGTGCCCTTAATCAAGGATCCCAATTCCCAACTGCTCCCTGGGTTCCATGGATGGGGTCGCCCACTGCTCCAGGCTCCTAGTGTGTGTGTTTCATTGCATGGATGGGTTAAATGCAGAGGTCAAGCTCCTTTGTGTAAAAGCAATGAATTGCTACATAACGTTATTGAGCCTCAACCTGACCGATTAACATAACAGAAAGACTTCAAATTCAAATGCGCCTTTTTTCAGTGTAACTTCTCAGTACATGTTTCACCTTGTTTATATATTTAGTACAGGTTTAGATGTGGTACAGTGGGTTGGCGTGGTCATTGGCTCCTATGTGTGAGACCTGGGTTTGATTTCCAGTCTGGGCAGCCAGTCTGTGCTACACCAATAAGGGTCCTTGGGCAAGACTCCTAACACAACGTTGGCCTACCTGTAATACCAGTAACCTTGTAAATCGCTCTGGATAAGAGCGTCTGCTAAGTGCTGTAAATGTAGATATACATTTTTGTATCCACTGTGACCCTGACCGCTTACTATAGATGTGTTTGACTTATGTTTGATTTAAAGCCATTCAAATCAAGGGATCAGTCAAATCCAGTACAGACCATAAGACCACAATAACAAACATGGCGACTTTGCTAAATACGTATCTGAGTAACCAAATCTTTAACTCTGACCTCCTTTTTTAATTCTGTAATTGTTCCTGTAGAGCAGTCAGTAGATTACTCTTGAACCTCATTTGACATCTCCCTGTAACCTTTCTTTATAATTGTATAACACACACACACATAGCCAGCCGTCTTACTTTTATCTAGCTCTCTGTCTCACGCACACACACGCAGACGTACTTGCTTCCAATTTAAGCGAATGCTTGCAGGGCGGTGTTGCTGGGAGCAATGGCATCACTAAGTGTGATGGATGTGCTGTCAGCAGGGTGGAGAATGAAGGATGGAGCTGAGCCAGCAGGGAACACGGGCAAGGCGCTGCGTGGCTTTAACCCCACTCTACTCCACCACATCCACACATCAAACCACTCCACACGACAAAATGTGTGTTTCTTCGAATCGCTGACGGCCCTCTCGGGGTGCGCTGCTCGTCATCCCTTTATGGTACCGTTTATGAGTGTGTGTGCATGTGAATGTGTGTGTATATATGTGAAATGTCAGAAGAAACACAGTCAAGACGTGTGTCAATGTCAGGACCAGAAACCGTATCCTGACTTTTCTGATCGTAATAATGTCGTCATGGACATTTTTATTCACAGTATTAATTTGCTGTATTATTAATAGTGTCACTGGAAGGTCCTGCCATGGCAGACGTTTGTGTGTGTGTGTGTGTGTGTGTGTGTGTGTGTGTGTGTGTGTGTGTGTGTGTGTGTGTTTGTGTGTGCTGTCTTAGACCTCAGTAAATGAAAACAAGCCACATGTCCTCCAGCTGTTCTTCTTTTTGGACTCTGGGTCTCAGGTGGCATTTCAGCCAGTTTATGAGCCTCTACTGAGAAGTGCCACATTTTCACACTCTCCCACTCCTAGCATCAGGAGCTCTCGTGTCGACTCCCGAATGGCTCGAGTGGTCTTTAAAATCGCATTTGACACTATTGACCATCACATGATGGAGCCTGTGGAGTTAAAAGGCACAGAGCAGTGCGTTTTCCAGAAAGCGAATAAAATCCTAACATTAGTGTATGTTAAAATTAATAATAATCAATGCTGTACTAACCATAGCAACATGTTGTCATGACTACACCTATGTTTGAGTTGTAATGCTGTCCTTTTTGACTTACCCTTGACTACTCAGTGACGGATTCTGGGACAGTTTTGGTAAAAGTACCTGCTAAATGAATGAATCTACTGGTAATTGTGTTGCAGTCTGGGAAAAACTTTCGCACTGGCAAACGTTGGCATTTCTTAGCCGCGTTTAACCCATCTGTGCAATGAAAAACACACACTGGGGGGCATTGAACACACTTGCCCAGAGAGGTAGGCAACCCTATCCACAGCACAGGGGGAGCAGTTAGGTGTCTTGCTCAAGGGCACTTTAGTAGAGTCTTGTCAGTATGAGCAAATTGGAGCGGCTATGTTATGGTTTATAAGACCAGTTCCCTTAACCTTGAGGCACATCTGCTCAGTTAGGGAATTTCCGCATTGTTTTTTTGCATGTATCTGGAACAGAAGGAAAGCATTGTTTTCTGAATACAGGTTTGCACCATATCCAAGTCTACTAGAAAACAGAGGTCTGGAAACAGAAACGCATTCACCCGTTCATCCGGAGATTGTGAGTTTGTATCCTGGGTGATGCTACAGCTATCCGTAGTTGGAAGATACAAGTGCAGAATTAACTGTGCTGTCAGAGAGAAGTGACATACCGTATCTTCTCTGTCAATCACAGGGTCTCTAGCTAATCATGGGTGACTCGTTCATACAGGAGTGGGCATGAACACACACACAAAAGTGAACACTAGGGGGCAGTAAACACTCTCGCCTGGACCGGGTGGCAGCCCCAAATCACAGCACGCAGGGAGCAGTTAGGGGTTAGGTGCCTTGCTCAAGGGCACTTCAGGTGTGTCTTGTCTATTTGCTGGAATCAAAACCCAGGATCAAGACCGGTTCTCTAACCACAAGGTCACGGCTGCCACCGACATTGCATGAGCAAGAAAAATTAAAATAACGGTGGCTGACTGCATGTGATAACGCCCTCCCTGGTTGGTAGCTGTCATGTAATAGGGGGAGATGTCTGCTGGGGAACTGGACATGTCTAAATTAGGAAGAAAATAAGGGCGGACCCCCTCCCCCCAACCCAAAAAAAATTAAATAAAACTGAGATCTGGTGTATGGTTCAACTGTACTCCAGTGCAATTCGCATTTGGTGTGAATGCTATCTGATCCAAAACCGGGAAGTAGTTTGTTTGTTTAGAGGACAGCTACGTCATAATTCATGCTTGTCACATCTAAGGACTTCTGGATGTAGCCACACTGCTCACTCAGCTTGAGTATGCTTGGCATACGCGTGCATGCTCTGCATATTCATATCGCATTGCTGCGATATCTAAGTGCAAAAACCTCCTCATCCGAGCAGCTCGTGTCAGACAGCAGGACACATAGACATCATAGTGAAAATGCTACACACTGTTATTTTGCTGCTGACACTACAGAAAGATGAATGAGGAAACGAATCCAGCGTGGGCTTTCTATTTTTGCATCGCTGCCCGCAGACAATGGGAAATAAAACCTGCAGGTTTCTTATGTGTTTATGCAGAAACTGAGCAGGGGTCGCAACATATACGGAACAAAAATATAAAAACAACACTTTTGTTTTCACTCTTAGTCAAAGATCTAAGACTTTTTTATGTACAAAAAAGTCCTTTTTGTCTCAAATATTGTTCACAAATTTGTTTAAATCTGTGTTAGTGAGCACTTCTCCTTTGACGAGATAATCCATCATGAGATTCACCGCCACCACGGGCCACTCGATTCACAACGTTGATATTCACAACAAGGCCCACTGGTGGACATTCCTGCAGTCAGCATGCCAATTGCACGTACTCACGAACCGTCTGACATCTGTGGCATTGTGCTGTGTAAAAAAACACACATTTTAGAGTGGTCTTTTATTGTGTCTAGTCTGAGGAACACCTGTGCAATAATCCTTCAGTCTAATCAGCATCTTGATCTGCCACACCTGTGAGGTAAATGGATTTTCTTAGCAAAGGAGAAGTGCTCACTAACACTGATTTAGACAAATTTGTGAACAATATTTGAGAGAAAAAAGGTCTTTTGTGTACATAGAAAAAGTTTTAGATCTTTGGGTCCATCTTATGAAAAATGGGAGCAAAAACAAAAGTGTTGCATTTATATTTTTGTTCAGTATTAATATATTAGAAACCATGAAAGGTGTCCTGAATAATAGGAGAAAGTTGTGTATAAGGATTCCCACGGAACTCCCTCTATATTTATAACCTATAATATAATAATATATATCTATAATATAATATAATATATTTATGGAAAAACTAAATGGCTACAAAAGTGTAAAGGAATCTTTGTTTATGATATGAAATGAGACTTTGATTATTATCAGTGGTTGGTGTGGTACAGTGTAAATATCATTGGCTCCCATGTGAGAGATCCGGGTCCATTTTCTGGTCTGGGCGAGCCAGACTTTGAGGGTCCTTCGGCAAGACTCCTAACACAAAATTGGCCCTCCTGTAATACTAGTAACTATGTAAGTCGCTCTGGATAAGAGAGTCTGCTAAATGCCACAAATGTAACTGTAATCAGTCTGTCTCGTCACTTGACTGGTCACATGATCACTGATTGAACTCTAGTATATTTCTTGTTATAATTTTTTTTTTCATCCCAGTGAAGTTTCTCTGCTGTACAGATCATCTAAGAGCTTGTCTTTGATTTGACGATAAGCATTGAAGACATTTTGACAGTCGCTATTTGATTATGAATGGAATTAATTATGACCCATTTCATTACCGCATATATCTGTCTGACACAATGTTCAGACCGACTGACTTACACAACATGATCTTTGCAAGAACACGCTTGGGCGAGGTTGGATATTAGCCTAAACAGACAACATTAGCTCATTTGGGAAGGTGATAATGAGTGTAATAATAATAATAATAATAATAATAATAATAATAATAATCTTCCCCTGTGGATTTTTTGCATGTTCTCCCCATAGTTTTTGTGGGTTTTCTTCTGGGAGCTCTGGTTTCCTCCTACAGTCCAAAGATGTCTACCCTAATAGCAAATGATTGTGCGCCAAAATATAGCCCAGTTAAACTGTCCGAACATTAGCAGCCACATGTAAAGTAAGTCATGGCATGCAGACTTTGGGCCACATGTGGCCCACATGCAGCCCACCATGTAAAATTACTTGTATTTTAGCCTACCTGTAGCCTGCCATATTTTTTGTTGCTGAGTTCCTGTGTCCTGAAGACATTGCTGTCCTATGGATGAGGTATTAAGTGTGAGCCAGATCTGGGCCGTGACTCATTTGCTATCTTGGGTTATATTATTTTGTGTCTAGGTATGAGTGTGTGAGTATAAGTATATGTCTCTTTGTATTGGCCTTGTGATGGACTGGCGACCTGTACAGGGTGTTTCCCTGCCTTTTTACACACTGAGTGCTCAGATACACTCCAGCACCCTTTATGACCCAGTAATAGGATAATCAGCTTAGATGATAAATGAATGAATGTCTATTAAAGAAAGATAATGTGTGGTCTTTGGGGCAAATATTGGCAGTGCTTTACTTGTATTCCACTCTGTTTTTTTAAAGGTGTCATCCGTCTCTCTGTCTCTCTCTCTCTCTCTGTCTCTCTCTGTCTCTCTCTCTCTCTAGGAGACTAGATGTCATTAAAATCCCTGCATTTCTCAGCTGTAGCTCTATTTCTCTCTCTCTCTCTATCTCTCCAGACGGTACATTTGTTTTAAAGGCGATCCATTCTTGTAAATATAGCCTCCACAAGTTTAAAAAAAAATGTATATTTTTACGGATTCTGAGATATTACTACTTTGTTTGCAAATAAAATATTCAACAAGTTACTTTGCCTCTTGTGTCCTTAGAATTTCTTTACTCTACATATCTCATGATCAGCTTCGCCTTGGACCGCAACCTCAGATAAACTAGTAAGTAAAAATTCAGAATAAGGTGTAAAAGTGCAGGAAAACTGGTGTATATGAGCCTATGAAAAATACCCAGGCTGGTAGAGGCTTTATAATGCTATGGGGTTTGTTTAGCTGGTATTTCATAAGACCCCTGGTACATCTATGTGTCCCTCCTTTCTGACACCGGTTGAAATAAAATAAAAATGAAAGTGAACTATTTTGCCTTACTGTGTTTGCAGACAGAAGGAATGTAACCTCCACATTTAACCCATCCGTGCAGTGAAACACACACCAGTGAACACTAGGGGGCAGTAAACACACTTTCCCGGAGCAGGGGGCAGCCCCAAACCACAGCACCCAGGGAGCAGTTAGGGGACTTAGGTGCCTTGCTCAAGGGCACCTCAGTCGTGTCTTGCCCTGGGTGGGGATCGAACCCGCGACCTTCCGGTCACAAGACCGGTTCCCTAACCACTAGGCCACTGGTTCATGTCCTGCACTCATTCTAATGAGTTTGGCCTCTTCTAACAAGACAATGCGCCACCACGTACATGTAAAGTACAACAGAACTGTGGACCCTTTTGCAGGAAGTATGGTGGTCATTACCAACAGATTATTTCTAATATTTGTGCAGTCCATGCCCTGTGAAGGACTTACCAAGTATTAGATTGGTGTACCAGTCTTTCTGCCATTTCACTGTGTACCTATAACACACCCCTACTCAGTCATGCAGCACAGAGGAGGCGCACATTTTTCCCTGTAATTCGATTGAAGCTATTATGTCAACAGTTGGAGTAAAATCATCAGACAGTGATAACATTAAGGCGTTTCTGCTTCACTTGATTCAAATTACCTTCCCAGTGCGACACGTCGTTCGGCTCCTTCTCTCGCCTGTTTAAGCACGTGTGTGTTTTTATTGCACCGGTGACCCGTTCGGTGTATATTACAGAGGGAAATGGGTTTATTTAAAACTGCACATGACACACAGACAGCCCGTAAAAAAAAAATCGTTTGCCCTGATGTGGGAAATTATTGTTATGTGACAGCTACGAGGCCAGATGGTGCTGTGAAATGAAATTGGACCAGCTTAGAATAATAATAAAGTTGATCATTTCAATAAACGTTCATAGAAGCTTTTCTTTTCGTAATATTTCATATTATCTTCGTTGTTTTATGCTGGTTTGATGTGACAGGTGATTAGATCTTTAGAAATCTGCTGTCTACAGGTACAACTATTACACAATAGTGCCTCCTATTGTACATACCAGTAAATGCTGGAAACACGAATACACACTGAAGAGCCAGAACAACCAGTACAGACTGTAAAAGACACCATGGATCCATAATAGTATGGGGTTTGTAATATCCAATCCATCCATCCGTGGCCAGGCTGTGTAATTAATCCTGTACATCTTGATATAAATCACGGCTAAAGACATTTAAAAGCTTCATGTTGTAAAGTTTTCCTTTGCACCATCAACCTGTCCACTTAGTTTTCACGGGCTGTCTCATAATAAGTCTGATCTTCAATTCGTTTTACACCTGGGTCACAGTGTGGCTCTTGTTAGGTCACAATGCATCATGCATCACCCAATGCAAACAAACAGCAAAAGAAAAGGCAATGTTATACATTTAACCATGGGTTAATACATCTTCTACTACACCTCCTACAGACACACTGTAGAGACCATACTGACCAGGTGCATCTCTGTCTGGACAGGAGCCTGCTGTGCCCCTGACTGGACGTCCCTGCAGAGGCTGGTAAAGACAGCGGAGAGAATTACTGGGACTTCACTTCCTCCCATATAAGACATTGCGCCAAGCCGCTGTCTGACCAAAGCTCAGGACATAAACAGAACCCCCCCACCCCACCCCCAC
>JAOVVF010000032.1:3446359-3466359 GCA_028565595.1 Duopalatinus emarginatus | reverse complement strand
CATTGTTTATATTATTATTATTTTTATTATTATTATTATAGTTTTAACATATTATATTATTATATTATTATTATATTGCAATATAATGTAATATCAGCTTTATATATTGTGCATATATTATAAATAGTTTATTGTTACTGTAGCAAATTTATAACATTTCTGTACTATACAATATTATATTGTAGTACATTATATTATATTTAGACAATAATAAATGAGAGGTAGTGCTGTATCGTGGTGTGCTGTGGTCGTATATATCACGATATAGCACAAAGCTCAAGTGTATTATTGTGATTATACCATAGTTTCCGTTATCAGTGTTTATTGATAGATTTTAGGATAAAGAGGATGGAAAAATATGTTTGTTTAGTAACGTTTTGCGTGGTAAAATAGTTCCATTCTATCAGGCGGCCCGCTGCTAAACATCTAGCGTAAGTGCCCATATTATTGTTCACCTCAAACCAAAACGTCGGCGATGCCAATCTAAGCTAACCATAAATAACTGAAAGCGGTTTACTCGCCCCAGTTAAAGTTTTTGCGGGCTTTTTTTAAACTTTCCTGCAAAGAAATCTAACTAACTGAGTTAACTTTTACACTGAGAGAAATATCCGTCACAGAATGAAAATAAGCTGTGTGTTCTATACAGTTTTCTACATGCATAATTATAAAGATATTATTGATATTTAAACACTGTTCTCAGATCTGATCTGATCTCTTTTTGCATAAATAAAGTGTAAATGGCCCTGTTTTATGTTTTCTAAGAGCTAATCCACATTACGCGTAAATGGCTGATATTGGGGGACGACCGATGTTAGCGGGGTCAATGTTAGCATTATAGTTAAATCTGAATTAGGAGTATCATTAACCACCCAATAATTATTATACAGATAATAAACACAAATAGGATTTATGAACTCGCTATAATTCATGTTGCTGGTTTGTTTATAGCTGTGGTGTTTGGTTTGTAAACGCTGGCCTCGTTGCTATGGTTACGTGTGTACGTGGTGGAGTGATTTTTGGAGAGCTTCGTTCCCAGTGCAATTATCGTGTAATAACGGCACTCATGGAACGTCTCTCAGCCAATCGGATTGCAGGGTCGGAACTAACTGCGGTATAATACATTATATAATCTGCAATATAAATTTATTAGATTGTATTGGTTTTTAAACTAGAAGATTATTAACATAGTTAATGTAAAGGAATGTAACCCACAGATAATTGTAAAAAAAAAAAAAAAAAAAACAGGATCTGGCAACCCATATATTAACAGATAAACCCAACAGATAAACAAAATAAGTGATTTTGCTGGACTTTTATTTTATATTATTTTATTTAACCTATCTATCTGTCTGTCTGTCTGTCTGTCCCCCCCCCCGCTCGGATCATGTAGTAGGTGTCCAGGTCTGACTCTCTGACCCTCTGGACATCTTCTGTGAAGGTTACTAGACAGCTCGATTCATTTTTGTGGCCTTTAAGTTATGCTAACAAATGACCTTCGTAGTACTGTGAAGTGCCAGAAAAACCGGTACACCAGTCTAATTCTTGGTATGTCCCCCACCAGAAGCATAGGACTGCAAAGGAAAAAAAAACCCGGAAACATTCTGTAGGCAATGATCACCAGACTTCCTGCAGAACGGTCCATAATTCTGTAGTATTCCGAGGTGGAGGATTTCTGTGTTCCACAGCACGTTGCATGGTATCGTACATATGTTCGATAGCGTTGAGATCTGGTGAAATGAACTCAGGACATGAACGAGTGTAACTCATCACACTTAGTGACCACTTGTCTGAGATGTTTGTACAGTGTTTTTTGTTTTTTTTCAGATTCACTCACAGTTTTCTTAACATTGCTCCAATACAATTATAAAAAGTCTAAAAGAAGTTTACATTCATATGATAGTTTACACTTTTGAGATAAATCTGATTTTGTCTGTATGCCAGACACAGATTAACCAGTATTAGAGTCTTTTTTTTCTCCCAGTAACCCAGAGCAGGTTATTCAGATAGTCTTCAGCTTGTTTAAACATTATATGATGTTTGATGAATCAACATTCTTGTCAAATCTGGAGGCCAGAGGTGCAGCTGTTTGCAGCTGGGTGATCCAGGTCGATTTGTTTACACTGTCAGTATTATGTTTGTTCAGGTTGCCTGTTTGGGGTTTTGAGCTACGCCGAGACTCCATTTCCTTTTTCATTTATTTACTTTACACATGATATTATTTAAATCCTCTAACCGAGGCAGAATTTAATCCAAGCATGTAACTGATAAATGACGAAACACACAAGTGTTTGTGTGAATTAACACTAGTACCTGGTACTGCTGTGCAATGAAGTATCAGTAAAACTGGTACACCAGTCTAATACTTGGTAGGTCCCCCACGGGGCAAAGACTCCACAAGCTTGTGGAGTACAGTGGTAACATCACTGGCTCCCATGTGAAAGACCTGGGTTTGATTTCAGGTCTGGTCAAATGCCATAAATGTAGATGTTACTGTAAACTTGCATCATGTGACTGTCCTAAGATGGCTTACGTACTAAAAGAGCCTACTGCTTTACCAGCTGAACTGGATCCAGTCTAGTACATACTGTTTTAAGTATGACATTTCGGACGCAGCTCAAATCAGCCGGGCAGCCATGGCCTAGAGGTTAGGGAACCGGTCTTGAGACCGCAAGGTCGTGAGTTCGATCACCAGGCAAGACATGACTGCAGTGCCCTTGAGCAAGTGCCCTTGAGCACCTAACTCCCCCAACTACTCCCTAGGTGCCGTGGCTTGGGGCTGCTCTGGGCACGTGTGTTCACTGCCCACGTGTGTTCATTGGTATGTGTGTGTGTGTGTGTGTGTGTGTGTTTCACTGCACGGATGGGTGAAATGCAGAGGTCACATTCCTCTGTGTGCAAGCACAGTAGGCAAATAGTTCCCTTTCAATGCTTTAATCCCCCATTATGAATTTGAAGTCAGTTTTATTTTGTTTGTTTTTTTGTGTGTGTGTTAATATTGTCCAGTTTGATTATTGGATATAATAAGTGCAATAGTACACATTTTACAATTATACATTCGCTCATTTGACACGGGTTCAAAATGATGAATAACAAATGATGCCGTCTAATACTGAGTCTTCTACATTGGCATGGATCTCACATATCATTTTGGTGGAATCATTTCTACCAGTGTCTAACATGAAACAGAAACTCAGAGCAGTGTGTTCAGAGTGAGCTGGCGGTAGTGTTAGCTGAAAGCAGCGAGATTCAGTCCACAGGCTAGGTCAGAGCAGTCAGAGTGTGAATATGAAGTGTGTG
Organism: Duopalatinus emarginatus; assembly: GCA_028565595.1. Classification (NCBI taxonomy): domain Eukaryota; kingdom Metazoa; phylum Chordata; class Actinopteri; order Siluriformes; family Pimelodidae; genus Duopalatinus; species Duopalatinus emarginatus. The sequence goes on along the minus strand of JAOVVF010000032.1, from coordinate 3,463,062 downwards.
TGGGTGGGTGGGTGTGTGTGTGTGTGTGTGTGTGTGTGTGTGTGTATGTGTGTGTGTGTGGGCGCTATTTTTTCTTTGTGGTTGTATGTGAATTTGCAAATGTCCTTTTGTCTGTCTGTGTGTTGGTGTGGATGCATGTCTGCTACTGTCTTTATATTAGTGATGGGCATTTTCAGTAATTCTGTAGTCGTAGGTTAGAAATGGTTTGCTTTACTTAATAGTACTGATGTACTCACAAAAAAATAATAAAAAATTAGGGCTAAGTGGAAAAAGTTAAATACATTTGAATGTATAAGGCTATGCTTTTTTACTTCTTCAGATAAAATGAACGTTAGCATTAATACTACACTATGCGTTTGTAGTATATAAACCACGTCAACACAAAACTGTTCAGGTTTCCGTTCATGAGTCCTAAATGCCTTCCTGTACAGTATACCTTCGCCATACATCGATCAGCCATAACATTACCCTGACAAACCTGATGCCAAAACACCTCTAACCCATCAAGGCAGCAATGGCCTAGGGAACTGGTCTTGTGACCGGAAGGTCCCGGGTTCGATCCCCGCACGAAGCGAGACACGACTGAGGTGCCCTTGAGCTAGGCACCTAACTCCCCCAGCTGCTCCCCAGACGCCGTGGTTTGGGGCTGCCCCCCGCTCCAGGCAAGTGTGTTCACTGCCCCCTAGTGTTCCCTGGTGTGTGTGTGTGTGTTTCACTGCACGGATGGATTAAATGCGGAGGCCACATTCCTCTGTGTGCAAGCACAGTAGGCAAATAGTTCACTTTCACTTCACTTTCACTAAAGCCACTGACTCCACAAGATCTCTGAAGGTGTGAGGTGGTATCTGACACTAAGTCAGATCCTTCTATGGATCTTCTGTAGGATCAGAGCAGACCGGCTAGCCTTCGTCCCCAAAAAACACATACATCAGTAAGGTTAAGGTGTCCATGTCAAATTCACTCTTGACTGTTTGCCCATTTTTCCTGCTTTCAACACATCAACTTCAAAAAATGACTTCTCACTTGCTGCCTAATACATCCCAGCCTTTAACAGTTGCTAATGTAATGAGATAACCAGTAGTACAGTGGTTCAGACATTGGACTTCTGATCAGAAAGTCACTGCTACTGTTGGGCCCTTGAGCAAGGCCCTTAACCCTCAACTGCTCAGTTGTACAAATGAGATAAATGTAAATCGCTCTGGATAACAGCGTCTGCCAAATGCCATAAATGTAAATAACCAATATCATTCACTTCACCTCTATTCCCTGCTTTTTGTAATGTTATGGCTGGTCTTTGTATGTTCGCTTCAAGGAGCATGGCATAACGCCATTGCAGAGCCTATGTAGAGCCGTACGAGCCTACTAGGACACTATTTATTGGCGTGGATACTGTACATATCGTCTCATTATAGTATTACATATTGATACATAGATGAAGATTAAGTACTGGTTTAGGTTCTACTACCACTACACAAAGGCGACTGTTACCATTACCATGACTTAGTCGACTACTTGGTGCCCATTACTACTTTATACACCTCCATGCATGATTATTCAGCTGTTGGTTTCTTGGCTACCTGGCAAACCCTATCACTTTACTCTAACCTGTAGGCAGTGACAGCTGCTTGGGCCAGAAATATAAGAAGAGGAGCATTGAGAAGAAAAGCCTCAGGGACTTCACCAAAGACACACACACACACACAGACACAAGTAACACACCACTTAACCTTGCATCCCTGCCATTTGGCTAAAGGGACAAGCTTCCGACATACACACCACCAAGACACAGGCTGTACCGTGTCCCCAGTGGTGAGGTAACTCAGGTTAAATGCCAGTCAAGGACTTAACCCACACTTAAAGGCACCAGACGTTCGAGCATCTTCTACTCCTCGAGTCCTCTTGTGGCCTACAAATCTTCTAGAGTATGCCATACCAAGAGCGGAAGTTTCCATCTCTATGTTTTGAGATTCCTGAACGAGTGTGAATGTCTCTAACTCGGTCACTGGTATTCATGGAGGCCTGGAGTACTGTTACATTGTCAGCGAGTGCTTATGCATGTTTTATGTGCTGTGACGGGAAATAAGAGTCTCGCTGTGTCACCTGAGACATTTGTTCCATCGCTCGAGCCTCGAGACTTCCTGTGGCTCGCGTGCACCGTTTAACGAGTCCTCCGTCAAAAAAAGAGACAATTCTAGGACGAATCAGATGATTCACGACTCCTGATTGATTGCCACCTAGGGAAGACGGATCGTCTCGAGCAGTGCTTCTAAGATCCTCCAGGAGCAACGGGATCAGTCGGTAGTAGGTCACCTAGGTACACATTTTGTCCGATTTAACAAGCCTAACAGACACTTCTCTGAAAACGGTTATCTGGATCTACGACAACTCTTCCTGTTCTTGGATACTCAGCCAGTTTATCACCAACTACACCCTGAGTAGCAACTTTGACGTCAGCACCATTGGTGGAGGCAGGCTCTGACGCTGCTGAGCATGACAGACACTCTGCGGCCACCATGTCTCCGGGTGCATGTCCCACAGGACGATCCCAGCTCAGCCTGGTCCAGCTCCTCCACACCAACCGTGAGGCGACGCCGCTTGAAGATGCGACGGATGAAGAAAGCACCGAACGAGCGGCAGGAGAACGGATCCCTGAAACATTCAGGCTCTCGATTAGCCCCCAAGGAGTATCTACAACTTCCTGCCATTGAGATCACACCATCCAGTGACGAGGACGCTCCATGGTCCAACTGCTCCACGCCCAGCGCCTCGCCACGACGCAAACGCTTCCTGATACGCAAGTGGCTGAAGGTGCGAGAGAAGAAGGAGCCAGGCAATGAAAGCAGGTTGGTTTTTGAGCAACATCCTAGTGGACATACAAGCTCTTTGTTTTTTTGGGGTAAAATGTACATTGGTGTCATGTCATTTTACCAGTACGTCTTCTGAAATAAATATTAAAAAAGTATTTAATATTGCTTATACTGTCACACTCTATAGTTCGCCACAACCTGGAGAAAAATGTGTACGCTTATAACTGTTTTATAATGTATATACTTCCAAACACCAGGTGTAGAGACTGTTTCCACCTTCTGTTCCTCGGTGATGAAAAACTCTGGGCTTGGTTAGGATTGAACGCATACTCCGTGATAATGTGATGAAAATAATTTATTGCATTCATTTAGGACAAATAATTATAATAGAAACCGAATGTAAATTAGGCAGTAACACCAAACTTAACAAAAATATTGTGAACCGATCAATACATAACATAAAGTATGGTCAAAACCAGGCTGCCTTTTCCATCCACCGCCATTCCCCTGGCTCGCAGTCACATGACCTTTAACCCCACCCCCATTCCACCTAACCTGCCAAGTCACAAAGACAAAGGGCGTTATAAAATAAAATACGAATTAAATGTTAATTGATTATTCAAAATAAATAAATAAATAAAAATATAAAATATTAAAATGGCTGTAACACATTTTTTTTGACATTTTGACATTGTAAGACACTATTTTGACATTTAGTATAATAGTATACACTGAAGTGCTAGAAAATCCGGTACACCAGTCCAATACTGCGTAGGTCCCTCATAGGGCATGGGCTCCACAAGCTTGCGGAAATATCCTGTGCACACTGAGCACCACAATGACATCCCAGATGTGTTCAGTAAAAACGAGATCTGGTGACTTGGGTGAAAATGGCAAAACCCTAAACTCAAATTAGTGTTCCTCTAACCATAATTTGGCTTCTCTGAACATGCCTGGTGGTGCGTTGTCCTGTTGAAAGAGACCAAACCCATCAGAATGAATACAGGACATCAGAGAAGTTCGTAGATGTTCCAGTGGTCCCCTTGAATGCCAGCTAAACAACCCCATACCATTATGGAGCCACCACCAGACTAAGCCTTTTGCATTTTGCGTCCCTGGTTCATCCCTAAGCTTGGGTTGCTAACTATATGTGAATCTTTGGTTTCCTTTGCCCCTTGCCCCTTTTTTGCCTCCCTGCTATAAATGTGTGAATGGGTCTTGGTACAGTACATCCTGCTTGGTATGTTAGTCCAGTATTCTCACTTTAGACAAAGTGTTTCCAGGATAGGCTCCAGATCATGACCAGGATGCATCGATTACAGAAAGCAATGTACACCAATGTAATGCTTGGTAGGTCCCTGGCAGGGCACGGATCCAGAAGCTTGCTGTAGGCAGTGAACACCATACTTCCTGCAGAACGGTCCACAAATCCATGTAGTCCGAGGTGTGTTTCACAGCACGTTAAGTGGCATCCCAGACGTGTTTGATGAAGTTGAGATCTGGTGATTTAGATCAGAATGCATGTAGGACATAAACAGGTGTAAATCGTTAGGAAGGAGACACACATAGCGTTCAACTGTCAGAGACGTTTGTAGACGTACCAGTGGTCCCATGGAATTGCAAGGAAGTGGAGAACTCCACCAAGGCCAGTAGAATGCACTGAGGCAAAAAGCATACGTGTCCACCCTGATACTCTTGTTTAGCCCATGCTAGACCTTTCCACCAATTTTTACAATAATCTGCCTTGTATATTTTCCATAATTCTGCAGAACACAAAACAACCCAGCAAACCAGAATCCAGCAAACCAATTTTTTCATAAATATGGCCTATTTTTGATGAGATAAATGGCGGACTGTTAATTGCAGTTGTTGTTTATGACAATGTGTCATTGCTGTATTATTTCGTCTGCTGCCACCGAAATCTATTCAATGGGATTATATTGTAATCCCCACTTTAAGAATTCTGTTTATGGGAACAGTAATCAGATTCATATTTCTCCTCCTGAAAGCTCTTCTTAATGCCTATGGCTAATGAAAGAATGGTTTGGATTTCATAAGAGCGACTGTAAAATCAGCAGAAATTTGGCTCCAGTCCTAAAGACTCACAGCACTGCACAATGTAACATCATACCGGAAACCGGATTCAGCTAAATGCTAAGATTTATAGGCTGTATTTGGTATGGAGTACTCAAATTTCCTCAGAGCAGAGGTATTCTGTTACCTGAGAATGACGAGAATTGACAAAACCTCCAAACTGTGCTGGACACCCGTCCTCTAGGACTGGAGATGTGCTGATCTATACAGTCTACAGTCACATGCATTACATAGATAATATTAATTTACATATATTACATATATATTTCAATATATTAAAGATTATTAGGGGCAGTTGTGCCTTGTGGTCTTATGACTATAAGGTTGCCAGTTCAATCTCCCTTACAGATTGAAAGTGCCTTTAAGCAAGGCTCCTAACCCCAACTGGTCCCGGGGTGCTATGGATAGGGGCTGCCCACCGGTCTTGGTGAGTGTGTTTACTGCCCCCTAGTGTGTGTTTCACTGTACGAATAGGTTACATTTGAAGAGGTGTATTGTGTGCAAGCGCAGTTGGTCAATCACTTCACTACCCTTTAATTTACTAGTAAACTAATGTAGTTACAGCTGCAATCTCCACCATGTCTACATATATATATATATATACACACACACAGTGGCTTGCAAAAGTATTCATACCCCTTGAACTTTTCCATATTTTGATATTTCCACATGATTCAAAACATTTTTTAAAAATAAAAAACTGAAACGTGTGGTGTGCAAAAGTATTCATCCCCCCTGAGTCAATACTTTGTGGAACCACCTTTTACTGCAATTACAGCTGCAAGTCTTTTGATTTTCTGGTGTTTGTTTATAAGGTGGAAATGAAATTGTGAAGATCTTCCAGCAGCAGATTAACATTCAGATAGTGTCTGAAATGTGTGAACAGCTGTCTGCCCTTTCTCCTTTAGCATTTAATAATGCCGGGAGTGTACAAATAAATGACTCTCTCTGCCATTATTCTCTGTGTACCTCTGAATCTCAGTTTGATGGTCTTCTCCTTGTTTTTCCTCCATGTTGTTTCCCCTATTGGATTTTCAGATAGTTTGATATGTTTTGTTTTTATTTGTTGTTGTTTTGTTTTTAGTTTAGTTGGTTTTATATTTGTAACATAGATGGGACCAGTGGCATCTCTGGTACAGAAAGTCTGGTGGCGGACAATAAAGTCTGTATGGGCGACATCACGACTCAGTGAAACTACACACACACACACACAACTTCTTGCTAAGTCCAAACACAAACACACCTCATCAGTGAAGTCATAAATACACACACAAAGCAGGGGTTAGTATGGATGGAGACCAGAATATGAGTGACATCATTTGATCTCACATAACCCTGCAATACAGCATCACATTACAAATCCAAAGCAATATCCAGTTATTGTGGTAAGGTCAACTGTAGAACTCATAGAAACCCATGCTTTAACCTACAGCCAAAGTAACAGACCTTATCAGTTGTCAACTGAACTTTGATTTAATTGTCCACTTGATTAATTGAATTGAAAGTGAACGATTTGCCTACTACGCTTTCACACAGAGGAATGTGACCTCCACATTTAATCCATCCATCCAATGAAACACACACACACACACACACACACACACACACACACACACACACACCAAGGGCGGGCCCAAACCACGCCCACAGAGCAGATGGGGGGTGGGGGGTGGGGGATAAATGCCTTGTTAACGGGCACCTCAGTTGTGTCACAGGTCACAGGTCCCTAACCACAAGGCCGCAGCTGGCTAGCTGTGTAGCAGTGCAAATACACAATGTGTACTAAACATCATGACGTAGGTCTATGTAAGTCTATTATTTTTTTTATTGGCTGTTCTCAGTAGAGGGCCGAAGTGATCCTGCCCCACAGTTCATTATTAAAAACATGCCAGAAAAGTGGAAAACTGAAGACTGCTAGTGGAAGCACTGGCTTTTATATAAGATCTACAGGAAATTGTTTTGTAAAGTATCAGACTGATACCGTTGTCATGTGTAATAAATATTATAAAACACTTAATTACACTGAATTATTGATCATGTCGTGCACTGCTCCACAGCGACCCACCGACCCTTTAGTCAGCATTACAAGCTCAATAAGTTTGACAGTGCAAGATAGTGAAAGAAAAAAGCACTAGGATCAAGTGGCAGTGGTTGATGGGGTCTAGTGGTTAGGGAACCGGTCATGTGAGCTGGTTCGAGCCCTGCAGAGGGCAAGACAGGACTGAGGTGCCCTGGAGCAAGGCACCTAACCCACCAACTGCTCCCCGGCCACCGTGGTTCGGGGCAGCTCTGGGCAAGTGTGTTCACTGCCCTCTAGTGTTCACTGATGTGTGTGTGTGTGTGTGTGTGTGTGTGTGTGTGTGTGTTCTGTGAAGTGAAACGCACACTAAGGAACACACCCACTACAGTGCACTGAACACACTTGGTCAGAGTGTTGGGCAACCCGATCCCAACCCAAGCCTGAGGAGCAGTTGAGGTGTTAAGTGCCATGTTCAAGGGCACTTTAGTCATGTCTTGCCTGTAGGTAGGATTGAACTGGCAACCTTCCAGTTACTAGGCCAGTTCCCTAACTTTGATCCACAGCTGTCCCGCTGATATTAAAGGTTGAGCCGAAGTTGAATGTTGCGACGAAGTTGAAATTAACCGGAAGTAACTGTATTGTGTCACTGTCAAGCAATTTTGGATAAAGAACAACAATTCAACTACAAAATGTTTTATTCCTTGGTCAGTTTGGGGCAAAAAGCAATAATACAACGCAGCAATTATTCCAAATATATTAAGTGAAGTGAACGTGAACTATTTGCCTATTGTGCTTGCACACAGAGGAATGTGACCTTATCTGTGCAGTAAAACACCCACCAGTAAGCACACTTGCCCAGAGCGGGAGTGGGGGGAGGGGGTGGGGATTGGGGTAGCCCTAAACCATGGTGCACAGGGAGGAGCTAGGGGACTTAGGTGCCTTGCTCGAGGGCACCTCAGTCATTTTTTTGCCCTGTGCAGGGCTCGAAGGTCATGGGACCGGTTCCCTAACCACTAGGCCACAACTGCCTCCATGAAAAAACTGCCATAAGGCACCAGTCTAATACTCCGTAGGTCCCATATGGGGCATGGACTTCATAATCTTCTGTTTGCAATAAACACAGTGTTCATCTGGAGCTCACTCTGTCCTCTTGTCCTTTTTGTTCCTGATGGTTAAAATTTAAAGTCTGTTGTTCCTCCACTCTCCCTGAACCATAACTTTAGGTTACGGATGACTGCAGAGTCAGTGAAGTACAAACACAAAGTCAGCAGGAAGTGTTCACCCCGAGTCCTGAGGAAACACGTGTCAGCCACAGTATAACTGTATTACAGACAGCCAAACCTTTAAACCAGGCTACAGTTTAACTTGTGTATAGTGGCTCTGTATATAAACATGCAGCAGTAGCAGTGGATCTTGATTTACAGATGGTGCAGTAAGTCTTCACTCTTCTCTTTTATTCTGTATGATGTGGGTGTTGTTAGATATTGATGACTAAATAAAATATTTATGATTTGAATTTAAAACGCTGTCGTATGCGGTTACGGAAAGTTTCAGTAATACGTCGCATACGTAAATGCGGACATGAGGATTTGATGATACGGGACAATAGTTTGTTACGGATTCCCCCTTTGCGTCATGGTTGCTATAGCGACCAGCGTCACGCTTTTGTTCATGTTTCTATCAAGGTATTGTCTCCTCCTCGACTTGTGATTGGTGTTCTACCTGATAGTGTGCACCTTGTTTGTGCTAATTGGTGTTTAGTGTGCAGGGGAAAAAAATGTTACGGATTCCCCCTTTACGGCATGGTTGCTATGGCAACTAGAGGCACGCTCTTGTTCATGTTTCTATTAAGGTATTGTCTCCGCCTCGACTTGTGATTGGTGTTCTACCTGATAGTGTGCACCTTTTTCATGTTAGTCCGTGATTTAGTTTCTGGGAAACGTATCGCCTCAACATCCGGTTCTTCAAACATTTCTTCAAGTCTTAGTTTTTGTTTACTTCCTGGTTTCAGTGTATGCATGTTCATGTGTTTTAAGATTATAGATCACCCTGTGTTGAGCTCATGTGATTGGTGGGATTAAACGGTATTCTTAATTTGGGATGAACTCCGGATGCATCATTTCTTGCGTCTTTTCACTGGTAAAATCTGATTATATTATATTTAATTATTAGTTTATATTTAATTATAGATTGATTTCTCCTTCAATTCTCAATTCTTCAACTCTCTCTCTCTCTCTCTCTCTCTCTCTCTCTCTCCTCTGCTGTCAGTGGCCAGCTCTCATCAAGTCACTCAGCCAAGTCTGGTGTGAATTGGAGACGTTTCCTAAAACATACTGAAATGTATATAATCATGTTGTCTTGCATCACATCATATCGAGACATACACAAAAACGTGGTACAGACACGCCTATACAAAGTGCAGACTGCTTGGTGGGGGCTTTATAATAGTGTGGGGTTTGTTTAGCTGGCAATCCATGGGACCCCTGGTACATCCACAAACGTCTCTAACAGGTGTGTGTCTCCTTTCTGACGAGTTACACCAGTAACCAGTTACTCCTGCATTCATACTGATGGGTTTGGCCTTATCTAATAGGACAATGCACCACAACACGTGTCTAGAGACGCCACATTATGGGTTTTGGGGTTAAGTCACCAGATGTCAACGTTATCGAACTCATCTGGGATGCCATACGAGGCGTACTGGAGGAAGTATGGTGTGAAATTTTTCTGGTGCTCTAAGGTGTAAAGTTTATCAGTTGCTGTTAGTCTGTTGTGTACTAATTTCATTAGGAATAAATTCTGTTGTAGGAAATCATTAATACATGTTAAGATCCTATATTTTTCTCTTTCTGTTACTATAGAAACGACAGCATAGTAAGCATATTAATCTAAAATCTTAGCGCTGTTGGAGAAAATAAATCAACACCGATGAAGTAGAAATGTTAAGATTTTATAAACCTGGTCAGATTTATTTTAGGTAGATTATATAATGAATCAGACGGTTGTCTGTTTGTTTCATGGCATCATCATCATCATCATCCTCATCATTATCATCATCTTCAGAATTTCTGATCGTTTGTTCATTGCAGCATCTTGTATTCTAGACACATGCACTCTGTTATTATTCTTATCAGGTTCTTCAGGGTCTCTAGTGAGCCATCACGTAAAGTGTGTGTGTGTGTGTGTGTGTGTGTGTGTGTGTATATATGTGTATGTGTTTAGGTGTAAAGGTCTGAATGATTGATTGCAAGACAACAGCTGGTTTACATAACAGGCCAGTGAGCTCTATTAATCTTTCCTGTCACTTATTGATTGAGGTGGAGCAAGTGATATCAATCAGAGAGAGAAAAAAGAGAAGAATAAAAAGAAAGAGAGAGAGATTTTACATTAACATTAACACCACCTGCCAGTAACGCTCCATCCTGGACTCCACAAGAAGGTGTTCTGTGATATCTGGCACCAAGACACTAGTGGGAGCCGTCGTGGTCTCATGTTTATAGAACCGGCTTTGTGACCAGAAGGTCCCGGGTTCGATCCCCACACTGGACAAGACATGACTGAAGTGCGCTTGAGCAAGGCACCTAACCCGCTAACTGTTCTCTAGGTGTTGTGGTTTAGGGCTGCTTCCCGTGCTCCGGGCAAGTGTGTTCACTGCCCCCTAGTGTTCACTGGTGTGTGTGTATTTTACTGGTTGCATGGTGATGTAACAAAAGCACACGTTTTAAGTCTCAGTCATTATTAAATATAAATCACCGTCTCTATGACGACTGGGTTTTTTAATCTTGGATGAGGTGCTTCACGCGTATGGTGACGTCGCATATCGGGCATTTATACAGTGCTCTCCGGAAGTATTGGCACCCTTTATCGAAACTGGTGTTGCGGCCTCAGTTGTCTTGTGTATATAAGGGCTTCTACTGCACTTCTACTGCATCTAGTTACTATCCTCCAGGCTCTCAAAGGTCAAGGAACTGTACTTCACCTTTATTCATGTTTCCCTAAGGTATGAATAAGAGGTTGCACAGATGTAAAGTCATGTTTAGACTACGTTTAGACCCAGCATTATTTCCACTCTGTTTTCCAGCAGCATATCGTTTTTTGACGGATCTCTAGTCTGTAGTATGTGGATAAGGAGCAGGATGGTCTCTTATCTCTGGAACCTGCTCAGATAGGTTAAATTACTGCTCACGCTGCCGTCACACCGGACGCTCACACCGGATGCTCCGGAGTCTGCTTCTGTTTGATTGCAGAGAGTTGTTGGACTATTTCTGGGGAGATTGGGAAGAGATTTACTGCTGTAGGTGTAGTATGAGTTTTCTCAGTTTGAGTGACATGAAAGTGAAAGTGAACTATTTGCCCACTCACAGAGGATAGTGACCTCCACATTTAACCATGCAGTGAACCACACACACAGGTGAACACTAAGGGGCAGTGAACACACTTGCCTGGAGCAGGGGGCAGCCCCAAACCACGGTGTCTGGGGAGCAGTTGGTGGAGTTAGTTGCCTTGCTCAAGGGCACCTCAGTCGTGACTTGTCCTGTGCGGGGATTGAACCTGTGACCTTCCGGCCCGAGACCGGAATGCATAAAATTCTTTCAGCGTTGGCAGGTCTGTTTGACGCTGCAGATTTCAGGTTGCAGGGTTGAACCATGTGCTGAGGTTTATGGTGGAAATGGAAGTCTTCAGGTGTTCAAGGGAGCCAATTCAAGGTTCACGGTTTACTGTTAGTGTCAAGGACAATAAAATTGTCTCTCATGTGATGAAATATCTTGTTGGTGTTTGCGTCAACAGATGCACCAGTCCGGTAGTGAGTACCCTGGCCTTGAATATGCTGCCCTAAACTGGTGAATTGATACTGGATCAGATTTGACATGTTTTCCAATATAATCCAGTCCACTGCTGTAAGGATGGAGGCAGATTTATAGCTCAGCAGCTGTACTGCAGGATTGAAGCCTAAAGGCACAATCCTGAAGCTGAACACTCTGCCACACATTCACTTCACAAAAAGGAATCACTTCTTGATATGTAGCGTCAAGTAAATACATGACGTGACCCCGAACACCCTAATACCCCAATAGGCCTGTAGGTAAACATCAGGCTTCCACACTATACGATAGCAACAATTCAATATCAGGAATCACTAGATAGATTAGATAGATCGGATTTTGATCAAGGCATGGTTATGGAAGCATTCCTCGATCCACAGTGTCTACCAGGAATAAGTCATACAAGGCATTAACACCCCCAACGGACAGCGCTGTAGCCGCCCACTTGTGTTTAATGATTGTGACCGGCGGTGTCTGGCTAGAATTGTCTCTCACTTCGGCCCCGCTTCGCATATCCTGCAGGTCAGTGCAGTGCACCTTAGCTTCCATGGGATATATAGATCATGTGACCAGCATGTGGCCTGGTCCAATGAGTCATGGTACAAATTGTTTCTGGGTGGATGGTTTGGTTCCTGTATGGTGCAGACCCTATAAAGCCATGGACCCTTGCTGTGAATATGGAGCTGTGCAGGCTGGTGGGGGTTTCATAGTGGTGTGGGGTGTGTTTTCATTGCATGGGTTGTGTCCACTGGCCTCTGCTTGGTGCAACTTGAAGATCTTTCATAAACTTCATGGACCTTTACAATGATGAGATATTCCAGTAGGATAATGCACAATAAAATTGGGCCCAGGTTGTAGAGAAGATCCTTCTGAGGGCTGATGTTTCACCAAACGTGAGCCCAAAAATAGATTCATGGGATAAGGATGGAGAGGTTTACTTTGGTGGGCTACAGGTCCCTAGAAGGTCCTATACAATACTAGTTACTGCCCTTTTGACTTTTGGGATGTTAGTGTACACCAGGGCTGGGCAATTAATTTCTACAGGGGGCCACATGAAAAATCTGAACTGTGTTGGAGGGTCGAACCAGTGATAGCTTGAACTTTATTTTGCTCAATATTAAATTTCTCCCAGTATAAAAAGCTGTAAATTATATATTTTCTGCTAGTGATAATCAGAAGTATAAGAATAGTTCAAATAATTGAACTGTGGTGTAGGTCAAAGAGAGAGGAAAATAATCCTATAAAAGTAATAAACAACATTCATTGCATCACTGTTTCCTATTATTCTGTACTTTTTAATCTTCACACATATTGAAAAGGTGTTCTGCAGTATGTTAAAGATAAGCAACTGATCCATTTTTGTTTAAATCCAGTCTGTCATGGGCTTGAACAAGTGCATTGAAATCTGGATGAATGTCTGAGGTTCAGATTGTAATCTTTAAACACAGTGACTTGTCTACCACAAACTTAACACACGGCTTTACCTTTGACTTCTGTAAAGAAATATTTCGCAGTCCAGGTCTTGTTGGAAACACGGCATTTTGAATCAACTTTTTTTTTTTTTTAACAAGAGCTGATATTTTTGCGGGGCCAGGCGTAACTAGCTAGCATCATCTGTGGCTTTGAAGACAGACGCAATATACGCACGACTAGACATAAACAATAAAAAAGCCAGGCTTTTCAAAGTAAAAGCAACACAGTTATATTACAAAAAATATTCCCAAACGCCATAAATACTCGTTCATTTGGTATGTATGACTGACATACCGCAGGCCGGACACGGATGCCCAAGTATGAGTATGAGCACTAAGGTCATATAATAAAGTCCTCTAGGAACAAAACAGTGCAGTAAAAATACCTAGTCTACTCCTTCATTTAATCCTCTGTTGTGTTTTGATGCATAATTAACACTAGGTTTTTTAAACTGAATGGTCAGTCAGGTCACACAGTTAAGGGTTAAAGCCTTTGTCACCTCAGCATGCTGGAACAAAACAAGTGTGACATTAAAGAAGTATAAACTATGAATAATTCAGTGTCTTCACACTTCGTGTCAAGCCTCTGAATGTTGTGTGGAACAGAGACTGGTATACAGTCTCTCTCTCTCTCGCTCTCTCTCTCGCTCGCTCTCTCGCTCGCTCTCTCCCTCTCTCGCTCTTTCTCTCTCTCTCTCTTTCTCTCTCGCTCTCTCTCTCTCTCTCTCTTTCTCTCTCTCTCTCTCTCTCGCTCGCTCTCTCCCTCTCTCGCTCTTTCTCTCTCGCTCTTTCTCTCTCTCGCTCTTTCTCTCTCTTTCTCTCTCTCTTGCTCGCTCACTCTCTCTCGCTCACTCTCTCTCTTTTTCTCTCTCTCTCTCTCTCTCTCTCTCTCTCTCTCTCTCTCTTTGTCCATACTAAATTACTTGCAGATAAACATATGCAGAAATGCAGGGCTCCAGGAAGTGCCCTGAAATTCTTATGCAGTTGTGCTCCTGCAAAGCTCAAAGGTGTAAAGACAGTGCTGTCGTCTCGCAGTGAGAAGGTCTGGGGTTTGATTCCTCTGTCCTTTCTGTGTGGGGTTTCTTTCTGTGTCTCTGTCGGTTGCCTTCAACAGTCCAAAAAAACCCATAATAATAATATGTGCAGTCAAGATACACCGGAGATACTAAATTGCCCCTTGGTGTGTATTTTGTGTGTGAATGTGCCCTCCGGGTGCCGTGGTTTCACTGGTGTGTGTGCTTTACTGCATGGATGGCTTAAATTTGAAGGTAACATTCCTCTGTGTGCAAGCACAGTTGTTAAACAGTTCTCTTTAAAAAAAAAAAAAAAAGAATGAATAAATGAGTGAACCGTGAGCTGTCGAAAACCATTACTGGGCTGTTGTGTTGAAAATTAATGTTGGTTGGTTAAAGGAAATGAATGGTTATGCTACTAATTTCAGCTCCAAATCAGCTGGTCTTGTGTTTCCAATACACAGTGGTCAGTACCTACTGAAAGTGGTCCAAAGTAGGACAAACGGTGACCTGCTGACAGGCTCATGGACCCCCAAGACTCACTGTTTGGGGTCCATGTGATCCGATTTCTTCAGAAGATCCACAGAAGAATCTGTTGCTAAAACTTTGGTGTTAGATACAACAGAGCAGCTTCAGAGGTCTTGTGGGGTCCTGATGTGTCTGAGATGTTCATGCAGGCAGTTTTAATGTTGTGACTTGTTTATAAAAAGATTTTTCGTCAGACTTAAGATAGAGTTCTATCAAAAGAAGTGAAAATGAGCACACATTATGGAGGAATGTGACCTCCAGATTTATTCCATCCGCACAGTGAAACACATGCACACCGGTGAACACTAGGGGGCAGTGAACAGATTTGCCCCGGAGCAGAGGGCAGCCCCAAACCATGGCAAACAGGAAGCAGTTAAGAGGGGTTAGGTGCCTTGCTCAAGGGCACTTGAGTCATGTCTTTCCCTATGCAGAGCCTGAACCTGGGACCTTGACCGGTTCCCTAACCACAAGGTTAAATTAAAACGAGACAATTTGACTTCGAATGTGGAATAATTGAAAGTTGTGTAGATGCTTTAAACTTGAATCGGTTTAAAACAAAATGATCTGAATTAAATAAATAAATAAAATATTATTAAATTTGGCATTTATAAATTGGCACATGGTGATGGCTGTGGCTGGAGGTCAGAGAACCGATTTGTGCCCAGAAGGTTGTCTGTTCGATCCCCCATACTGACGAGACATGGCTGAAGTGCCCTTGAGCAAGGCACCCTGGATGCTGTGGATGGGGGCTGCCCCACTGCTCTGGGCAAGTGTGTGCTTTCACTAGTGTTTGTGTATAAATGGGTTAAATGCGGAGGTCCAGTTCTTCTGTGTGCAAGCACAGTAGGTCAATCACTTTACTTTTACTTTACAAATGTCATACAGTGTATATTTTTTATTTTATATTGTATTTTTCTCTTTAGTAAATTATATTTAATTATAAAGTATAGTTTGAACTATTATACCATATACTGAAGCACCAGAGAAGCTAATACTTGGTAGGTCCCCCACCGGGCATGGACTCTATAAGCCTGCAGAAATATTCTGTAGGCAATAAACACTGTACTTCCTGCAGGATGGTTCGCAATTCCGTTGTATTCCAAGGTGCAGGATTTCTGCGAGCAGTGTGCACAACCTTGGACGCACTAGATCCGCCATCTTTTCAGGGTCATGTGACGTCACATCGCAGCCGTTTTTTTAACCCCCAAATGTACTTTTTAACCTTAGAATGTATTTCTTAACCTCAGAAGAAATTATTAATATATATTATTAAAATAAAATTACTTTTATATTGTTCCTCTTCATTTCCAAACGTCTGCGCTGCTCAAATTGCATTATGGGATATAGAACAGTGTGCTCAGTTCCCGTACTGCAAAATGTTTCCCGATGCAGCGCGTCATCCGGGAACTTTTCACGTACTGCTTGATGCATACTGCACATTCGTACACACTAGTCGCGCTTTCGGATGCAGCCGTAGAGTTCACCTGTCAGAGACGTTGACAGATGTACCAGGGGTCCCGTGGAATGCCAGTTAAACAAACCCCATACCGTTAGATTAGATTAGATAGAACGTTATTGATCCCTTTGGAAGATTCCCTCAGGGCAACTGAGATTATGGATCATTATTGAGCTACGACCAGCCTATATATTTAGTATAGGCAGTTTTTCTGGCACTTTAGTGTCAGATATCATTTGTTTTATTTGTTTTGTTAAAGAAATATAATAAAAATTCTGTAGTAGACAATTCCTGTCTTTATTACCCAATCCATCCTTGTCTACAACTAAAGTTCATCCTGAATTCGGACGCTGATTAATTCATGCTGGAGTGTGACAGCTCCCTCTGGTGACCAATTAATGTGACACACGCAGACACACACACACACACACACATACACACATACACACACACACACACACACACACACACACACACACACACACACACA